>OLKM01000685.1:0-22500 GCA_900291075.1 Melanogrammus aeglefinus
TGCAGTTATACGCTGAGAATGCGCTAGTTCCTCACTCGCGGCCTGACTATAAGGGTTTAAGTTGTGTGGGGGCAGAGGGTGTGTACGTGACTCAGCCAAAGGGTAGAGTGCCCGCGGATGTCGTGCATCTGAATCGGTATGCACGCGGGGTTGTCGCTTTGCTACAGCTGGAGCACCAAACAGCATATAGCCATATTGTGAACTAAGCACGCCTGCGTGAAAACAACGAAGAGGGTCCCATGGTGCCCCTCGGGTGACCTTGTACTGATTAAGGCGTCATATCCAGATGGTAAGAAGGAGGATAGGGAGTTGTAAAATGTGTGGTGTGTGTGTGTGTGGTGTGTGTGTGTGTGTGTGTGTGTTGTTTGTGTGTGTGTTGTGCTGTGTGTGTGTGTGTGTGTGGTGGGTGTGTGTGCGCGGTATGTGTGTGTGTGTGTGTTGTGTTTGGTGTGTGTGTGTTTTGTGTGTGGTTCTGTGTGTGGTGTGTGGTGGTTTGTGTATTGTGACTTTGGGTGTGTTTGTGTGTGTGGGTAGTGGGCTTTGGGTGGTTTTGGTGTATATTCTGTTGTGTGGGACACACACACATTTAATGTGTGTGTGTCTCTTTGCGTCACACACATATGTCTTGTGGGATATGTGTGTGACTAGCTGTGTTGGGTCGTACCATAGTGGTGTGTATGTTGTGTGTGGAGGAAGAGAGACATATCTGTCTGTGTGTGGTGTTTGTGTGGTGTAGTTTGTGGGGCACTATTGTGTGTGTATGTGTGTCTGTGTTGAGGCACAGTCTCTGTGTGTGTGTGTGTGGTGTGTTTGTTGTTGTGTTGCGTGGTGTGTGTTTGGACCGTGTGTATGAGTTGTGTGTTTCTTGGTCTGTACGATCCAGTGGACCGTGAGTCGCTCATGTCTTCCTCTTCCTGAGTCACCATCAACGGTTGCCTGGTTACTGCAGAGTGGGGAAAGTTTCCTATTGCGTCTATGTCTCCACTGATGGATGGTCACCTATATTTATTCAGGCCACGCAGCGAGAGGCCAGAAAATAACATGTGTGTGTGTGTGTGTGTGTGTGTGTGCGCCTGTGTGTGCGCCTGTGTGTGTGTGCACACATCAGCTCAGGGTTACTGTGGAAGCACGCGCCCATTTGTGCCTGTGTCTGTGTTCAAGGTTAAAATGATGTTAACTGTGTTGTTTTGTGCGTGTATCTGCACATATTTATGTGTGTGTGTGCATGTGTGGTGTAGTGTGTGTGTAGTGTGTTGGGGTGTTGTGTGTGTGTTGTGGTGTGCGTGTGCGTGTGCATGTGTGTGTGTGTGTGTGTGTGTGTGTGTATGTGTGTTTGTGTGTGTGCGAGTGCGTGTGCAGGTGCATGAGGACATGTATGCTCTTTGTTATCTGGAGGGCAAAAGCTCACTAATCAGTCAGACCACATCCTGTTGTTGAAGGAGAAAACGGCTAGTGGCTCCACAGCGACCATTAAGATGCTCGCCAGAGCAAAGGCACCACTAAGTCTAGATGTGTCATACAGGAGGACTTTAATCTTAAATCTGTTTTGAAAGAAGAACTGGTGAATGGGAATGGTTAAACTGCCTATTACTACCCCGCCATTCTGTCAGTTGGCGTTTGCTTTTTTGGGATCTGTATGCATTCTGCTTCGCAAGGGCATTGCCACAGGGGTGGCTGGGGGGAACGTTGCCCCCCAAAATTGCGATTGGCCAACGAGTGCAATCCCCACTAATTCTGTAGATAGAAGGAAAATAGTTGATTAATTAAATGCACACTTCAATTGTTAAATTGATGTTGTCATTCAAAGATCTTCTCCACAGATCACTCACCTCTGCCAACATTTTCCACAGAAATGAGGAGCTCCAGTTCTGGATCAGCTCAAGTCAGGTGACCCAGGCTGACGAGGGGGGCTTGGCGCCCAGCTGGCCCCAGAGAAGGTCCTTGGTCTACTGGTCAAAGAACGGAAGGGGGCGCCAGCCAAGCTGGCCGTTGCAATCTCCTCTCCCTACCACCATGCCTAGGCAACTGTTGTTTCCTGGAGCGATCAAAGTCAATCTGCACTTTGAGAGATCTTTAGAGAACATGCCAAGGAGGGGTTGGGGTGTAGGTGGGAGAGAGAAGCAGACTGCTGGATCAAACTCAGCGCCACAGAAGAGGAGCTGTACAGTTGGATTATGCAAAATAAAAAAGAAGCGATTGTCGCTAAACCTCAGCATACACTTCCAATGATTCTCTATGCTGATGACTGCACCGTTCTGCCACAGAAACTTGATAACACATATTTCCCAGGAGGGGATGAGGATTCCACCAATGGAAATGTTGGCTACCACACGTCTCATGCCAGTGATGTCTGCTGTGGATTGGAGAACTTAAACTCGAAATGGTGCAGAGTTCTTTCATTGGACAGTCCTGATGACGAACGGCTCTGGAAGAAGAACTTGCCAGGGAACAGAAACACAGCGACAAGTCACACTCTTCAGAACCCTGCGGGAGACCAGAGGCCAGTGAGGCATGTGTCCTTCTGTGATGAGGTCCTTGTCTATCTGTTTGATCAGGTAAGGACACTCGTAGGCTTTTACATCTTGCAAGTTTGGTCTATTCCTACCTCATGCCAAAAACATTATCTCTAATACAATCAAGCTCTTATGTTGTCACTTTTAAATGATATGCTTCATGTTAGGGTAAACATTAGCAAAACACTCATCATGTGACTCCAAAAAACATTTTATTCAAGACTATCCAAATACTATTGTTTAAGATGGAATCCTGTTATTCTAAGTACACCGAAATAAAGACTTGTTCTGGCAGCTAGTTAGCTAGCTTTCTATCTAACGCACACCCCTCCTCCATAGGAAAGCCCCACCAGGCCGCAGCCAAGCCTGTCCTCAGTGACCTACGATGAGTTTACCGCTCCACCAAGGGCAGCCGATACTAACAGCCCTCGGACTTGGCCTTTGGGAACACGGGTGATTTAAAATCAATTCCTGTAAAAATAAGCGCCAGCCCGGCATTACACACTTAAAAAAGAATCAGAGGCTGGAAATCCACTTGCTAGTTAATTTAACTTGTTGTTTACCAACCCTAGATAGTCAAACATTGTTTCCTACAGCAATCTCTTCTTGTCATATTGCTATTGTTTGTACTTTTGGCTTGAAGGCTATTGAATGGGAGGATGATTTTTACGCCCTGGACTGGGCGATTCCCACAAGACAACGCGCACCCGGGGAGTGCAATACTCGGACCCCAGTTCCACAGCGCTTCCACACACTGTTCTCAGCAGTGGACTCCTTCGAGGATACACGCCCCCAAGACCTGCCTGGGTCCTCACCCACGTCCCCGAATCAGACCTGGAGGACCTGGGGCTGTAGTGTAGGGGGCACACACACACCACACAACGCACGCACGCACGCTTGCACACACACACACACACACACACACACACACAACACACACACACACACACACACACACACACACACACACACACACACACACACACACACACACACACACACACACACACACAACACACACACACACACACACACACACACACACAGACACACACACACACACACGCACACATAGATAGGCCATTATGAGACAGACACTAGGACGGGTAGACCTGATTGGGCTCTTTCTGAGGCCCGTCAGGGACCTCCATCTGCTGCCCCCACCTCCCCACGATCCTCCGCTGTGTCCCCCCTTCCCCTCACCGTCACCATGGTTTGGAGTGACATCCGCACATGTTTTTCTCCCAACCAGCCGCCCGACAGCCAGCCTAGGCATCATGGAAAGAATGACTAATCTCTCTCTCTCTCTTTCTCTCTCTCTCTCTCTCTCTCTCTCTCTCTCTCTCTCTCTCTCTCTCTCTCTCTCTCTCTCTCTCTCTCTCTCTCTCTCTCTCTCTCTCTCTCTCTCTCTCTCTCTCTCTCTCTCTCTCTCTCTCTCTCTCTCTCTCTCTCTCTCCCTCTTTCTCTCTCTCTCTCCTATCCTCTGCCCATCGCTCCTAGCTCCCATTCCTCCCCCCCTCCCTTCCTCCATCCTCCTCCCCCCTTCATGTCTCTATCGACCCCTCTCCCTTATTTTTCTGATGACTCAGGGTTTCTAACATCACCGGTCTCTCCTGGCCCTTTTCGAAATGGACGCGCACACCTGCCGGTCATGACATGGCGAGGCAACCGTGACCGCGGTGCATGCTGGGTGACTGGCCGTGCCATAACAGAATCTTGCATAATCATGTGGTACATGTTCCTAGTGACTGTGGATGCATCCGGTAGGAGCCATCATTTAGAAAGTAATCGAGGTTAAGACTGTGTCTTTAATGACGCAGGATGTCCAGTGTGTGTGTGTGTGTGTGTGTGTGTGTGTGTGTGTGTGTGTGTGTGTGTGTGTGTGTGTGTGTGTGTGTGTGTGTGTGTGTGTGTGTGTGTGTGTGTGTGTGTGTGTGTGTGTGTGTGTGTGTGTGTGTGGGGTGTGTGTGTGTGTGTGTGTGTGTGTATCAAAGTCTAGATGCTCCTTGTAAAAAAAAGAGGACAAAACAGATGGCCGGACTGAAGGTTAATTCATCATGTTGAAATGGGAGAAACAAGAAGGATGTGAAACTGAAGTCAATAAATAATCTTTATTTAAGGTTGAGTTGTGTGTAAGCAGCTGAGTCTGGTAACACAATTGAAGAAAAACGTGCCGGAACACTCAATTAGTATAATTCTATTGGTTGAAACATCTCACATGCTCTCCTTTCTATATAGCACATCAATCTTGATATAACATCCCTTATTTAGAATCTGAGATAATAAAGTACATTTGAGCTTTTCTTATCTCAAAGAAAATGTCATGGTGGCTTTTGAGTTACATGATTATTAGTATGGTCCTAATGTATATGAACTAGTTGGTGCCAAACTGCACACTACAATGCTACTACTACTACTACCACGGTACCACATCCAGGGAGTGTTTTACTTAATTTTCTGCTTAAATAAAGCATGCATGGTATGGCTGTAAACATACACACACACACACACACACACACACACACACACACACACACACACACACACACACACACACACACACACACACACACACACACACACACACACACACACACACACACACACACACACACACACACACATGCACACACATGGACTGGCTGTTCAAGGACACTCACCATTGAGGTGTGTATGTTGTGTATTTTTGCTTTTGAGAGCTGGGAGCTGCACACCTGTAACTATTAGTTACAGTCACTTTATGACTGTGTCACTTATTATGTTACTTTTCTGGTATAAACTATTGCAACTAAAACAATTGCGTTTTAGTTACAAATAATGGTGCAACATCAGTGTGCATTGGCCAGCACTACGCTGAACATGATGTTCACCGGATGAGCCACTTTGTTAAAATGAAGTTCAGTGAAGAATTTGACGATAAACGGTTCGTCCAACGCCTCAAACAACCCCAGTAGACCATACCAAAATTTCGACTCCCGGGGCTAAATAGTATGGGGAAAGGTAAACAACTGAGGCTGCTCTCCCCCACTCAGGAATAAAAACATGCGTGGTTTTGTGGCAGTTTCCCCCGTGACCCCAATATTAGTAGGCCTATTGTAGGCTACACCATGGATTTCTGAGCGACATTACAGATTGTATCTTAATGGATAACCTCACTTACTGTTTCCATTATCATAGGTTACCACAACAACGAAAGTGGACGCGAATTCAATTAGTCGACATTGTATATTGTAGGTAGCGCTAAAAAATAGTTTTTTTAAGGATTTAAATAAGTGTGTGTGTGTGTGTGTGTGTGTGTGTGTGTGTGTGTGCGCGCGCGCGTGTGCGTGTTTGTGTGTGTGCGTTTGTGTGTGAGTGCGTGTGTGTGCGTGCGTGCATTTGCCCGCGCGTGTTTGCGTGCGCGGGCACGCAAACTGTTTAACTGCTAAATGTATAAATAAAAACAAGATGCCAAACACTGAAACAACAGCACAGACGAATATACTATTACCCTAGTAGGCCTATAATATCTTTCAAGTAGTTTAGATTTCAACAGCAAAGAGTTGTACGATCTATTTCTGAATGACAGTGTCAACAGAAGGTAGATATGGGTGGTTGAGGTTGTAAAGAAGATTATCACTCTGTCTGCCTTGCAGTGACATTTTGGCTGACCACAATATTCGGTTGACAATGGTCCTATTCGCCTCGGTCTCCCATTGGCTGAGGGAGTGCTACGTGTACAATAGTGAGCAGCAACAGGTACCTCTCTCACACGTGACAGTGATCACTCATCCCTGAGAGTGGCACGAGCGTCGCGTGTCTATCCGCAGAATAACGTTTGACATTTTTTTATCATCGGTCTCCTTGTGCTATCATCATGGTTTTATTGATTGATGGCTAGATGGTGGACGTGCGTTATTCCTGAAAACCAGGAGGTTGTTTAGGAGGAACTGTCAAGAGAGGTAAGACAATAAAACAGTTACTTTTTAATTCACCCATTTCGGCCTTTTTTCTTTTACATCTGATTTATGACCCGTGAGTTTAACATAAGAGCTCTTATTGTCAAAGCAGTTAAAAAGTAGTCAAATAAAATAAACTTGTTTTAAATAGAAACGCACATTTGTGTATATTAAAATCATGTTCCTCTATTTATTCACGCTAACTCTGCCGGGCTAGTTGTGAGAAAAACTATATTGGCCTTGTTAATCAAAGTGTCTCAGGCAAATTTTAGAAGTAAGATCTATTTTTTACAACAATCATTTACTTCAACGTATACTAAAACCTTTCACCACCTCTCCCATTCTGGATCATTTGTTTACAACAGTCAGATTCAGAAATTCTGACACACCAGTCGTGTTGAAAAAGTGTTTAGTATGCAGAACAGCGTGTCTGCTTGCTTTAGAGTTTGTTTTGTGAGTGTAACCTTGAGGTGGGCACTTTTATCAGTGAGGGATAGATTACAGGCCAACATCATGGAGTTTTCACACCGCCCGGGCTGATTAGATACAGCAGACCCCGGGGATACCTGGCTCTTGAAATTCGATGGTTTTGTGTACTCTTAAGTCGGCCTGCATAAGAATATATAATTCTCCATCTCCCTCTGTTCTTATCCACCCTTACAATGCTCTTCATTACTGCTACTGATATGAGCCTTTGTTATATTTCAATAGAGGAGAACATGCCCTTATCCAGTACCATTCAATCCAACCCTTCAGGTCGGTACCACTCATCCCCATCGTCTCTCGGGCCCGGTTGGATCTGGGTGAGCTCATCACTGTCGCGGCGGACCAGGTCAGAGGCAGGGGAATGAAGTCCAAAGGGAAGGCTGTGAAATCGTCCAGGAGGCCGTGGTCCGACGCCAGCCCGGCCCCGGCGCTGGAGGACCCGGAGGACACCGAGGTGGAGGAGGAGGAGGAGGAGGCCGGCACGTCCAGCGAGCAGGAGGAGGGCGACTCCGAGGCCTCGGCGCCCGCCGGCGGCTCGTGGCGGGGCTCCCTGCGGAGCAAGGGACGACGCAACAGGGCCGGCGGCAAGGGACGGGGGGGCGGCGAGGGGAGAAGGCGGCGCCAGCGGGGGGCGCCCTCCACGGAGCGCAACGTCCGCCGGCTGGAGAGCAATGAGCGGGAGCGGCAGCGCATGCACAAGCTGAACAACGCCTTCCAGGCGCTGCGCGAGTCCATCCCCCACATCAAGACGGAGAAGAAGCTGTCCAAGATCGAGACGCTGACGCTGGCCAAGAACTACATCAAGTCCCTGACCACCATCATCCTGGGGATGACCGGGGCCTGCCTGCCCGACGGACAGGCCCAGGCGGAGGAGGCCAAGCTGCTGCAGTGCTACCAGAGGCACCTGGAGGAGGAAGGGGAGGAGGGCCTCACCCAGTTCCTCACCCACACGCATAGCTTCAGCCAGGGCAGCTAACACAGAGCTGACATGCGCTAAGCAGGGCGAGCCGAGGACCCAAGGGCCCCCGGGCAGTGGGGAGTCAGTCCCTGTTTTGTTCAGAACCGCAGCCACAAAAGGGTCATGGGTTCGGAGCAAAACATTTGTATGTGACAGGGGATGCATCCAGTTATGATCCGAGCCCCTGGTGGATGAAAGAGGACATCCGTGAGGGCTTGTACCCCGATACTGTGAATATAAAACTGGGAGATTTCGTTCTCAAGTGTCCTGGGGGAATGGGTGTTTTTTTGGAGATAAAGGGTAATCATTCCTTCAGATAAACCTTGAGACATCAAACCATCATTTCCCTCTATTTATTATACATTAGAGACTAATGCAAAGACAGAGAAACTTTTACAGATATTCGTACCAGTTGTGTCGATTTTATTGTGCTGTGTGCCCAAGGCATGGGACTGCTATGGTTCTGTCCGTTTCTAATGTGTTGTGGTTGAAGCAGAGAGGCCGAGCTGTTCAGCTCAGTGACTTTCTCTCGTGTTATCAGTGAGAACTACCTGCCAATCGTGGCCTCAGGTGCCAACTGCCAGAGTCAACTGGGACAACAGGCAGTTAGGTTCCAGAGACAAATATTGCAATGTTTAAAGTAGGTTGAAAATCTAGTTTGAGATATTTGCATAAGAGAATTTGTTACTTTGAATTTAAATAACTTTGGCCAAAAGGTGTTTGGATTTAGTGGAGTTAAAGTTGTCCTTCTTCGAAAACATAGCAAGTCCATTTTGAGGTGCCAATTTTGAGTTGACATTTACTTCTGTGATGTTGAAATATTATTTTACCCCCAAAAAAAATTTAAACTTATGAATTACAATGAAGTACATTGAAAACAAAAGTATTTTGAGAATGTTTTTTTTTATCAATAAACACGTTTATTTATTGACAAAGAGCTAGTTATTCACCATGCACAGAGAAATGGAAAATGCACTTGCCAAAGGGTAGCATGTCGTTCGTTTCAGCTGAGCTATCGGCTGACAGACAATGTACTGTAGTTACCTTATCAACGACACGCTTATCATGTCTGGCCATATTGTCCTAATTTATTCACAGATAGCCTAATTTCTTTACATAAACTAACGCTTTTAGTGATACAAGTGGTTGTAATGTCTGTCTAAAAGTGATTTTTGAATATTCCTCTCATTTTCTTACTCCTGATAAATATACATAATTCCATCGGGACGTACCAGCATGACATGACATGATAATCAACACCAATATTATACAGATAAGGGAAAAAGACTTGCGTCCTTCTCAGTCATTCCACTCTCGCTTTTATTTAATTTTTTTCTTAAAGCAAGCGTGGAATAAAGTCTTTCTTTCATGCATTATATCACTGTTTTTTTCCTGAGAAAAGGGATGTACCACGAGATCAACACTCCCGTCTTAAGAAATAAAACAACTACCCACCCCCTGTGATTCCTTCCACCCTATGGCAGAAGGGTCCGTTGTATCTCATTGATGGAGGACGACTGCACATTTCCTGACACATTTGAACTGAAATGTGACCAATAGGTGATCTGCAGCAGGAAGGTGGTCAGGGGAAACGTAGCATACAAGCTTTGTCGAACATGAGGTCAGGGGGACCCTAGAAATGTAGCATTATCTCATCCATTCAGTGGGGTTAAACAACATTGTTGTGACTTAAAGCATCTTCTTCAGTGTGTGTAATATAACAGCTGCTCTTACGGGCAGTTTAGACGCCAAAGTCCCCCATTAAAGTCAATTGTTCACATCTACATTCAAGCTTCTGCTCCATAAAACTTTCCCCTATTCCCTAGGCAGCCTTGTTCTCAATAACCACAAACACATAAATAAACGTATTAAATATACATTAAGACAGGTTAGTTCGACAACAATGCAACTTTTGGCTTATTATAGTGGTCAAAAGGTCCTAAGAAAGATTTACAACTAAAATAAAAAAATACCAAAAATAAGAACTGGGAATATAAGCGGGTTACAACCACTTAATAACAGGGAAACTTTCTAGCACATAATCTTGATTTAAATCCCAAATGTATAAAGTACATTGCATCTTCGCTGACCATGTAGGTCATTCCCTCTCTCTTTCAACCGTCTTTCTTCAACCATGAGATTTGAAGTAGTAGCTTAAACAGTTTTGAGTTGGGGAAGAAACAGCTGAGCATAATAAACTACAGCCAAATATTTGCACTGTGGAATGTTTTAAAGCATAACCCTACGTTGTTGAACAACATACATGGAGAGGGGGTATTGGCAGCGCTCCTGTCCGGTTTCTCACATCCATTGCTTGGCTAGCATCCCCGAGCGCTGCCATTGGCTCCCTCTGGGTTGTGGGCGGGGTGTGGAACGCCACGAGCGGGCAGTGATTGGTCTGTTAGAGAGGGTAGGCAGATCCGCGGCGGATCCATGGAGTTCCCTCTGATGGAGACGTGGTCCCAACCACCCTAAACAAAATGGAGGTAGGCGTTCAATGAACAAAACAGCTTCCGGCTGAACACGGACATACATTGACAAGACTCTGGTGTAAGAACAGAGGTAACCAGTAGGAGGAATGGCCAGCGCCCTCACCCCTATGCCGTAGTCCCAGGACTGTCCTTTGGGGTCCAGGGGCTGGACTCCCAGCCGATGACACACCGTCCCACAGCTCAGACTGTGGCTGCCCTGCACCTTGTCGGCTATGATCCACACCTACGCAGAGAACACACACAACCGCAGCGCACAACCACAACATACGGTCACCAAACACAACCACACACAACCACAACACAGGCACAACATACCCCTGTTACATAGAAGCACACCTCTTTGAAAAGGGTCGATTGTAGGCGATTAGCAACAACACAGAGACAATTTGAGAGAATCGGTAAGAGCCAATAAAAGGGCACAGTGTCCTGAGAGGGGTTCTACGTTGGTGTGAACGGTGGGTCGCTGGTACCTGATCCAGGGGGCCGACGGAGACCTTGCGGACGTTGTCAGAGATGTGCTCCCAGGAGGATCCCTGGGGGTAGCTGGGAGTCACGTCCTTACGGTACCACAGGTTACCTGGACGACAGCACGATGTGGACAGTGCAAAATAGAAATATGAATATTATCAGGGTCGCGGATTTACATTTGGTCATTTGGCAGACTCTTTATTCAATGTAACCAAGAGTACAAAGAATATATTGAACATTTAAAAAAAACAGTTACGATGTAGGCACACACACACACACACACACACACACACACACACACACACACACACACACACACACACACACACACACACACACACACACACACACTAATAGTCATTAGTCATTACTATGACAGTTGTTTGGAGAGAGGGTGAAAGTGAAAGACAATTTCACAATTCTGTGAAATTTAGAGGAAGTTTAAATGCCACCATTTTACCGTTTTCATCCACAGCGCAGATGGATGTCCTTCCTACTGAGACCTGCTTCAACTTCTGTTTTGGTGGCGAAGGGATGTGGTACCAGCACTCTCCTGCAGGGGGTGACAAAGCAGCACATTCATCACTGTACCACAGAAAAGAAAGACATCCACATGCATTCAGCCACATTTTGGGCCAACCTATAAACAAACAATGTGCGCCCCCAACCCCCACCCCACCACCACCACCACCACCAGCGCCTCGACTGACCTGCAGGATTGCAGGTGGACACAGAACCCCTGAAGAAGGCGGAGCCGTCCCTGGCGATGGCCCACACCTGGCTGGCCCCTCCGATGGAGACTGACTTGAAGGCCTGGTCTGTTCCCACGTGTAGCCATGACGACCCCTGGGAGAAGAGCACATGGCAGGTGGATCGAGAAACTAGGAGGTACTCTACCCACCTGTCTGGTGGACATAGGGCACCGAACCGTTCCTTTCAGCTTGGAGTTTCCATTTAACATAACACAAAGAACATTATTATATTGAATGTTCTTTGGGGGAAAATCCTAGGAGGTACATTTTTATGTCAAACTTTACAAGCCCACATTTTCAACGTATATGTGTGTTTACGTGTGTGTGTACGTGTGTGTGTGTGTGTGTGTGTGTGTGTGTGTGTGTGTGTGTGTGTGTGTGTGTGTGTGTGTGTGTGTGTGTGTGTGTGTGTGTGTGTGTGTGTGTGTGTGTGTGTGTGTGTGTGTGTGTGTGTGTTCCACTCACGGCAGGTGTCAGCGTGGTGACCCCAAGTCGACACAACACGTCTCCCTTGTTGCTGATGGCCCACAAGGCCACCACCTCCACGCTGCTCTGAGCAGCACAAGGGAGGATGCTCACGTCACTCAAAGCAATGGGCGGGACTTCCTGCCATGGCCCTGTGGTGGTCAGTTTACACTTCCTGTTGAAATCAATTACACCAAATAAATGTCAGTGGCTTCCCGTTTACTCTAGGAATTAGCTCAATTAAACTAATGTCAGACTATTGTTATAACACTATCCTAAGAATTAATATAGTTGTCCACTTTTTTGGTGTGTATTGTTAGTGATAATTGAACAAAAAACAATTAACATACAATAATTTAACAATTAAGTTAAAAAAAGGGAAACATTCAGTATTTATTAAGTGTTTTCATCTAAATTAAATTACTGTTGTTCATTATATTTAATTGATCGATCACTGACAGGCCAATAAAAAAATGGTTCCTCTTGTAAAGTATATAAACCTTTTTAGAATCGTAATTATAAAATTCAATATATTTTTTACATTCAGTTTGTGTTGCAAAAGCGGGAGTGGTCTGCCATAAAGAGAGTGCTTATTACTAATAGTATTACATCAATGTAAAGGCCAGTGAAGCACTCTAAACAATACCTGGCCCATCGCCTCCTACGCACAAAGTCCTTCAAGGTCTTATAGCTGTGGTAGGACCTGCAGGGAGAGGAGAGAAGCAGGCTGTGATCTCAGCAGTTCACTTGTTTGACGTCAACAGAGAGAGGAGGAGCTTAACGGTGACTCTTACGCAGGGAAATCTGCAGCGTACTGCCATCCCTCTCGGTCTGTCCCTTCAGAGACACCGTAGTCCACCGCCCAATCAGACACCTGCATATAGCAAATACAGGATACTAACTTCCTTTGCTAAAGGGTTTGACTTTATTTCTGCTATGATTCTATATGATGCATGGGACCATTAATAATCTGTCTAGAGCAAGGTAGTGTGGAATAGCAACAGAAATTGTCATAGATAATAGAAACAAACAATTATTACTGCTAAAAATAACTTTAAATATCTGGTTGCAGGGACTGTCCAATTTGAAGTGTGGGTGAGTGAGTGACTCACCCATGTCCAGTGCGGGGAGGGGGTTGTGGTATGTGTCTTGGTGCACTCATGCAGACCAGAAGCATCACTCCACATGTATCGGTCCGTTGGAAGACCTCTGAGAACACAGAAACACACAGTATAGTAAGGCCCCAGAGAGAGACACATGGAACTTATAAAACATGCAACTGTGATAAAATTATATTTGTTCGGTCCATGTGGTACAGACTCTTGGGGCATGAGACATGCGTACCATTTTGTCAGTAAATTTGTAAGTTGAACACTCAAACTTAATAATCCAGAATTGTTTATGAAGTACTATGGAAACAGGATAATGGAGGATCCTCAGCCAAATACCAAGTATACAAAATTATTTTGCCAAAGAGCCACTTTTTCTGCCCCCTGCTGGTCACAAACCAGCTAGTGCTTCTTTATTACATGCGGTGACCGACCCCACAATAGTAGTGTTGGTTGTGAGTCAGTATATGAGGCCCACTTCATCCCCCGGCCTGGTAGGTGAAATAACACAGTAGAGGTACATCACCCTGGTAAACGTGCATCACCCTGTTACCTGTTGGTGTAGCCTGACACCGGGTTCCAACGCTGGTTCTCATAGATGTAGACGCTCTTGACGTCCGTTTGGGTGTAGATGTTGTCCGTGCTGCTGGCCAGGCCCTGGAAGATGCCGCCTCCGTAGCCGCCAGTGTGCACCCAGGCGGTGTGGTCGTAGCCGATGCCCCACACCACCCCTACGCTGTTGCCCTCCACCAGGCGAAGGTGCCCCCCCACTTGCCGCCAGAACCTGACCAACAGAAACATGGAAGGAAAGGTTTTTGGTTGATATCCAACAAACCACTGAAGGTCTCAGACCAGAACATAACTAGCAATAAAAAAATTGGTCAGTGTAGGCTTCCAAGTGCAGGAGTCTTTCAAAACATTCCTACAAACTACAACGTACTTATCGTAACAATCAACTAGACATCACATTTCACAAAAACTTTTCTGTCCTAAGAGAGCAAGGTGGGGTCGGCTCCCTGTAAAGGGTGGTACCCTGATCATGTAAACCACATCATTTAATCAGGTTTGGCTCCCTCGGGATATGAGTTGATGAGTGTTCTCACATTTGTTCACAGGGGGTGGGGTAGGGCAATGCCTCCAGGGCGGGGCTGGGCTCGCTGACGAAGATGTCCCCCCTGCAGGTGACCGACCAGATGGCCTGTTTGGAGGGGGGACCCTGGATCCCCCTGGAGTCACAGCAAGACACGCTCAACAAAGCCAGCTGGACGGGGCCGGGGAGAGATTGGCGGTTGAGGGAGGGTGTTATTAGGAGGAGAGGAGTGGAATGGAAGAATGTATATGCTGGTTAGTTTTAATAATTTAAGCTTTGTTTTCTTTAGGTTGTGTCTAGTTCCCCTTTGTTAACTTTGTCCCTGGGATAAACCGATCACAACGACACCCTTTATCCATACCAGAAAAACTAAAGTCTCAGCGGTCCGAGGCACAATTTCTCAGAAAGAAATTGCCACGACAGGGGTGAAAGTGGCATAAGAATGGGTCAGAGACGATTTGAGAGAGGTTCCAAAAAGCCTCAGACTTCAAGGAAACACAAAACTTCAATTTTCGACCCACTTCCTCAAATAGCATTCTGGTTTTCAGCAACAATAAACACAGTTGCTCACTTCACACGAAACCAGGTTCTAAAATTGCGGAGAGAAAGCTTTATTCACTTAATATGAGAATTTGTAGATATCCATTGTTTCTCTAATATAATACACATAACTTAAAAAGTAGCCTCCTTCAGCTAAGGTTACTATGATGCAAATGTTTATTCTCGCTCACTTGGGAGTGGCAGTGTTGGATTTCTTTTAATCCCCTGGTCCTTATGTGTGATCGGCGCCCTAAGAACCGGCTTATCATTTACTATTTGGGTAATTTGGACCTCACCCAGTCGTGCATCTCTAGCTCTGTGGAGGCGGCCAACCGGATGGGCCATCTCTGCTTGGTCCTTTCTGCTGTGTAGATGGCGAAGGTGTGTTTAGCGTCATTCAGCACCGGCACCAAGATGGTCACCTCATTGACAAAGGCATGCAGGTACTGGGCGGAAGGAGAGGAGAGGGAGTGCACAAGGTGGAGTAATAGTTAATATGTTGTATCACAATTATTGACAGCCTTGAAGGGCATTAGCAGAAGTGTTCATCTCTATGGACACGCAAACACACAGAAACTGAAACACAGGGTCCAATAAACATATGTGACTCACAGGGTGCCGTAAAAAGCTAAATCCAACACAAACAGGGTGGTATATGAGTACACAAAGCTCCTGCTGCTCTGCCGATTAGCAAGTTGCACACACAAAAACCTGCACCAACCACACCGCGCCCTGCCTCTCTCCTCTCTCACCTTCTTCTCCTCATTGAAGTTGTAGTAGAGGAAGAGGATGCCGTCCTTGTTGCCGTCCGGGCCGGAGAACTGCTCCAGGGCGAAGCGCACATCCACCCACTTGTGGGGCTTCCAGTCCCTCCACCACTGCACGGTGCCCTTCTTCACCCACACCGACTGCCGGGGGGGGGGGGAGGGGGGGGGCAGACAAGAAACAGAGGAGAGCAGAGAGGGAGGGGAAGAGAAGAGAGTGGAGGAGAGAGGAGATGAGTGGAGGGAGGAGAGAATAGAGGGAGGAGAAGAGAGAGTGGAGGAGAGGAGAGAGGAGAGAGGAGAGAGGTGATGAGGAGAGGGAGCAGAGAAGAAACAGAGGAGAGCAGAGAGGGAGTGGAAGAGAATAGATGAGGAGAGGAGAGAATAGAGGAAGAAGAAGAGAAGAGAGTGGAGGAGAGTAGAGGAGAGGAGAGATGAGGAGAGGAAAGCAAAGAAAGACATTTTGATATAAAAAATACAAATACATAAACGGAAGCGTGCTAAAGATGACTAGAGAAACAGATGATAGCGATGACGAATGGCATGGTGAGTGTCCAGAACGACAGCGGCCCCGTACCTGCTCCACAGCCTGCTCATAGTGTTTGAAGTTCTCCATCTCTCTCTTGGACCTCTGGCCCAGCTGCTCCAGGATCTGCTGGTGCCAGGCCGCCGTCTGGCCCGGGCTGATGGACAGGCTCATGCTCTGGACCGACTGGACCAACGCTGCCCACGGCGATGACAAAACATGAGTTTAGTTAGCAGACGCTTTTATACAGAGCACACTCACGTTGATTCTAGTATTAGATACATGTCACGACTGAGCGAGGTCGCTGGTTAGGCCATCTTGTTCTAGGCGGCCTACAGGTCGACTGCGGACACTGGGGTTCAAACCCATAGAGTCGGACCACCGATCGACACCAGCACACCTGCCTGCACTGGTCACCGTTCAACCAACACCGTTAACGGCTTCCACACTTCAGATCAAGGACCCTCTCTCCACGTCAGATCAATAGACAGACAGACGGACGCGGAGACAAGAGAGACAACGGTTTGGGACATGGACAGACAGAACGAGACAGAATTCAACCCACCCCCAGGGGCCCCGGGGCCGCTGAACCAGTGGAGCTGAGAGTGGGAGTCCACGGCGCAGCCCCCGCCGCTGACCCAGGCCCACATGGGGGGTCCGTCCTCCCCGTAGGGCTCCTCCTCCAGGGCCAGAGAGTAGGTCACCACGGACGACAGGCTGCAGGTGTCTGCGCGGTCCGGCCCCACCCACCCGGGGGCCCCCTCCGCCACGGGGTCCGGCTGGCTTTGGGTCTCCTCCAGGTCCACGTTGCTCCAGAGCGGGCCCCTGGACTGGCTGGAGGAGAGGGCCGGCGCCGGAGCGGAGGAGGTGGTGGTGGTGGGGGGCGGCGGCCCCGGCTGGCCGTCCTCCTCCTGGGTGGGGAGCCCGGCGGCTGAGGGGCCCCCGGCCCCGGGCCGGTCGGAGAGGAGCTCGGAGATGAAGCTGTCGCTGGTCACCTTGGGGACGCTGCTGGGTTTCGGGGGGGCGGCGGCGGTGTCGTCGCCGAGGTAGGCCAATGGGGGCAGGGGGCCGTTGTCAAGGGCGGGGTCAGGGGCGTGGCCGGGGTCCCCCACGTGAGCGTCTGGGGTTGCCGGGATGGGGGAGACCCCCGAGGCCGCCCGCTCCCGCTCGATGTCAGAGTCGGCGTCGCTGGCCGCCGATTGGCCGCGCACCTCGCCGGTGAAGAAACAGCCGGCGCTACGACACGATAAAAATAGAATACAGGAACCGAGAAATCAGGAGACGGTTGGGGTGTTTTGATTTCACAACGGATTTCAATATAGTGTATAAAGTGTTCATAGTGTACACTTTATACATTGTACTACCTCTGAACAAAAGACGTTATCACAAGGCGTGCCTTGGAGGGTAAACACAAGGACGTGTGTGTGTGTGTGTGTGTGTGTGTGTGTGTGTGTGTGTGTGTGTGTGTGTGTGTGTGTGTGTGTGTGTGTGTGTGTGTGTGTGTGTGTGTGTGTGCTGCAATACATTTTATAGGCCCCCTATAAAACGCTAAAAAGACTTTAGAGTCAATGTTTATGGATTGATAGGGGGTGTGTGTGTGTGTGTCTGTCTGGCGGTCTGTCTGTCTGTGTTACCTGTGGAGGCTGCTAGTGCTGGCGCTGGAGTGCGAGCGCTCGCTGTCTCTGGGCGCGCTCAGAGCTCGCCACGCCTTCCCGCTCAGCTCGCTGGCAGTCACACCCTGTCGCTGGTACAGGCCCCGCTCGGCGCTGCCCAGGGCCCACACCTGGGGGCCAGACCAGGGTTAGACATCACGGACGCTCACTCTACTCAGCCGCTCAGGCTACAGCAACCTCCCCTGGAAGACCTCTTCACAACAACCGGAGCAACGCATGCATTTCTTCCTCGATTGATTTAAAAAACCTTATCAAAAAGTATAAAGTAAAAAGTATCCTTCTAGGTTAGATTTCAAAATAATTACAATAACACTCGCATTCCTCTTGAGCAAGTTTCAAATTTTTTATCGTGTTCAAATTTCAATGCATATTTGATCAGTTTCTATATAAAAGTTTACATTCAAATTTCAAGGTTCTTGAAAAAGGTGACAAAGAGGATTCTACTAAAACCAGGAATGGATCAGTCGGTGGGCTCGGACTCGCCTGGTCGTTGAGGCCCACGTTGACCATGATCATCTCCCCCACCATGCCGATCCAGCCGGTGCCACACAGGTTGTGGGAGTTCACACCTCGCCTGAACCACACCTTGGTGAACACAGGACGATGGAGGTTTCAGCCAATAACGAGTGATCAATAATGGATAAAACACAAAGATTATTATTGTGTGTGTGTGTGTGTGTGTGTGTGTGTGTGTGTGTGTGTGTGTGTGTGTGTGTGTGTGTGTGTGTGTGTGTGTGTGTGTGTGTGTTGTGTGTGTGTGTGTGTGTGTGTGTGTGTGTGTGTGTGTGTGTGTCATCCAATACCTTGTTGTCCTTGGTTACAGCCCACACCACATTGACCCCTACTGCCACGCCGGTGGCTCCCACAGTGCTGGGAGAATCCACGACGGTCCAGGCAGTACCTGATGAGCACCCACACACACACCTCCTGGCATTTAACAAAGTCAAAGCGGAACAAAGCCCCTTGTCTCCTTATTTTACAATCATCATAAATAAAAACACTTCAATTATTTTGACATTTTACCACCTCCCAGTATCAACTACCCCCCACCCAGTACCCCCCCACCCAGTACCCCCCACCACCACACCACCCACCACCCACCACCCAGTACCCTGGATCCAGGACCCACCCCTGGGGCAGTCGTGGGCGATGCCCTCCCTGACGACCAGCTGGCCCTCCCACAGCACGGCCCACACCAGCTCCCCCGGCCCACAGCTGATCTGCACCACCTCCCCGGGCACCGGCACCTCCGTCCAGGACGAGCCCTCGGGGTTATGGTGCTGGATGCCCTCCCGGTACCACACCTGGTGGAGGAGGAGGTGGAGAAGGAGGAGGTGGAGGAGGAGGAGGAGAGGGAGGAGGAGGAGGAGGAGAGAAGGAGGAGGAGGAGGAGGAGGAGGGGGTGGGACAGACAGAGAGAGCGGAGGAGGAGAGATGACTCCCAGATAGTAGGAGTACAAAGAGACAGTAGGTGTCCAGCAGGAGGGGATGAAACAGGAGAGGCCAAATGGTTTTTGTTTCATTTTCTTTCAGTTTGTTAACATGCGTGTGTTGGTGTGTCTGTGTGATTGTACGCATGCGTGTGCGTGTGTGTATGTGAACTCATGACCAGCGTGTCAGTGTGTGTGTGTGCAGTTATGCAAATATGTGTGTGTGTGGATGTGCATATATGTCAATGTGTGTCTGTATACATACATGTGTTTTAGTGGTGTGTGTGTGTGTGTGTGTGTGTGTGTGTGTGTGTGTGTGTGTGTGTGTGTGTGTGTGTGTGTGTGTGTGTGTGTGTGTGTGTGTGTGTGTGTGTGTGTGTACCTTGCCCTGCAGGGACACGGCCCACAGAGAGAGCCGTCCCCTGGGTTCCTCGCTGATCTCCCAGCCCCCACAGCTGATGTCGCTGACAGGGTCCGGGAGGGCCGACTGCTCCGAGGGGATCTGTCAGCACCGGAAGAGAGACGCAGGTGAACCCACAGACACGCACTATACACAATAACAAACACACATACATATACACACAATACCAAATGCACAAACACACATATATACACACTATGCACAATACCACACACACAAACACAAATATACACAGTACACTATGCACAATACCACACACACACACACACACACAAATATACACACTATGCACATAACCACACACAAAAAAAAACCACACACACCCAAACATTACGAGACGGACACACAAATATAATACCACACAAACACACAACACCAATCTCACTTGCAATTCAATTTGTACCACTCAAACACGGGACACGATGCCACATATAACACACACACACACACACACACACACACACACACACACACACACACACACACACACACACACACACACACACACACACACACACACACACACACACACACACACACACACACTCAGTGAATAACAGGCAAGCCCTTGTCCACCCACCTTAGCCCAGCTGTCTCTGGCCTTGTACCTTCTGTAGCGCAGCCAGCGCCTGCGCCGCACGCAGGAGTTCCACTTCTTGTCCTTGGTGTAGGTGGCCGGGAAATCCATGGCGTAGGTCCAGCCCTGTGGACCAACCAGCACACAGAACCACGTCAGCGCTGAGCCCCCAGCCGGTCAGGGACGGAGACAGGCGGGGGACGATGGACAGGGTGGGCGGACAGATAGACGCTGCAACGTTTGCCGTGAGTTGCTTTAGGAAGTAGGAAGAAATCTTTTTGAATAAAATGGGAGATGTGGGATAGGTTGATAAACTGTACATATACGGGGAATAAGAGAGAAAGAAATGTTGAAAGAGAGACAGAGAGAGACAAGAGTGATAGACAGAGTCAGATACGTTGAGAGATTTTGAAAGACACACAAAGAAAGAAGGAAAGAAAGAAAGAGAGAGAGACAGATGAGAATAGATGTGTGTGTGAGAGAGAGAGAGAGAGAGAGAGAGAGAGAGAGAGAGAGAGAGAGAGAGAGAGAGAGGAGAGAGAGAAGAGAGAGAGAAGAGAGAGAGAGAGAGAGAGAGAGAGAGAGAGAGAGAGAGAGAGAGAGAGAGAGAGAGAGAGAGAGAGAGAGAGAGAGAGAGAGAGGGGCAGACAGTGGGCGAGGGAGCAAGACGGAGATAGACGACAGGCGACTTAACGTAGCGGGGAACCGAACGACACGAGAGACACAGATGCGGCAAAAAAAGCAACACCGCGAGCGACAGACGGAGACGGAGACGGCTGCTCACCCCTTTCTCGGTGGGCTCCGCCTCAAAGTTCTCGTCGGCGTACCAGTCGGCCTCCCACTCCCAGCCGCTGGAGGGCAGGTCGAAGCTGTCCAGCGGCTGGTGCACCAGGCCCGTCACATCACTCCACTGCCAGCGGTCGCTGGGCAACAGGCGCTCGGAGAATCCGTCCACGGGATTCCATCGCTAGCAGAAGGACACACACAAAAGTGAACACGTAATAACAATGTAATAAATTAATACATTGCAGCATTGTCAATAGCGTTTGTATTCTGCCCTACCAGAAACATTTGACTAGATTAATGAACAAACAAAATTAAATGATATGAACCCAACAAGGGACCATCTTCTGGGGCTCGTTCTCGTTAAACCCCCTCAATCCCAAACACGTTCCGAACCCCCCAACCAGGAACCGCCTCAGCCTCCAGATTGAAGCCCGAAGTGGAGACCCCACCTGGTTCTCGTAGGTCTCCTCCTGGTAGCGGATGGACAGGTCCGAGGCGTGGACGTTCAGGTAGATGTTGTGGTCGCACGCGATGCCCCAGCAACACTGCGTGGCTGCGGTGACGCGCTTGAACTCCAGCTTGGTGTCATGGCACTGCTCCCACTGCTGCCCCCCCGTTGACAGGCGGTAGACGCGGCCACGCACGTCCACCGCCCACAGCAAGGACACGGGCATGGCTCTGCAGCTGCTCCCCGCGCCTGGGCGACCGAGATGGGGCGGGCGAGCTTAGGATACGGAGGACGAAAGGGATAAGAGATCAGTGGGGAGTGGGGACAGAGAGAGAGAGAGAGACACACAGACAGACAGACAGCGTGATGGAGAGAGAGAGAGAGAGAGAGAGAGAGAGAGAGAGAGAGAGAGAGAGAGAGAGAGAGAGAGAGAGAGAGAGAGAGAGAGAGAGAGAGAGAGAGAGAGAGAGAGAGAGAGAGAGAGAGAGAGAGAGAGAGAGAGAGAGAGAGAGAGAGAGAGCGAGAGAGAGAGAGAGAGAGAGAGAGAGAGGGACAGAGAGAGACAGAGAGCAACAGAGAGAGACATTTTTTATTTTACATTTGCCTCATTCGAGAGAGAGAAAGAGAGAGAGAGAGAGAGAGAGAGAGCAGGGTCATTGCTAAGCTCAAATAAAGATCCTGAATCATTAATAAGACATCCCATTTAGCCTCCACCAAAGAGAGGCTGCACATGACAGAATTTATGTTTTGATTTTTTTACGTCTTTGGCACTAGTATCCCTTAAAGTAGGCCTACTACCAACCAAATAGAACAACAGCCTTAGACTTAACACTAGCTGTAGGAGAAGGCGTTAATTATCCCTGCAAAGTGTAAAGCTGCTGACCTTTCTGTCAACATCGAGTGATTGTTTGTGTAAACGCTGCGTTGTCCTGAATGTTGCCAACATCCACGCACTTTCTATTTTGGCAAATAGTTTATTTTTCCAATTAGATGTGAGGAAACACAAGACGCGCGTAATTATAGGTCTGCAGCACCGCGACAGGAGCGTAGACAAGGGAGGCACT
>OLKM01000685.1:27500-60000 GCA_900291075.1 Melanogrammus aeglefinus
AACAACAACATGCCAACAGTATCAGGAAATAGGTTAACCACATTATTTCCTTTCACAGGTTAACTTCCTGGAAAAGCATAATTATTATCCTGGTGACAGTGGTGAAATAAATACCAGTGAGCTTATGGTATTTATTCAATCTGTACGAGGACACCATTACGGGTCAGGTTGCAGCGTTAGAGTTCTTGCTCAAGGGTAGCAAATTAATCATCTGATAAATTATCAACCATCAATCATGTTTGGCCTGTAATATATATTATATTGCCCGTGTAAAAGGATAAATTGAAAACAAAAGATCAGTGTGGTCAGTGAGAAAGAAACCAAAACAACAACGGGATTCAGGTACTGACCGTGCTGTGTGGTGAGGGGGTGGGGCCCCCCATGGGTCTGGAGGGTGTGCGGTCACTGTAGTCTGGGGGCGGGAGCAGCACAGGCTCCTCCTCTTCCTGTTCCGGCAGGCTGAGCTGGCTGAAGCTGCCCATGGGCGTATTCATGCTACCGTTTAAGAGAGGATTGATACATTTACTTTGACATCTATATCGATATACCATTCTTATTCTATATTCATTATTTTAATGTCCATATGAAAGGATGAGGTGTTACCTGACAGTATCGGCGTGCACTGTATACGGTCGACAGTAAGATGAGGGAAACCAGCCCCGTCTACAAAACAAAGGGATGAAAAGCATGACTCTCAAACCACTACTTTGAAGAGCTCAAATGGCCGACAGCGCTTATCATAATGGGTTACAATGCTCCATTCTGTTTCAGCATTATGAACACACAATATCCTGTGCAACCGACGCAACCAAAAACCCACATGCACAAGATCAACTGGTTTGACAATAGAATGTCAGTGCAGCCACACAGGCAGTAACTGTATGTCCTGCAATAATATGAAACATTCAATAGATTTACTGCAACAGCCCTCCATGCCCACAACTATACTCACACGCACACACACACACACACACACACACACACACACACACACACACACACACACACACACACACACACACACACACACACACACACACACACACACACACACACACACACACACACACACACACACACACACACACACACACAACACACACACTTTTGGAAAGATCATCACATAAAAAGAGGAAGGAGAAGAGTGAAGTGGGAGAGAAGAAGGTTAAATAAATCAAAATGAAACGGCTATCAGAAGATGGAGAGAGAGAACATTTTAATATTAAAGACCATATAAATAAGGAAAGAGGCTGTCGGTGAAGGAGAACAGGCAGAGAGAGAGAGAGAGAGAGAGAGAGAGAGAGAGAGAGAGAGAGAGAGAGAGAGAGAGAGAGAGAGAGAGAGAGAGAGAGAGAGAGAGAGAGAGAGAGAGAGAGAGAGAGAGAGAGAGAGATAGTTTTATGACGATAGAGTCAAACATGCTTGACATACTTTAAGCTGGTTGAGATCAGGACAAATGCCACAAATGGCAGGAACTTGTACTGCCACCCGGAACACTTGACACAAGTTTTTATTTTCAAGGAAATGAATAAGGGTGTGTCTGAGACCAAGTGCCTGCATATTTCCATCCCCATTTTAGATTCGGACCAATTTACTTTTATGTCTTGGAATAATAAAAGACCCATAGCACTATCAGAGTGCCAGTGCCCTAGGTTAAACGCAGTTCAACCACAGCTATGCTGTATTTTATCCAAGGGGCCAATCCAATCCAGAACTGTACACTCACACACTCAGCGTTGTTCCTGAAAGGGAGTCATAAAGCTCCCAACATCCTGGATACAATTCTCTTTATTTTTTTACTGTTGTTTTCAAACCTGGTGGTACTTTGTGGTATCCGAGGTCATGTCTAACCCCTGCCAATGCCCATCCTTTGGCTATGTAAGGTTTCAAACCGTAGGCCGCGACCCACAGAATAAGAGGCCCATTAGATTGCAGGATGGCCAAAATGTATTAATCTCTTCATAAAAATATACTCCATGCATACCTACATGCCTTCCTATTTCATTTGGTCATTAGTATGTTGGAATACTGAAAAGGGGAAAATACTGTATCAATTTACCAACTCAAATGTTAAATGTAACAATTATTTTAACTAAGGAGAACCGAGGACTTAAAACCGAGGACGAGTAATAGTAACAGCACTAGCTGCCAAATGACACGCCCCAGTGGTCACAGTAAACGACAAAGAGCAGCGCACACGTACTGCTTGGTGGCCTCCACCTCGCCGTACAGCCAGCCGTCGCGCTCCTCCTGCAGCAGAAGGAGGATGATGTCCCCCTCGTCGAAGCTGAGCAGCGTTGAGTTGCTGCCCGCCTTGTGGGGGAAGATGGTCCGCACGCGCGACCGCTTGCCCCCGTCCAGGTCAGACGACTGGGACGCGGTGCTGGACAGGTTGTCCTCACCCAGGCTGCCCTGGTCTGGAGGGGGTGGAGAAGGGGGACGGGAGGGGAGGGAATGGTTTGAAGTCCACCATTGTTTCTTTATGATACTTTTGTTTTGTTTTTATTTGGTATTCAGATGAAGCATCGGGAAAAAATAAGAGAGAATAAACGGGCACTAGAGTGAGTGATATCCACACCAGGAAGCCTCAGCCAGTAACATATTGGTTAAGTCACATATCGTGACTTAATCGCGTTTCCTTGACGGCCACCAACACCCACGTACCTGAGCGCTGGTCCGAGTGGGACATGACGGGGGACTGGGTCTCTTGGTGGAACATGGTAGCCAGAGGACTGATCTTGAGTGGGGGGGCCGGGGGAGGAACCATGGAGTCAGCGTTCCTCTGGAGGAAGAGCACAGGAGCTAGTGTTAGCATTGAGCATTTAAAGAAAGTCATTCATTAAATAGAGCTGAACATACAGCCATACACACACACACACACACACACACACACACAAACATCCCTGCCAACCGTGCATGCGGTAGCTCTCCTGGGTCTTTTTTACGTATCAGAGATTCCCCAACATACACCCCCCTGGTCGTCCTTTTCCAACGTGTCTCCCTCTTCCCTCAGGCCACTCACGCGGTTGTAGTGCTCCACACGCGGCGAGGACCCCGGGGTGACCAGGGGGGTCGGCGGCCCCTCGATCAGGGTGGCATCGCTGCACTTCTCCTGCCAGCCGGAGAGCTTCCCCTCCAGCAGCTCCTTGGCCTGCAGGAGGGGGGGAGGAGGGGGGTGTGAGATGGAGAGAGACGTTGGCCGTACCCCAACCCCTTACCCTAGTGAGCTTTACTATTTAGAATTAGCGGAACCATTCATCCTCAATTAATCAATGATTTTCCCAATCATTCCCCCTCTCTATCTGAATATGTTTGTCATACAGTTAGGGGTAGGATCTTGCTTAACGATGCCTATTGATAGACCGACGACATTGGGGTTTGAACCCACAACCTTTCCGCTGTGGGCAAAACACTTGAGCTACTATCTCACACCTTCATGCAAAGATCAAATCAGTCTGATATTTTCCAATGAAAGCCCCTCAGAAAAGAATGGATGGTCTTGCTTTAAAAGGAAGACCACCAACAGTTGATGGCGGGATCAAGAAGCAGGTGAAATACAGGTCCTTTAACCTCCATACCCCCACCAAGCCCCGTCCCCACATGGTATCCCCCCCCTTGGCTGACCTTGTCGTGGAAGGTGTTGATGTGGTAGGAGAACATGCAGTGTTTGTCCACCAGGAAGCAGAACCGCCTCTTCTCCTCCAGCAGCGCCTCCCTGCAGCCTTCGGCCATGAACTTCTGCATGTCCGTCTGCCGCGACGATATGGTCTCCAGGTACTAGGGAGGGAGGGTCAAAGGTCAACATAAGGGTACTGGGAAATGGATGGATGGAAATTATTTAAAAAGATTTTTTTCAGGGGGGGGGGGGGGGGGTCCCACAAGGAGGTCTGTATATGCTGTGGTCATCAGGGATATGAACCCTCGATCTTTCGTTCTGGAGTCAAAATGACCCCCTGAACATCGTCGACCATCATTTAATTGATGGAGAGCCGACTGTCACACCGAAGTGAAAGCAAAACCGAAGCAATGGTGTTTCTTCCGCGTGCTACCAGTCTCAGTGTTGCCAAGGTACACGCTGTACTCTACCGTGTATTAAGTTGGCTGAGGTTTATATAACGCAAGACCTCGTCTTGACCCATGAAGAAACTCCCATTAACACACACACACACACACACACACACACACACACACACACACACACACACACACACACACACACACACACACACACACACATGGACACGACACACACACACACACACAACACACACACACACACACACACACAGTGGCCACAGTGGGCGGGAGGATGGAGAGCGACTGCTGGGCCATGCTGTGGACGGTGAACAGACCAGCAACGTCGTGATCTCAGCGTTATTAGAGTTCAGCGCCCACCTGCCAATCTCACAGAGCAGGGGGAGGACACGAAGCACACTGCGACCTGGCTCAGAGTTCGGTCTCGGCCCCACACACACACACACACACACACACACACACACACACACACACACACACACACACACACACACACACACACACACACACACACACACACACACACACACACACACACACACACACACACACACACACACACACACCCAAACACACACACACGTGAACACACAACCTCCCACCCAGCCAGTCACCCACCCCCCCGGTACAAGGGCAGCTCCGTGAGCAGCGGCCAACTCGATACGTTTGCTGAGAGACACGCATAGCCATAGAGCTGGCAGGAAGGAAGACACACACGCACACACAACACACAAGTCTAGAGAAAGAGAGAAATTCTGGGGTCCGGGATTTTAATGACTTCTCTCTCCTTACTCCCCCCCCGGCCCCCCCGGCCTCCCCGCCCCCCTTGGTCTTCCTGGCAATGGTGAATGAGGTATCTGTCTTTTTGTTTTCCTGCTGTGGGGTGTCGGAGAGGCCGAGCTCACCTTTCTGCTCTCCCACTATCTCCCTCCCTCTCCGTACTTAGTTGGGGCACTCCCCCGCTCTGTCCCCCTCTCTATCTTATCTCTTGCTCTGAGGCTCTTCAGTTTCCATTTCAGCCACAAATGATCATTTTGAGTCAAGGGGGGGGGGGGGGGGGTCACGATGGAGCTCATTAGCTCATCTGATGGCGGGCAGACCCCTAAAGGAACATACTTGGTCAGATGGTCCCCCACTTCTCTCTGCCTATCACTCTCCATTGCTCTCCCTGGAGTCATTCCCCCCCCCCACATAACAAGCCAAATTAACAAGGATGAACAGACACAACAACGAGAGCGAGAGCGAGAGAGAGAGAGAGAGAGAGAGAGAGAGAGAGAGAGAGAGAGAGAGAGAGAGAGAGAGAGAGAGAGAGAGAGAGAGAGAGAGAGAGAGAGAGAGAGAGAGAGAGAGAGAGAGAGAGAGGTGTGGATAGAGAGCAGGAGAGAGATAAGGACTGAATAATTGGTAAGGGAAGGGGGGAGAGACAAGATAGGTAGAGGAAGAGAGGGTATGATAGAGGGAGGGGGAGAGAGACACACACACACACACACACACACACACACACACACACACACACACACACACACACACACACACACACACACACACACACACACACACACACACACACACACACACACACACACACACACACACACACACACACACACACACACACACACACACACACAAAAAACACACCCTGGCTTGACGTCAACAGCAAATGCAAGGGCAGGATTATAATATTAATTATAATAGTTATACGTACAGGCGTGGAACATAATACATTGGAGATTTAACCCAGGAAACCCCACCTTTTCACAATAAAGGCACAGCACCCAATAACATGGACCCGACCCAAACTAGTACACACTGCATAAAGATCAGCGGGCTGATAGCTACAGATCTGACACTGTGCGAAAGGGGTGGGGGGGATGTTTCATCCAAGCCACTTGGCTCGTCAATATATCAAATGTCACGCCTACCCTCCCCTTAAACAAACTACTCTCTCTGTACTCTGTAATCAAAGGAAACCTGGCCAGGTGTAAATCCGTGTGTGTCCCTTACAGTGTGTGTGTGTGTGTGCGCACGCATGTGTGTGTGTGTGTGTATGTGTGTGTCTGTTTGCCTGTGTGGTTGTGCGCGTGTGTGCGCTTGTGTGCTTGAGTTCCACATGAAGATGTGAGCATCCATCCATGCACGTCTTCTCGTGCATCTGGGTGTATGCGTGTTTTTCGATGAGCACACAATTTTTTCCGCATCGTAACTGAGACCATTGAGGCGATAGCGAATGTGCCCTCGCACCGTGATAAATCTGGAACAAAGAGCTGTTGGCATGGCAACATCGACACGGAGGAACACTTGATGTGCCCACCTTGCCACACCCGGTTTAACACTTTGCCTTCATGTGTGCTCTGTTCCTTACTTGAAAAGCGCATTGATGGACATCTGTCCTATTTTTATGTTGGCAGATGTGTTTACGTACTCACAAACACATTTCTCGGTTTTCTCAGATGTAAAATGCAAAATTCAACAATTTTTTGCAATAATTTAGTGAATAAGTTAATAATATTACTTCAACTCTAAATAAACATTGAAGAAGCAACGTGAATGGACACTTTAACCGGCCTGTCTAGAAATCACAAATCTACTTTGATCCGTTAATAAGA
The DNA here is from genome assembly GCA_900291075.1 of Melanogrammus aeglefinus. Classification (NCBI taxonomy): domain Eukaryota; kingdom Metazoa; phylum Chordata; class Actinopteri; order Gadiformes; family Gadidae; genus Melanogrammus; species Melanogrammus aeglefinus. Next base: position 34,145 of record OLKM01000685.1, read on the forward strand.
AATGTCCTAATAAATCTATTACTAGCCAACGTTCATTGTCATCAATGTTGTTCTTTAAACTTGAAATATTTTAAACTACAACTCAGCTTTTATACGCTCTCGGCATATGAACTTCCATACCATCCACCACCTTCAAGTGCAGCTCCTCTATTTCACCCAGCACACAGCAGCAACATTGCAGTGATCCTCGCTAGCACCAGCTGACCGTGGCCAATGTTCTCCAACGCCCGCCCACAGGGTGAGGGCCTGCTGAGTTCTTTGAGGTCTTTCCATGTCCTACCTCATTCTCTTTGATGTCGTACTTGGAGGAGCTTTTCCCCTGGCTCTTCCTCTTCAGCTTCTTCAGGTCGGTCTGGGAGCGCTCAAGAGAGTCCTGCTTCACCTTGTGCTCTGTCTGGTAGCGCTTGAAGGTTGCCTGAGGAGACACGGTGGTATGCTCCTTATGGATACGACGGCAGGTAGACGAATGGATGGATGGATGAGTAGATAGATAGATGATTGATGAATGGGTGAATTACGGATGGATGGATGGGTGGATGGATGGACAAACGATAGATAATGGATGGATGGATGAGTGGATGGATGGCTGAATTGAAGGAGGTCTGACGATGGATGGATGATTATGCCAGAATGGACATTCTGATCGATGATGGATAAATGTATGGACGGACAGACCCATGGCCATGCTGGACAAGGAAGTGTCAACACTGCATCGATTACGGCCGCGTGACACTCCCTCACCACCATAGCCAAACCCCACACAATCCCAGACACAAGGCGGTGTACTTACATTCATGTATTTGACATCCATCTCCGTCTTCTTCTCAAGCTCGATGATGATCTCACGGTGGAACCTCTTGAACTGTGAAGACAATGGAGACGTAAATATTACTCTGACCGTATTTCTGTGAGGACAGGATTCCTGTGGTAGGATGGGCTAATTAACTTGCTGGGCATTAATGATTGACAGCTCGCCCTTGTTGCAAAACCGATCAGTTGTAGACCCTAAAGGGCGCTACTTTAGGATGGACTGCAGAAAAGTACAGACAAAAAGGTACAAATAAATATTAATCGTTGGGAAAAAAAAATACATATTGTGGCAACCCGGCCCGGGCCAATTAAGGACATGCAGAGCACCTGAGGAACAGGTGGAGAAGCAGGGCTTAAGTAGTCTGCTTCGCCTCTCATTCGGGGCTCTCCCAGCCATGGAGCTGCTGGACGGAGAGACCGGTCCTCGTGGGGGACGGGATTCCACCCACGGGGGGATAGGACCGTCGATTCCTCCCAGGTTTTTTTCGTTGTTGTATTATTTTCAGTATGTTTGTTTGATTTTGGATTAAACATGCCTTTTTGGCTTTGCCCAGCAAAGTTGTGTCCTGTTTCGGGAGGTGGTGGTTCGCTCACCGTGCCGGGTTACCACAATATCTAACTGACTACAAAAGTTCTTGATGAGAATTTAGTGATACACCTAAATCATTGTAAAATGTTGGGAGCCAATGCTACAGCATATATTCTACTTTTCAACTTGTTCCAACATGTTTATTTGTGATACAGAAGCAGGTTTGTGTAATTGATTAAATTCCGTTTCAGTATTTGGCCACTATCCACTCACCAGAATCACCATCACTGTTCGCCTATATGATAATGAATAGATCCATAGGTGTGACATGACTATGTTTAGTGTCATAACTACTATAACATTTTTTTTGTAGTGAACAAGGTGCAAGGTTTTTCAGCTTTGAATATACAAAGACAGTGAGCTAAGTTAAGTTCCACCATAAGATAAGAGCCCCACTAACTTCAACAAGACATTAAGACTAGCTTGTTCCCTCCCCATGTCCTATGTGGCATATAAGTATCATAGAGTCAATGATAAAAATACTCTAAATATATAAAAAGACCACAAAGACACCACCTTTCACGATAAATCAAGTCAAGTCATCTGTACTGCTGCAGGGTCAGCGTTTGCTTGATGCCGGAAGGTTCAAACATGTGACTTGTGTCTCTCTAGTTGTACATGTGACTTGTCACTCAGGTTTATGTCTCTCCAGCGACAGGTATTCAAAGTATTCTTCCTAGAGACAACACCAAGCTTGAAGCCGCTTCTGCCATCCACTCTGAGCTTTCCCCTTCACCTCTAGATTCAAATGTTATTAAAAACTCTTAAGTAAAGCATGACCAAAAATGGCCATCTCTCTGTTCTCAAGTGGAATTCTTGCCTATTGCTGACATACTTCGGTTAGGTATCTAAAGATTATGGTTACGAGGTGACGGGGCGAGAGAGACCTTTCTGGAATGATAATTGTTCATAAAGGAGGGGTGTGTGTGTGTGTGTGTGTGTGTGTGTGTGTGTGTGTGTGTGTGTGTGTGTGTGTGTGTGTGTGTGTGTGTGTGTGTGTGTGTGTGTGTCTTGCCAACCTGCGCAACACCACCACGTAACCTTGGTGAGTTAACGACATTGTCCAGAGGCCGTAAAATCCCCCACATGATTCTAGTGGTCTGAACTACCTCAAATGATTAAAACGTAAAACCCAGGGCTTCTACTGCATACTGTGGATTTTTTTTTCAGTGTCCCACCGCAGCACATTGGATCGCGTAATAGGGTAAATATCCATACAGCGGTTGCTCATAGGCATATCATCAGGGATATCTTTACGTCATTCAAGAGGTCAGCGTGTGCTCTGCACTCGCTGCTAAAAAACCCTCCAGGCAATTGCTGAGTCCTGATCGGATCAGCATTTATGCAAGATCTGATAAGATGAACACTTAACTTGGAACTATGTCGTTCCCTCTGCATAACAAGCAAACAGCAGGGCCATGGTCCCTCAACAGATACTCATGAAACTTCTTATTTCTACCAAATACTATTGTACTTACATTCTCCTCCAGTTCCATTTGAACCATCTTGTGGGTCTCTCCAATCTCCATGAGGACCAGGCCTTGGAGACACAAAGATATGCCAGTAGATTAGACGAGTGGATTTTTGATTAACGTGACACGAGAACAATTGATAAAAAAAAGAAAAGAAAAGCTCCAAAACATATTACAACACATTGAAATACATGGTGATCTAATTGTATTTCTGATAAAAGACAGCAATTTGGCATCCCATTAATCAAAATGTGTACAGGTTTATTTGATAACATCCATGTATCTAGGTGTGGTTAGTTGTCCTTGTTGTGACAACACAATATAATACAGATAAGAAAAAGCATGTCACACAGATTAAAAAAACAACAGATAAGAAGTGAGATGAAAGGCAAGAAAAAAAATGCATTTTGGAATGCAAGAAAGTATTCTTAGGAATATAAGAATGTTGCAGTCAAATAAAAACACAAATGAATGTGTCAGCTGGCTGTAGTGTAGCTGTACATGAGTATTTACATCAAAACAATCTTTACGGCCCACAAACCTGAATGCAGTTCATAAACTCAACACACCAGCACGGGACAATCTAAAAACGAATCTACCGACAACACATGCCCCTTTTCCGGCTGTCAGTGTTTGAACAGCTGTATAATAAGAACCGTTTTATTCTGTTGCCATAGATGAGAACAATCCACGTTCACACAGGCCGATCCCAGCGATTGCCGGCAGGCGTACTGCCGGGGACAATGGGCACCGCTCAATACAGCAGACGGCAAGGGACAATCAGACCTGAACCCTTTCTATCACAATAGGGTGACATCTAGACCTAAAGGTTCACTACAGGACAAACAGTGTTCTGGCAAACAGCAGAATACACAGCGGGTGCGTGCAGGACTCTGCAGAATGTCCGTTCCGTGCTACTCTGTTCTAGGAGGGCTCTGTGAAGGTGGAGGAGAACGGGAACAAGCGTATCAGCTGCGTCGAGTACTTAAACAAACGCATATGGGCACGAGTTTGAGTGCCCCCTATATGCACACATGCTTTCACATCTGCACACACAAAAACACACACACACACGCACACACACACACACACACACACACACACACACACACACACACACACACACACACACACACACACACACACACACACACACACACACACACACACACACACACACACACACACACACACACACACACATAGTAGCCCTCTAGACCACGGCTGCAGGGCAGTGGGGTCCAGCTACAACAACATTGACCTCCGAAAGGTCCCCAGAAAGTACTGGTGAAGGCCTTCTTTGTGCTCCGGTGGCAGCGGTATATGTGTGTGTGTGTGTGTGTGTGTGTGTGTGTGTGTGTGTGTGTGTGTGTGTGTGTGTGTGTGTGTGTGTGTGTGTGTGTGTGTGTGTGTGTGTGTGTGTGTGTGTGTGTGTGTGCGTGTGTGTGTGTGTGTGTCTCTGTATGTATGTGTGTTTGTGGGTGGGGGGCGGAGGGGGGGCGGGAGCAGGTGATCTTGTTTATACAGTCCCAACATCCAACAACAGCACCCTATGAGCACAGGGGGTTGGGGGGTGGGGGGGGAGGTGATGAGGTTGAGGTTGGGAGTGTAGGGAGTGAAGGGGGGGCGGGGGGGGGGGGGTCTAAAAGGCCACGGTACACCTGTAGGGTTCCACCTGTGATGCCAAGGCATGATACGCTGCTGTACAGCACACCTGGACAGGATAAGCCCTGGCAGACACCACTGTTTACCTTCACAGGGCACTAAGATTGGCCCATGCGGAAATGTGACACTTGAAATGGTGGACTAGTTGTTATTCTGTCCCTGTGGCAACAGAGGCTAATCGACATGAGGCATGCAGGTGGCTAGAGGTAGAACAAGCCAAGAAGAGTACATAAAGTTAAAGCGAATGTTTTTCCTTTTTAAAGCACTTTGATTCGGTGGTAGAATGGCAGGTAAAGATTTATACAGGAACTTTAAAGTCATTTGTAGTGAGCTTTCAACGTTGTTCACATGTTTCTGTAGACAAAGCATTTCCAAGGTAAGACACACCAAAAAATCTATTGTTTGAACTATAAACCGCCTTTCTACTTACGGGAAATCAGAGCAAGGAGGAAGTAGGGGAGAGATACGAAGTGGACTTCTTCCACACAATGACAACGTTACGGTGACTCACTCTGAGGTGAGGTGTAAGTAAGGTGATTACTAGACAGGAGGGAAGCCATCTTGCCAGGTTTCGAGTTATGCCTCAAGTTATTTTGAATGAAACACAACGAGGACAAACACTCATTTACATTTACATTTACATTTAGGGCATTTAGCAGACGCTTTTATCCAAAGCGACTTACAATAAGTACATTTCTCATAAGAAGTGCAACAATATATCGCTGTCGGTACAGAAAGGATGTTCATAGAACCAAGTGCAAGTACAACAATCGCTAGGCTAACCAATTCCCCGTGTTACAGCAATGATAGCAGCTACTGCAGTTGCTACACAGTTGTGTGCTACAAGTGTTGCACACTCACAAGAAACTTGCCGTCTATAATTTGATGTCATGGCATCTACCAAGGTCACACCTTAAGCATTCCTTGCAGATGACATGGTGACTCGTCATGATTTAAACCTTATGGTGTCATAAGTAGTAGTAAGTGATGGAATAAATGTATAAAGTTATAGGATAGTCTATAATCGTGAGAATTGTACATGATAGTTCACATGTCGGACTGGTGGCGCTGCTCTTTGGCATACTGAGTGTGTGTGTATGTTCTTGCGATAACAGTTTTTGTTTTAATATACCTGAATGCGTATAATGTGTGTGTGTGTGTCATTTTTCAAATATTAAACAAAGGCCTCAGAAAGTAAAAGACCCCCTCTTCAAAACATGCGTTCTGGGCAACCGGATATGACCAAACGCATACCAATCCATGTTTAAAGGGGTTCTTATGCAACATCAGTGTGGTTAAGCCATTCTCATTCTTTATCCAACAGCTGAACTCGCTCTGAACTTTGCAGTTTGTGGTCGATATATATGTCCCCTTAAAGTAAATGGTGCCAGACAGGTTGGAGGTGAACCCAAGTGGCTGCACCCCAGGGGTCAGTGTACTGTACATGGGCCGTCCCATCTGCCTCACTGGGGTCACCACGAGATCTCTTCTCCATTATGTTCATTAAGTGTTCATAGGGAAGGAGTGGGACGGAGAGGGATGGAGGGAGGAGGAGGGAGGGAGAGGGAGGGAGTGAGGGAGGGAGGGAGGAGGAGAGGGAGGAGGGAGGAAGGAGGAGGGAGGATTCATTGGGTGTTGCTATGGACACTATATTTTCCTTCCTGATAAAATGGTTGTCATAATAAGTCATACAAGAAGGTGTGCATGCAAGTACAGGTGCAAGTACACAATCTCACACACACGCATACACACACACCACACAACACACACACACACACACACACACACACACACACACACACACACACACACACACACACACACACACACACACACACACACACACACACACACACACACACACACACACACACACACACACACACACACACACACAAATCTATTTGGCAATAGTCTGGGAGGCAGTACATCTGATGTAATCAAGCACATTTTATCTACGGACGTTAAGAGTTTCTATTGCCATTTATTTAAACCAAGAGACTGATTGGTCCAATATGTATTCATATCTGATCAATTTAAGATAACAGTCACTTGAATTTGATTGATCTGACTATTTCCTTGTACAACTCCTGTTCTATGTAACGACAATGTGTGACTCAATGTCATGATGTGAATGTGCTCTACTGTGCCCCAGTAGCAACGACCCAAATCCCACAGAGCAGTGGTTCTCAACGGGCTTAACCTTTTACTATCGATTTACTAATATTCCATATCAACAATCCTTTCCTGTGCTGTAACACACATGGAGCGAACAAAACGCTGTGGCTAAACTCTAGGAAATAGTGAGCCTTTGAACCATGACTTAACACGTTAGTTCCTTCTTTCTAAAGATAAAGTTTTATAGGTTACTTATGGGTCGCAGCCCACCAGTGGAGAATCACTCCATCAGAGCTCATGTGGTGCTGAAGGTTTTGTATGGAGCTAATACATGGACAACGTTCACACAAAGATTGTAGTTTAAAATGGTCAAAATGTCATCTTGCTATCTCACCTTAACCCTACTTTTGTCAAGTGAAAATAAGGGGTTCCAAAGTGCCCAGTTGCCATGGTTAGTGAGCAGGTATTGCTCGGCGCCGCTGTTTAAACAATTGTTTATTGTGTATGTAAGAAAGTAGAGGAGCTGTGACAATATGGAGGCCCGGGCCCCTGGGAGTTATGGCCTACTATTGGTTCCTGTGAGGGCCCGTAGGAAAGGAGAGAATAGAGATTTCAAACCGAACCCACCCACGGTAATAGCTCTTCTGGATGTGAGCCCTGTAACAGTGAATCACCATCAAGTTCCATGTCACCAAACTACCCCCTGTTTATTTTTCCCTTAGGGTAAATTCCCAGAAGATGTTATGGTGTCTTATCAAACTGTATAACTCAATATGACACAGATACAGTGATAGTAGAATCATTACTAGACAACATATCTGAGATGCTGAACATACACATAGATATCTGCAGAGGAGTTAACAATGTGAAGGCAATTAGCCAATTAGAACCAAAACTAGACTAGAGATAGAACGAGAATGATAGAGAGAGAAGAAAATGTGTGCGAAAGAGAAAGAGAGAGCGAGAGCGAGAGCGAGAGCGAGAGAGAGAGCGAGAGAGAGAGAACTAAGGTGTATATGTAGGGTTGAGTAAGTGAGAGGGAGAGCGAGAGGGAGGTAGACAGCAAGAGATCAGAAACGGGGGCTGGGTCTCTGACACCCAACAGAGATCTATCAATCCATCCGTCTGGCAGAGAGAGAGAGAGAGAGAGAAAGGCTTTCCTATATTAGGTAATAGTTGATTCTTGAATGTACAGGGGATCATACTGGTGATGCCATATCTCTCATAAGAGAGAAAGGGTCTTTTGCATCCTGTCGACATTGCAGTCTGTTGGACGGATCCCAAATCATCCCACTCACGTCAACATCCCCAAGCCAGCAGTTTTGAAGATTCACAAACTCTTTCTCAGCCTTCCGTGACTGACCTCATCCCCCGTTTAGAGGAGTAAATTGTCTGCTCTCCAAAGCAAAGATGCTTTACAGAAGTAATCAGGCTGAAACTATCTACCCTCAATCTGGGCAGGCAGCCATTACCATTTGAGTCCCACTGAAAGTTTGACCTCAGTGTTTCAAATAGCCCCACTGTCAGCGGAGGGTTGACAAGTATAGCTCAGAGAAAAGGTGGAAGAGGTGGTGCAGGTGGTGATGGTGGGGTTGTTGTTCTTTCTAGAATAACTTTTTGTTGAAACCTACTGCTTTGGGGCAACACCCTTTTGGGCACAACAGCAGTGTCTTTACAGGAAGTCTCTAATTCTAGACCCATTGAAAACCCTGATTGGAATCGTGTGTTGTGCTTTCTTATTTCCTCCGGGTCGAGGATTTATACAATACCAAATGTCATATTTGAAGCACACACAATAGGTTCTGATTTTGCAGAGATACGGGTATGGGAGCTCAAACAAAAAAGGGATTTAAGGGTGACAATTGGCGGTATTGGACCGGCAACCCAGGGGGCCTTTAAGTTTCACGGTAGGTAAAATGTATGTATTAGACGGAAGTGGTTCTGGCTTAACCCATCAATGATGACAGATGCATGTGTTTAGCACAAGTACCTTTCTCTATAGTGCTTAACAACAGGAAGAGAACTTAGAATGTCCTTGTTTGTTTTTGTGGCACTCGTGCGCACTTGCCCTTCCACTCTCTCCTTCTTTTGACACTGAGTGTAATCTTCTCTTCTGAAGTTCCTCAAACTACCTTAAAGCCACTCTCCCTACCACTCTCTCACCAAAACGCTGTCCTTTTTGACCACATTCCCAAAATGCTTACCATGTCTACGTGTTCGGCCTACTTTGCATACTATTTTAAAAGCCGACGCAAAGGTCACACCACAAGGAATCTAAGTGCTTTTTGTACGTCGTCCAAAACTTTGCTTTCCGAGTTTAATCGCCTTGCCTTTATAAGGCGATAACGTGCATGACTTTGGCTGTTGGCTGCAAAGATGTGTGGACAGAACTAATGTTTACAAAGTCATGGAGAGGGAAGGGAGGTCAAACCACCGTAACGGCTGCCCTGCACTCTTACCAGCTACTTTTAGGAACCACACTCTTTAACCTCGTCTTTAAGGAGTGAGGAGTGAGAGCAAAGGGGAGTAAAACTTTACTATATGTTAAGGCCTGTATTTAGGAAAAGGCCTATATTTCTATTAATTTCATCTCTTAAGAAGTTATGAATGTTATATAAACATAAATATTTCAGTAATTCAAATATCTTTCTGAAAATAATAAAACTACAATCTGACTGATGAATGTAGACATCACCTCACCTGGAGCAGTATTTCAATGAGCAATACAATGAGTTATTTAAATAAAAATCCATAAAGATGGAGAGCTACATCACTATGACACTGATCTCTATGCCTGCACTAAAGCCAGGGATTCCTTGGATAGTCTGCACGTTGAACATACTGATATCAGATGAGGATCAAAATCCAACTACGTGAAACACTTTTGGCCGTACAGCCTGATGGGAAGGGGATCTGGTGGGAGAGGGGTTTGAGGAGAACAAAAATCTCTGTCCGTCCAGCTGTTTGTTCAGTTTGTTTGCCTCCACCGTTCTGTGTGACGAGTGAGAGAATTCACACAGCCCTGCCGTTGTCACTTCGGCCCTGCAAAGAGTCCGACCGAAGACTGGGAGATATGCTCTAAAAAAGGAAAGCTTCCAAGGGGACGCCTCCATCTTGTTTGTGATGGAATCCTAGAGCTAATTCAAAACAGATCGGAATGGCAGAATGACGTATGATATGCTCCACGAGGCATCAGTCCGTGTAGTCAACTTTCAGTTTGTTTCCCATAACTGTCTGACTGATGTCTTATTGGTTTCATGTATATGTATTGTAAGGATTGTATTCAGCTTAAGCCTAGGTTCGCCCAACAGTCATTCTTTTCTTATCACAGTGAAACAAAATGGGATAAGAACACATAACCTGGTTGACATGACGATGAATGTTGCCATATCAACGGAATGGAGGGATGAAAATTGTTCCAAAGTCATAATTTGTTGGACCTTGGGTTTTCTCAACTATATCAATTCAGTGATTTTCTTATCTGCAATTTCTATTCAGGATAACCTGGGCAGAGAGGCCAGCACATCGAAAGCAAATGTTTTTCTAAATTGTACAAGCAGTGCTGCCATTAAGGCAAATGGTGAGCAAAATGTAGGAATCCAACTGGTATAACCATTTCTGATTGGGTCTCGGTTGTTTTCCCGTCTGATTTTCTAGTTGTGGCTCGTTGTCTCTCTCTCTTGGTTCTTGTCTATGCAAGACTGCTGGCATAACAACAAACATATTTTTCCGAAGTTAAATGTTGGTTTTTGGAACAATATGCAATCTTTCTGTTTCCTTCAGTTTCTGTCTGCTCTGTTAAGTACAGTATTTGTTGTTGTTTTTGTCTTTTTTTTTTACACTTGGTAATTCCACAAGGGTTAGGCTCAGGAGTCAGGGGTTAGGGAATAAGGGGTTAGGGAGTAAGGGGTTAGGGGTTAGGGGTTAGGGGTAAAGAGGTTAGGATTCCACTTAGATTTCATGCTTTGGTTCCTCTTTAAGAAAATCTTCTTAATGACAGCATTGTGAAATGATTCAATGTAGTGATAGGACAAAACTATGAACCACAGAAAGCCCTGTAGAAAGGTCCGAAAAGCATGCAAAAAGACGATTTCATTATAGTTCATTTTTCTCACAGACCACATTTCTATTTGCCAAGCATTTCCATGGAGCACATCTGTCTTTGTAGCACAGCCACTGTAACCTGAGCTGACCTGTCCTTTATAGATACAAACACACGGTGAACACTTGTAACAACATGAACCAGACTGGCCGATTTATATATTCTGTACCCCCTGCACCACACCCCCCTTGGGTGGAACCAGGGCATCTCTGTGTTTCCCCAGCTCAGGGATAATGATTGGCGCTGAGTCACAGACAGGTGAATGACTCACTGTGCAAGCTCAAGTCTCAGAGACACAAAGAAATATCCACAGAGCAACAAGGAGGTTGTGTGAACAGGATAGGTTGTTATTCTCCCCCCGTTCCCTTGGCCAATTGGGGTGATAAAAGGTGATAAAAATGATGGTATAACCAAAACCGTATTTTGCCCCGCTTGACTCTTCTACTCAGCGGAAAATGTTATAAACATTACGGCTATATATCGTGCAGATTACAGGTGGAGGAGGGGGCGTGAGTGTGTTATGGCTTGTGTGTGTGTGTGGCGTCAGTCAAAACAACACTCACCGAGTTCTCTGGACACGGGGGATATTGTAGCATTTTCTCCAATTTTCGAGACGGCATCGAAGTAGGTCTTCCCTGCAAGAGCCATGGCTGGGATGGAAAGAAGAAACAATAAGAGACGTCTGCGTTGCAAGGACAGGATCTGAACAATTCAATTGTAGTGTAAACTGCAAAAAGCAACTGCCATACAATTTAAAAAATAATCAAAATAAGATAGAAAAATATTGAACCTGTGATTTTGGAAAACTTACTCTGAAATTGTATTTAGCTTCAGTTGAAACTAAAAGTATCAACTTCCCTTTATCTCAACCATGCGAATGATTACTTGATTGACTTGGACCAGTTTTCATGGTTGCGGTATTTTGGGATGCGTTTTTGGGCCTTCATTGAGTAAAGCTGATTGATTTGATCTTGTGAGTGAGTGATCTTGGGAGCAGCCAGTCATGCAGAACAATGTGTGCCTGAGTGGTATTGTTCTCCTCAGACGAGGGCTTTACCTGTGACGGTTTTCTCATAGTTCTTTCCTAGGGTGACCAGGTTCCTGAGCCCAGGGTTGAACTGTTCCATCACATTCTAGAGCGGGCAGAGAGAGGAAAACAACATCTAGTATGACAAACCCAAACTTAAGTGATCAATTTGTTCTAAGATAGGGGTCAGCTCTTGCTTTCCGCCCAAAAACATTATAAATAATGATATTGTGAGTAGGGTAGAGGCCACACACAAACACACACTCACACACACACAGTGTGTATGTGTGTTTGTGTGTGTGTGTGTGTGTGTGTGTGTGTGTGTGTGTGTGTGTGTGTGTGTGTGTGTGTGTGTGTGTGTGTGTGTGTGTGTGTGTGTGTGTGTGTGTGTGTGTGTGTGTGTGTGTGTGTGTGTGTGTGTGTGTGTGTGTGTGTGTGTGTGTGTGTGTGGTGTGTGTTCTTTAAATAACATAGGGGACGCCCTAATCGTTAACTAAACCCCCTTAACTTTTCTTTTTCTCCAGCTCTATAACAAAGTCTGGCACCAGGAGTCTGCCACAAGAGCCTGCCACCGAGCCCCCCCCCCCGCCACGCCCGCCCCCGCCCACCCTCTCTCTACCTATTGAAACACCTCAACAATCGAGTGTTGTTCGCCTCCCCAGCCTTGCCCCCGGCACGCCCCAACGAGAACAATAAGGCTTGCGGACGGCTGAGAATCAAGAGTTCGAGCTCGAAATTAAACAACCCCCTAAACAGGTTCTCTCTCTCGCTTTATCGCTCTCTGACTTTTTTTCCTTCTCTAGCTCTCCAGTCCCCACTGTTTCCAGGAGAGATAGAGATAGTGAATGAAACTATCATGACATGGGTCAAAACACACACACACACACACACACACACACACACACACACACACACACACACACACACACACACACACACACACACACACACACACACACACACACACACACACACACACACACACACACACACACACACACACACACACACACACACACCGATTGGTTGTACAGTGTTGTTGAGAGATTTACCCCTGATTATCTGGCGAGGTGTCGCCTGGACGTGATTCGATCAGTGTGGATTGAGATCATGTATATAGGTATCTCTTATCTTCGGATTAGCCATGCCAATCACATGTTCCACTGTCTGGGGTCACTACTGTCGGACTATCAGCCTATGGAGCGACTTCCAAGAATGATCGAGGCAACTTTTTTATACCCGTTACTAAGTGCACTTTGAAACTCAGCTGGGGTGAAGCTAAAGTATGTCTCTGGAATAAGAGCGGTCCCGTATACTGATATAGCTAACCTAAACCGACTGACGGAAACCTCATCATAAAAATCCCTCTAATATAAAAGTCTCTAGAATCCGTCACTTGAATCACATCATATGATTTTATTTGTTGTGCACTTCTTACCTTGTAGGTGCTCTCGGTCAGCTTATTGACATCGTCCGGTTCCCGAGACATATCTCAGCTCCTATGTGGTTAATCCTCCGGGATCACTTCTAGAAAAAAGGTATCGATCGAGCGACTCAAAGAAGAAGCAGCACGTTCCTGGTTCCCAGCGGGCAGACGACACTCGGTGGTACACACCTCAATCTGGGCATGTGGGCAAGGAGACGCAGAGCCGAGCCAGGAGACACACTGCGTTTATGACCGTTCCCTGAAACTAACCGCACACTCAGACAACTTCCCCGTGTGTGGAGGCGTGTGTGTGCGTGTGTGTGTGTGTGTGTGTTTGTGTGTGTGTGGTGCGTGCGTGCGTGTGATAGCCGGTGAGCGCGTTGCTGTTTCGGGCAGCGCAGCCGGGTCATGACGTCATGGCCATAGTCATGCACTTTCGACACCGCCGTGCTCGTTATCATGATGAGTCTATATGAGCAAGAGAGGGTTGGGCCCCCCATGGCACCACTCCCTGGACTGGGAGCTGTTTGATTACATGTGTGTACAACCAATCGGTGTGTGTGTGTGTGTGTGTGTGTGTGTGTGTGTGTGTGTGTGTGTGTGTGTGTGTGTGTGTGTGTGTGTGTGTGTGTGTGTGTGTGTGTGTGGGTGTGTGTGTGTGTGTGTGTGTGTGTGTGTGTGTGTGTGTGTGTGTGTGTGTGTGCGCGCGCGCTGTGTGTGGACGTGTGGACGTGTGGACGTGTGCATGTGTGCGTTTACCTGCGTGTGTGCGTGAGAGAACAATTTTACTCTGAAAACTAACGTTGAACTTTTCGTTAAATTTCCCATTTCATCAAATTCCGGTTCCTCATTTTAGATCGACATAATTTGAATTCATATTTGACTATTAATAATGTAGCCTACCGTAAAACTTGTGTATCTCTGGCACCACGACGCGGACGTTCATTGACATAGGAATTACGCGCGCTTCTACGCATGCTACAGCGTAGAATAAATCAGTTGATGATGTGATGATCCTATTTAGGCTTATACAAATATATTAAAAAACATTTATTATCACTTGTAATGTTTAAAGTTGATCGAAGTAGGCGGGCAGACAGTATGACACTCAATACAAATCTCAGGGTTCATTTCAAGCTACTTGAAACGCATGGTGGCGATTTCACGCTTTTATCCAAGTCCGGTGGTCTAACTCTCAAACACGCGGTCTGTTGGCACTTTACGCTTCACCTACCACTTCTTTCACCTCACTGTACCAATGTTAAGGCTCATTTGAACCAGCCTGATGATCAGCATGTATCGGTAATGATGAATAGTAGTACTACAGAGATTCGCACTAACCTTAAAACATTTTTAATAATGATCAACTGAGTTGGATTTGTTTTTTTTCAGGCGTTTAAATGTGTTGATCTTGACATGCATTCATCTGTTCCCGGGTGTCCAAGTGTCCGGGCAAAAGGACCCCATCATCAAACTAGGTAGGCCCTAATGACCCAACTCATTAAGGACCCGTTTCAAAAGGTATGAAGTGTCATCATTTTGTTTTCCCTCCTGCTCACATAGAAAACGTGTCAGGGAAACTGGTATTCTACCAGAATGAAGGAAACTCGACGTTGGTTCGTGACACTGGAGAGCTCGCCTCATCTGTCCAGACCGTCGCGATGTTCCAGATCTTCGACCCAGAACAAACCTTGGTGCAAACGATGCTCACCTACACGTGGGACTTTGGGAACGGGTAAGCCATCAAGAGCTTGTGTTTAAAGTGGTCTTGTTTGGTCTTGGTCTGTTGTAAGAGCCGAGGGTCCAAGGACGTGATCGTTTCTCTGCGCAGGGAGGTGATCGAAGGAACCGAGCCAGTGGCTCAATACAACTACACAGAATCTGGGAACTATACTCTGCGGCTGCAAGTGGGGGCCAACATGACCAAACAAGAAGTACCGATAGCTGGAGTTTACTCGATGGATTTAAAAGTTCTTGGTAGACCTGATTATTATACTTCCCTGTCCATAATAACACAAAAGAACAACAAAAACGCATCGGTGGATTGGGCATGGATGTAGCACTATTGATTTCACTCCTGAGTTCTGGTGTTTATCTGTGTTTATCTTTTTTTAGACGCAATCAGGAAAATTGAGATGGAAGAGCATTCTAGTTACCATGTGGCCGAGAATGTCAGCATGTTCTTTCATGTTGATGGGAGGTGAGTTACTATTAACCCTCTCGGTTTTGTCAGACAAGTCAGATTAATTTCACGCCTATTTTGGTTTTTATGAGGGAGTTAGTGTGTTAAATCTGTAGAATCGAGGTTTGTTGATTAGAGATGGTCTTCTCACCGCACCACATTTCTCACACTAACGCACCCCCCTTATTTATGCCTTGTCCCATCCTATGTTGGTGTGTGTGTGTGTGTGTGTGTGTGTGTGTGTGTGTGTGTGTGTGTGTGTGTGTGTGTGTGTGTGTGTGTGTGTGTGTGTGTGTGTGTGTGTGTGTGTGTGTGTGTGTGTGAGTGTGTGTGTGTGTGTGTGTGTGTGCGTGTGTGTCTCTGTGTGTGTATGCATATTTATACGTCGATGTATATGTGTGTTCGTATATGTTTGAGTGTGTGTATACGTCTGTGTGTGCATGTGTGTGTGCGTGTGTCTCTGTGTGTGTATGCATATTTATACGTCAATGTATATGTGTGTTCGTATGTGTGAGCGTGTGTATACGTCTGTGTGTGCAAACGTCTGTGTGTGTGTGGTGTGTGCGTGTGTGTGTGTGCGTGTGTGCGTGTGTCTCTGTGTGTATGCATATTTATACTCAATGTATATGTGTGTTCGTATGTGTGAGTGTGTATACGTCTGTGTGTGCATACGTCTGTGTGTGTGTGTGTGCGTGTGTCTCTGTGTGTGTATGCATATGCGTCAATGTATATGTGTATTTGTATGTGTGAGCGTGTGTATACGTCTGTGTGTGCATACGTCTGTATGTGTGTGTGTGTGTGTGTGTGTGTGTGTGTGTGTGTGTGTGTGTGTGTGTGTGTGTGTGTGTGTGTGTGTGTGTGTGTGTGTGTGTGTGTGTGTGTGTGTGTGTGTCCCAGCCCCCCCATGTGGGTGTGCTGGCAGGTGGTCCCAGACTGCAGGTCCATGACCCCGTTGGTCTGCACTCGGTCGGTGCTGTATAGCCACATGCTGCGTCTGAACCACACCTTCACCGCCAGCGGCCTCCACTGCCTGGACATCAGCGTCCAGAACGACATCAGCAGGCTGCAGTCCTCCTTTAGCATCTACGTGGGGAGGGGCCGTGAGTCACCGCCATCTTGTTCTTCGGCTTTCGTTCAGTCTATTTCGGTCTTAAATTATCTAATCCTTTTATTCGTTGAAAGGTTTTTTCTTGCTGTTGTTCGTTCATTTGTTCCTCTGTTCCTTGCTTTTTGTTCATTCATTCTTTTGTTTTTTTTTATCATTCATTATTTGACGTTTTCTCTGCCGTTCTGTCTTTTAGTCTTTTGGTCTTTGGTTTTCTTTCTGTCTCTGTTTCTCAATCCATGTGGATGACTAAATGAACACATACGATATGAGTCATAGGATTAAAACAGGTTGGTTGGGTTTGTCTGTTTCTTACTTTCTTCCTTCCATTTCTGAATCTCAAGATTATGACCTATTTTGCTACAGGAAAGAAATTGAGAAACACAGCGAAACAGGAGCAAGCTTGGGAGGGTTGGTTTAAAAAGATTGAGGAAAAACACCATAGAGACCACTAGTAGCTGTGTCATGCAGCATCTCAAATCGAGCATTCCCTCTGCATATTTGGCTCATTAGTTCAGCAGAATTACATTACATTGTGTGTGTGTGTGTGTGTGTGTGTGTGTGTGTGTGTGTGTGTGTGTGTGTGTGTGTGTGTGTGTGTGTGTGTGTGTGTGTGTGTGTGTGTGTGTGTGTGTGTGTGTGTGTGTGTGTGGTGCGGTGCGTGCGTGCCTGTCTGTGTTTTCTGTGTGTGTGTGTTCGTGTGTGTGTGTGTGTGTGTGTGTGTGTGGTGTGTGTGTGTGTGTGTGTGTGTGTGTGTGTGTGTGGAGCGTGTGTGTGCGTGCGTGCCTGTCTTGTTTGCTGTGTGTGTGTGTGTGTGTGTGTGTGTGTGTGTGTGTGTGTGTGTGTGTGTGTGTGTGTGTGTGTGTGTGTGTGTGTGTGTGTGTGTGTGTGTGTGTGCGTCCGTGCGTGCGGTTGTGCGAGGTGCGTGTGAGTGTGCATGCATGCTTGTGTGTGTATGTGTTTGAGGCTGGCCGACATCAAAAGAGTGTACCTAACACGGAAAGCACATGTCTGCTGTGGTCAATCAATCTGTTCCTGTCCTAGCTGGAAATATGTCATTGAAAGAGACTGGTTAAGAGCTGGTTATGCATGATAGCTGAATAACCAGGGCTTTATGCAACAATGAAAAAAGCTTTTTTCAGTTTCAGGTGGTTATAACACAGTTGATATTTATTTATAATATAAAACCGGATAAATCAATTGTTTCCAGCTGTTGCTAGGTCTTCTGGATTCTTGGTTGCTACCTCTTGTTGTTATGTGTCCTTGTCTCTTCTCTTGATTTATTATATACAATTTTATTTTAAATTGAAAAGCTTATTTATCGCTAGCTAGTTAAATTATTTCATATATATATAAACATGATAATGATAATGAAGATTTCGGTGATTATGACTTTTTGGGGGCTTTTTTTATTTTGGTTGGCATGACGACAGCGTGCTGTTCTGTGTACAGGTAACACCAACCTGTTCTTCATAATGTGCTGTCTGGCAGTGCTTGCGGCTACCTTCTCCTTCATTGGCATCATCGCCTGTCGCCCGCGTCACCCTAACCTGCCCCAGGTAGGACTTCAGATAACAAATGTAGCAAATGGTTTCATCCGACAGCATACCGTTTTGTTGATTTACTCGAGTAATAATTGCAATCGTTAATTGGACTTTGTGCTGCGGTTTCTGCTATAGCCACAGGGGGGCAATGTTTCACAATACGTTAATTATTTTGTGTGTGCAACATGTGGGACCGCCCAGCAACTGGATAATGGAACGCCAAATATGACAATATTGATCAACAATGGAATGAATAATGATTTAATGAAAAGGTCAATTTCATGAATAAATATTAATTTATGCTGAAAACGTCAAATTTAAATAACTTGGTATGAAATAAAAAAAATGTAATGTCATCATTATCTTATATCTTCTATATGTTATGCATACATATATATATATATATATGTATACATATGTATATATATATATATATATGCATCAAATTTGCTCCAACCCTTTTACTCCAATGCAGGTGGGACACTCCGGCAGTGCTTTATTCCTAAACAATGAGGAAGGAAGCAAAGTTAAACTAAGCTTCTCTGGACTGGAGAGAGGAGAGAGCCAGCCTCTCATTCTTCGACATGGTCCTTAGTGTTCCTAACCTAATCCATACCTCACTAGCTCCCTTCGTTTCACTTCAAACAGGGCTGTTTTGCACTTATTCGTATTCAGCCTATGCATAGAAAAAGTTGTGTTGCCAAATACAAAGAAGTTAAAGTCCTTCCTGGTCCGTGCTTTGTATTAGCATATTATTAAAAGGTTAAAGCTCTTTTGCATGCTTATCATATGGCCTTCTGCTCCAAAACATTTTTTTTTTGTATATTGATTTGAATTCTGTGAAGCTTTTTCATCACCAGGTCTGATGTTTGATGTTTTAAGGATCAATTTAACTACAGGATTATGTTTATATAAAAAAAAAAAGGATTTAAAAGATGCCATGAGATGCCGTGTGCGATACATCAAATTAGATGCAGTTAGACTTGCACTTATATGTGAGCATTTTCAAAGCAATAAATGTTGCTTTGAAAAAACAAATAAAGAACAGCATAATTGCCATTGATTTGGCTGCTTTGGTATTCTAATTGAATATAACATTGCAATTACATTGGCATTGCTACCTGCATGTGCAGACTTACATAATTTCTAAAGACCTTAGCCGCCATGTGGTGCTTACAGGGCTTATGGTGTGTTCCTGAATCCTCGAAGGCCAGACTTCCGAGTCGAAAGTCGAAGATCTCCAAGCTTTCTTGCGGCATTTCTCGAAGGCACTCACCCTTTTCGTCTTCGTCTTTCGAAAATTTGAGAGTAGACCGAGAGCAGTGACGACGTCTCTCAACAAAATGGCTGCGCCCCTGAAGAGATTTTTTCTTTTGTATTTGTACCACATAGGTTATTTTTATGTCTACTTGAAATGCTCTTACACACTTGATTATATTGCTACTTTATTCCGGTCACCAATTTACACATTGCATGGTCTTGCTGTGCGTGCAATACAATGTAAAGTTGTGTTGTTGGTTTTCGGGCAATCACAAAGACGAACAGCTAGTATGAATGCTCCGAGACCGGAAGTGACATCAAACGTGCAACTAGGAAGGCTGGCGTCCGAGGATTCAGGAACACACCATTAACTGTAGTCCATTTGGTGAGGGGGAGGGGGGGTCAGTGGATGTCACCTGATCTCTCGACCACCCTCGTGAGTAGTTTAAGAGGGCTATGGTGTGACCTTAATCCAGTAGCAAAGTCATCAAGCACTTGATCCACCTAACATCAACCAAGGTGTCAGGGCTGGTAGAACTGGAAAGAGATGGCAGCCATATTGGAGTTGACAGGCAGTCTGTTGTATTTGCAAGTTTCTTTGCAAAGTCAGTTTAACCACGCCGAATAAATAAAGGACAGACAAGTGATTCATAGAGATAATGTCAATGACTCACATAAGGCAGACACTAAACAAACAAAAGTATTTATGTCTGCGGCATTTTTATTATTTTTTATTCTTTGCTTGAAGTCACACATTTTTATTAAATTGGCAAAGGGAAACTTGAAATATTGTCATGGCACTTATGCAACATTCAAAGGCCACATGTAAGGGTACACAACCCTCAGGCCCACAACATACATAATACACTTTCCTACAATACGTTAGATATTATTATGACTATAAATACAATTACATTATTATAATTATTTAAACAACACTATCCTTTAAACCAAGAGACTAAATGACAGAGATGTTCTACTCTGACAGACGATTTGTATGTAGGCAAAAGATACAACATCACATCCAACATAATGTATTTAGAGCCAAGAGTGATAAAGGGAATCAATTAGGATAACAAATGCTACTACCCCAAATCTCTATTGACCGTTGTGTTATTGTAAAGGCAGGCAAGCACTAAGCAGCAGACAGTGACGAGGGGGCAATACAAGACGCATCTCAAGCAAGAAGCAGTTCATCCTGAGGTTATAATGGATGCAGGATCTCTAGTGCGTATGTATTTCTGTCTGCTGACAGTAAGTACTTCGGATAATAAGCCACATCAACCATGAGGCTAATACTAATCACAACTTCATCTTCGAGTTATTCACGTAACATCAACATAGCAAAAATATATATACAGCAAAAATGCCAACTATTCCAGCGTTGTCTTTCAGCACTTTTTCCATATAAATGTAAATATATTCATTTTACCAGACACTATATCCTTTGCGATATTATAGTGAAATCAGATACGTCCCATCAATAAGTAGATAAGGGTTAGCCTTGTTGCGCAAGAAAGCCTCAAGGCTTAGAGCAGCTGGGGGAGAAAAGTCCTGAAAGGAGGATCAGACGTCTCCTTAGACAGATAATCTCCTCCTTCGCTACACCTCATCCACACCCACGCAACCCTCGCTCCCATGTCAGCCAGGGACCCACTGTTCTGTCTGCTACTTGTCGTTTATTTCATCCTCGTGTATTAGCAGTTAGCCGAGCATGTATCTTGAATCGCTCTGCTTTCTGGCCACGTTTTGCCAGGTTGTGTGTGTTGTGTCTGTCCTTGAGTCCATGTGTCTATGGTTTCTACCAATTTAAAAACTCTTCCATTGTGGTCTCCTTGAGACAGGCTAAGCTTTGAATTAGGAATTAATGTAGCGCAAGATGCTACCCTTTTAGTTGCTCTGTCTGGACACAAGCGTCTTCTGAATAGCTGTAGGGTTCGTTAGTTTGTTAGTGAGTTGATTAGTCAATGCAACTACAGACAAACCTAGAAGACGTCAAATCTTGCACATGCAAAAAAAAACCTTGCCCAATTGCAAGCGTCTCGTATATAAAGACACTCCACATTAGCACACAAGAACACAACAACGAATTGCGCCAAAAGCAGTCAAGCGATACAATCCAACCCCACCGCCAGCAGCACCCCCAACTAGGCGTTGGGCAGCCGATCCTGACACACCTCAAGGGGCCTCTTGAAGGCCCCCCCGCCAAACACCTCCACGTTGCTGGCCAGCCAGGAGACCACGTTCCCCGGGAGGTAGGTGGTGCAGTTGGCCATGCTCCGGATCTCTGGGGGCTTCAACACCCGGTCCCACATGTTCACCTGGCTCAGCTCGCCCACGAACGCCTGGCCGGCATCGAAGCGTCCGCCCACCACGTCCTGCAGAATACAAAGGGTTTTTTTTTTTCCGACGCTATCGTCATGCTCTGAACAACAGCTGCCTTCAAAGGCGGATTCCTCTGCCTTCAGGGGGTCGGTTCGTTACACCTCTGGGGGATCTGTCGCTCGTGCTGTGGATTGCTTGTGGGGGAGGCGTCTCCGTCAAACCAGCCATAGCCGTGTCACCTATTTAAGTGAATTGTGATTCTCTTTCATTCCGTTGCGTTGTTTAATCTGCCATTCCCTGAACACCGTCTCGACACATTTTATTTTGATGCTCTTTACCAAACATGTCATAAACAATGAAGTGGCAGAGAGTACAGATGTCATCTACGGAAATGATCAACTATTGATTAGTACGGGCAGGGTTCGGTTGTAGCATCAGCGAGTCGGTGTGTTCGAGGGGGGGGGGTGTGATGGAGGGGTGAGAAGCCAGGGGGGTGTTGCCTCACCTGTTCCTGCCCCAGGATGATGACCCCCCCAGGCTTGATGGGGTGCCAGGCAGCCAGGTTGTCCCCGCTGCCCACGCTCTCCCCGTCCTGGAAGGCCTCCCACTGGCCGTCCCGTGTGGTCCAGGCCACACAAATGTGGTGCCAGCGGCCGTCGCGCACCGCCAGGGGCAGCTGGGCCACCTGGGGCACAGGATGTGATGTCATAGGAGGTGTTGGGATGGGAGGTCAAATCATGTTGCATTACGACCTCACAGATGATGTGTTACAGGTTGTGATATAGGATGATACATAATATGATATGATGTGTTATGATGGGATGTTTTGATATGCAATGATGTTATCACATGTTTTGATGTGTGAGGATGTGACATATTATGAGATGTTATGACGTCACATGTGATATGTTATAAGGGGATTTAGGATGTGAGATAATATCATATGTCATGATGTAATATGACATGATGCAAGACAATATGCACCAATATCATATATTATATGACCCTATACTAGAGTGCGTCATTATATTGAACTTTGAGCCTTTGACTTTACAAACAATAAAACCAGGAGCGCCATCCTATCAGCCATGATGCGTGTCATTACTACGGGACTCGCCTTGTCGTTGACCAGGAGCTCGATGGGGTTGTTCCCCCACTCGATCAACACGATCTCATTGGCCTGGCCCGGCACCCCGTACGAGAAGGGGGTCCCAATGCCCGGGCTGGCGCTGGACTTGACCCACATGCACAGGGTGAAGGCGTACATCTCGGGCAGGCTCTTGGTGATGCGGCCGTACAGGTAGTTGGTGCGCTGGGGGAGGGACAGCTTGAACTGCTCGGGAGACTTGAAATCACCTCCGCCTGTGGGAGAGATGTGGAGGGTTGGAGAGGGGGAGAGAGGGAAGGTAGACGGGAGGATGTGATGGAGGGATGAGTGTAGGGCGGGAAGGAGGGAAGGATGATAGAGGGAGGGAGGGAGAGAGGGAGGGAGAGAGGGCGGAAGGAAGGGGGGGGTGGAGGGGGTGGAGGGATGATGGAGGAAGGTGGAGGGAGGGAGGGAGGGAGGGAGGGAGGGAGGAAGAATACAAAAAGTACATTATTAAACTACAAACGTAACCGCTGCCAAGCTAAAGAGACGGCACAATAATGGAGAGAGATACAGAGAGAAAGAGAGAGCATGTAAGGGGACACAAGATAGAAAGAAAGGAAGAGGCTCATGAGACACAAGAGAAGGATGAGAAGGAAGAACAGAAAAGAGAGGAGTAAGGTCTCCTTTTGGGACACCTCTTGCTCATTGCCACACTAACTTGCTCATTGCCACACTATCAGGATGGGGGTTGTCAGATTGAGTGGATTTAGCCGCTGCCTGTTTGGTATGCTCTAATTGTGGTACTTGTTGTTGTTTGTCTCTCACCCAAACACAATGACAACGGAAGCAGCCATAAGCCTGCATCCATTGTTTCTCTGAGCTTGTTCATATTTTCATGTTGCAATCAAGGAGATGAGTTGATTGAGTTAATCTCCCAATGACAATTAGAGTCAGGTATTAAATAGAGCTTGATATAATGACAAATTGGTATACAATTATATGTATAAAATATAAAATATATAAAATAATGGTCAGGTCAACACTAACCCCTACTATTTTTTTGGTTAGGTTGTTCCCTCACTATCACCATGCCAACACCACCACCACCATGCCATGACCACCACCTTCATTATTATCAATGCCATACCATCACAACCAACACCACCATCAACACCAACATCTCCTCAAGCGCCAATATCACCACGACCAACCTCACCTTGGCCCCAATCCCCATCATCACCATCACCAGCACAAGCAATACCGTAACCTTTACTATACCGCCCCTAGCACCACCTGTACGTTTACCTTTACTAAAGGACACATACCATCCCCTAGACCACCATCACCTTGACCACCACCACCACCGACACCCCCACCCACCTTTCTCCAACTCGCTAATCCTCTCCACCAGCGCGTTCAGCGTACTTTCAGTCTTCATCCGGTAGGCGGCCGTGGCGTTGGACAGCATGGTCTTCTCGGTCTCCAGGTAGTTCACCTTCCTCAGCAGCTGCTTCTCCAGATCCACCAGCCGCATTTGTAGCATGTCGCGGAGCTCACTGGGAAACGGAGTCCCCGAACTGTTGGCCCGCATTTGGTGTTGCTATCGGGAGAGGGAGGGGAGACGCTCTCAGTAACCAAAATATCGAGCTAGACTCAATTAAGAAGCACAAATTAAAAGAAAAATTGACCATGTCATCACTTTGAACTTGTGTATTGTCCTATCCATCAGAAGGAATCGTTAAGCATTGTCGTTGCAAAAAAAATGCTGATGGAGACGCAGACGAACTTCATGGCATTGCGCAATACCCAGAATACAGCTTAGAAATAAGTAAAACCGTAAATAGTGTCGTTTTTTTTGGCCCAATAGTGTAAAAACACCTTATATTTATATATACATATAGTCTTTGATTTTGTATTTCTAGTTTTAACTTTAACGCATAGAGCTTACGCATGTATGCTTTGAGCAGGTGCGCGCGCCCTACCTCCAGGCTCTCCAGTCGGTCCTTCAGCCCCTTCATGGTCTTGCCAAGACTTTCGATGGTGCTATTTGGATCCCGGGGCACGTCCCCCATAGTGTTCTGTTTATCCTTGGTCCAGGAGCCTCCTCGGTCGTACTTCCCATCGTCGGAGGACGAGGCGCAGAGGGAGAGTTTGGTGGTCAACTCGTTGATGGTTCCGAGCTGCTTGCCGATCGTTTCTTTCTGCAGTAAGATTGTCTCACGGAGTTGCATTACGGTGTTCCTCAACTCCTCTTCTTGGCCCCCCGTGGTCAGCTCGGGTAGAAGGGTCACCTGGCAGCTCGCGTCGCCGGTCACCGGCACGGCTCTGCATATGTACCTCTTCCCGTCATCTGGTTGGCCGCGCGTTAGTGGGGTGCCGTTAAGGGCTAGAAAGAAGAACAGCCCGTACACGAGTGAAAACATCACTGAGGTCGGTACCGTGATCTGTTACAAAGAATAATAGTAAAGTATTAAAGCTAAGCGCGCAACTAAAGCCGCGATGATAGTCTAAATACATTTGGATAAAAACTCGATGTATGCGTAACTCCGAAAGTTGAGGTCTCTACTTGAAAACATGGTGACGGATTTTATCTTCCCCCCCCACCCCACCCCCCCACTTTTCGCCCCAAATAATCAGGAATAATGACCCAACTAAAATAACGTAAATCTAGATCTACTATCTCTATCGAGGATGGCAAGACCGGACCAGCGTGAGAGGGTTAGAGGAGTTATTCTTGGCTTGACTTAGATACACTGCGAGGTGATGAACCGACGGCTCCGTCAGAAAAGAGGATTAAATGGTGCCGGGGGGGGGCGGAGGGGTGGAGGGGGGAGTGTCTGGAAGATTCAGGAATGGTGGTAGGCGGCCTACGTTGACGTCAAATCAGAGTTGTCAGCCTTGCTGTGTAGGCCTACGTTGTTTTAAAATTCAGAGAGGAGAATAATATAGGCTATCATCACGGCACTATAACTTCAATCTATAGCCTATGGAATTGATCAGCCCCGGGTTTTATTTGTAATGTGTCAATGCGTCACATCTTTTAACAAACCAGCAAACACACGCCCATGCGCACACACAAACACACACACGCACACGCCCACACACACACACACACACACACACACACACACACACACACAC
>OLKM01000685.1:62500-156146 GCA_900291075.1 Melanogrammus aeglefinus
GGGAGAGGGAGAGGAAGGGAGAGGGAGACAGAGAGAGGGAGGGAGAGAGAGAGAGAGGGAGAGAGAGAGCAGAGGGGTGAAATGGAGGGAGATAGAAAGAAGAGAGATGGATGTAAGCAGAGGTGTTATGTGCTGAGATGAATGTTACTTTAGCACTTTACAACTCCATTCAGTCCATTGAATGTGCAGGACATGAATAGGCCAGCCATTATCTAAAATCCATTAGCAAGCTACGGTAGGCGATAGGACTTAGTTATGTTTTGTAATTCCAGGAAATGGAAAAAATAAATAGACCCTAATTAAAAGAAAACTGCACAACATTATTTCATTATAGTTAGATAACACCAAGCCCTGAAATATATACTCCTGAATGCATAGATATTGGAAGCACAATGTATTCGCTGATTGTTAAATTACAGGTGACACTTTAACCAGCTTTCGATCTTCAGATGGACATACTGGGAGGTGGGTCTGGGCCATTCTGATTGGCCAGGTTTATTCATCAGGTATATTCTTTCTCTGTAAATGACATACAAATATACTGAAAGACTAAATGTTTATTGTACAGTTGAAGGCACTGCATCTATTACATCTGTCAAAAACTAAAGCTACATGTAACATATTTGCAACGTATTTTTACTCTCAGTTTTTCTCAGTCGCTTTGGTACATTTCTCAGATCCGAATTGAAATTCTCAAAACTACCTGTTCAATGCTTTGGTACATTCATGCAAATGATTATGTGCAATTCTCTGCTCTTTCCTACATTATCAATTGCTTATGTCATGTTGATCAAAATGTATTGTAATAGGTCTCTTGAAAAGTCTCACCCCCACAACATTTAGGCATTAGTTCATTGCATAAGTCACATGCAAAGTGGTTGAACAAGTTGTCATAATATGTTAAGCATATATCTCTATACATTGAGATTAGACTTTTTTTCTAAATCTGTCCTGAATTGGTAAATTGCTACCAGGTGAATCTTGACTTTCTCTAAAGAAGGGAAATGTGTGAAGTGTTAGATCAACCAACGATCAACCAGTTTACTGAAATAGCTCAAAGGTGCATCTCCTGAACCATGAACTGGCAAGTATAGATGGAGAACCACACATTGTCTGACAATGGAAGGACAAGGAATTGGACAGGGTCAACAGCCAGAGAGAAGAAGAAGAGGAAGAGGAGTGAGGCTGCGTGAGAATGAGAATTTGTGGCCCAACAGACAGGAATGTCAGGAGATTTAGGAAGACTGCACTGTAATTCCTACAGCAATGCATGTACAGTTTACCCTAAGGAGATTTTCCTATGTTCACATTTCTAGCAATGACATGGTCTGTCAACAAATTACAGTTTTTCTCAGTCGCTTTGGTACATTTCTCAGATCAGAATTGAAATTCTCAAAACTACCTGTTCAATGTTCACATCATTGTGTCATTTGTGCACATCAAAAAAGCAGTTTCTCATTTCTTTGAACAAGTTGCAAATGATTATGTACAATTCTCTGCTCTTTCCTACATTATCAATTGCTTATGTCATGTTGATCAAAATGCATTGTAATGGGTCTCTATTGAATAGTCTCACCCCCACAACATTTAGGCATTAGTTCATTGCATAAGTCTTTACATGCAAAATGGTTGAACAAGTTGTCATAATATGTCAAGCATATTTCTATACATTTCCATTAGACTTTTTTTCTAAATCTGTCCTGAATTGGTAAATTGCTTCCAGGTGAATCTTGACTTTCTCTAAAGAAGGGAAATGTGTGAAGTGTTAGATCAACCAACGATCAACCAGTTTACTGGAATAGCTCAAAGGTGCATCTCCTGAACCATGAACTGGCAAGTATATACTGTATAGCTGGAGCACAACACAATGTTACATTGTCTGAGAATTTGTGGCCCAACAGTCAGGAACGTCAGGAGGTGTAGGATGACTGCACTGTAATTCCTACAGCAATGCATGTACAGTTTACCCTAAGGAGATTCTCCTATGTTCACATTTCTAGCAATGACATGGTCTGTCAAGAAATTACAGTACAAACAGTCAAAGCGTAAATGTGAATCTTGTCCAGTCTCTTGCAATACACATATACTAAGGTGGAACTTAAAATTTACAATAATTGTCTTCAAAACTATAGCCATGGTTTACATCAGCACATCCCTCCAGAGTACAGTGTATTGACAACATGACTAAGCAATTTGACTGTCTTATCCTTGCACAATGATACAAGGACTTGTCATTTTGATGACACTGACATGTTCATTGACAAAGATATTTACTTTTGAGAAACAAACTAAGGATTTCGAGCAAGAGACTTGCTTTTTGCATGAAATCTATGGTGTTTTGCTATTTGTACGAATTGTTTTGAGAAATGCACTTAATGTTTAGCAAATTTCAATTCTGATCTGAGAAATGTACCAAAGCGACTGAGAAAAACTGTAATGAAGTTATTTCTGTGTGAAACCATTATATTCTCCTCACAAGACACCTGCAGCCTTCACAAATGCCAGTCCTGGAATAGGCGGGATATGGAATCAGCCAAGAAGTTTCGTAGCCAATAGGATCATTGTAGCTACTAAGACCATCGAAAACGATGGTCTTATAACCACCTCATTTGACCGTGTATCCTTCCGCTGGCACTACAATGACGAAACAATATATATATTTAATTGCTTTAAATCACTAATGTTGGTTGATCTTATACATTTATGTCAATACAGTTATTTTAAACGCATATGTTTAATCTGAAACAAGTTGAATGAGTCAAGGGAAGAAAATATATGTTTTTCTAGTCGTCATTCACTACATTGTGTAGTGACGCGACGGATACAGAGAGGCGGCTTCCTGTCTGTGGTTTTGCACGGTGAGTCCCTTTTGAGATTTCTCGTATTAACTAAATATTTTGAATGCTATATCATATTCCATAATATGTTGCCATTTGTCTTGAGTATGCATTTATTTTCATATTTGAATAAAGATAAAACTTTGCTTGTCTATTTGATAACGATTGCAATGTGTTCCGAGCGCTTTCTTTCTTTGAGTAAGCATATTAGCACAACTCGTTAGCTGTTTGTATTATTCAGAAGAATACTGCAAACATGCTTGTTCTCTTTATGTTATTGATCGTACATTTTGTCAACATTGCAATCGATTTTGAATGGGATGACTTTTGAAGTTTGAAGTCTGTAAATGTAATTCATAAAGGAAATTGTGTTCTGCACAAATTAGCTAGCCGCTTTTAGATCCTCACAATGCGCCCGCAATGTCATGCCGTGTTTGTATTCTTTCCCTGTTTGTTTATCCATGATTTGTTAAAACTACTTCCATTTACATGGTTACACAAATACATCATCAATGGTTATTCGTTCATCAATATAAACGTTTCTTTCGTTTTCACAATCACGCTGGTGGTCAACTCGTTGATGGTTCCGAGCTGCTTGCCGATCGTTTCTTTCTGCAGTAAGATTGTCTCACGGAGTTGCATACGGTGTTCCTCAACTCCTCTTATTGGCCCCCCGTGGTCAGCTCGGGTAGAAGGGTCACCTGGCACGCTGTATGCGCTGGTTTAAAAATAGTTTCCAATGTTGACTATTTCTTCTTTGTATGCAGCGTGCATGCAATTCTTTTAAGATCGGTGGGTCTGCACGCACCCCCTTCGCAGCCATGTCTCTCCCGGCCGGCACCATGGCATTCGTGCCTGCCCCAAGCCCCACCGTGGTGGACCGAACCACGCTCATGAAAAAGTACCTGCAGTTCGTAGCTGCACTAACGGAGACGAACACACGTAAGTTCAATTGTTTAAAAGACATGAAGTTGATAGACTTCTTGGTGTTGGGGCAATGTGATGAGAGCGATACCCTTTAGCCCAGATAAAGAGTACATGTGCGTGACTGAGAGAATGACCGTGTGGGTGTTTGTGTGCGTGCTGTTGATGTACTCTTTAAAAAACTCTGGACGCTGAAAGTAAAACTGATAAGATCTGAGCGCCCCACTGGTTAGTCAAGCTGTAAAAACTGCAAGCCTTTCACAACTATGTGTTGACTAATTGCCACCCACACTATGTCCCCAACCAATCAGCGGATGAGACCAAGCTCAAGATGATGCAGGAGGTCAGCGAGAACTTTGAGGTGAGTTTGATATGTTTTAATGTCAATTTCACCACGAATGGTTGGTGTGTCGATGTTGTTGCGAGTGTACAGGTAGAAGAATGGCTTTCAGAAGATGGAATGTAGACGCATGTATAACATGAACATCTATATATTTACACCCGCAGTGCAGATTTCACTGCAGCCATCACGGTTCTAGTTTGTAAAGAATAAAACTATCCTCTTTAATTTATGCTTTTAAATTTCAACCGTGACTGATCATAATGATTTGAAAAGGTGTAGCACATTCAAAGCTGTGCAACCTTTTCATCAAAACAACCTTTGATGGATAGTTGCCTCGGAAGGTGTCGTAGAGGTTATCAGAGTTGTAGTTTGATTACGTTGTGGATGTGGTTCTTTCCCCTGCAGAACGTGACTTCTTCGCCGCAGTACTCCACCTTCTTGGAGCACATCATCCCTCGCTTCCTCACCTTTCTACAGGACGGAGAGGTGCAGTTCCTGCAGGAAAAACCCACACAGGTAGGCGTTGCTCTCCACATCCAGTGTAATATTCCTGGACCTAAAGGTCAAGATCAGTTTGTTTGAGGAGAGTGAGCAGAAGAGAGCACTATTTTGAAACTTAACAATCAGAAACATATCTCTCTGCCATTGAGAAATGTTTCCATTTGACCCAGCTGTCAATAACAAATCAAGGGAAGGATGCTGATTTGTCATCAATCAGCCTGAAGTGGTGTTATATCTGGCGGAGTCACCTCAAAACACCTATTTGTACAGCACCTTTCAGTCACTAATGGGGGACGAATAGCTAAGCTATTTCAAACAAATGACCCTTAAATAGTATCTGTTTAATTCACTAACGGAACCTTTTGGGGGGAAAAAAAACAACAAGATTTTTTTTCATAGAAAAGGATTGATAAGAATACCAAAAACAAAACGGTTGGACTTTTGATGTTTTTCAGCAATTGAGGAAACTCGTGTTGGAGATCATCCACCGCATCCCGACCAATGAGCACCTCCGACCGCACACCAAAAATGTCCTGTCTGTCATGTTCCGCTTCCTGGAGGTAAGAGAGACACCTTTTCCAAGAGCAGCGTGACAACGGCACAACTCCTGCTTGCCCAGCAGCTCTTAGAAATACCTTTTGGTATTCAAAACGATTGGTGTTAACTTTCGTAGTTATTCCAACATTATTTCCTTTTTATTATGGTTTTATAAAACTGTAGTCGGACTGCTCTAAAGTGGTCCATTCTAGTTTCTTCACATTTAATGCTCACGACCTTTTAATGCTCATGATCTGGTTCTGAATGTATTAAAGGATGAATGTTTGCTTTCTTGCAGATTGAAAGTGAGGAGAATGTATTGATCTGTCTCCGCATTATCATTGAGCTCCACAAGCAGTTTCGCCCGCCCATTTCTCCCGAGGCAAGTCAAGACTCACATACCGTAATACTCCATTTCTATATATTCCTTTACATTATTTTTTATGCTGCATTGTGCTGTAATTTAGGTCCTGAGAGGATTGTTAACAAGTTTTGAGGCACCATTCGGGGGGGGGGAAAGGATTTAATGCGTTAACACTTTTGCCATGATTGTCCCTTCTCAGATTCATCACTTTCTAGACTTTGTGAAGCAGATCTACAAAGACCTACCCAAAGTTGTTGTAAGTTCATCCAATGTTGTGTTCCACAGTGTCACATTCCTCCAACTGCATTTGTAATCATTAGTCGATGTGGAAATGTTGACGTTAGATCTAGGGTAATGCCTAACGCTTTACAATGAGGGAACATTAATTAAAATTAGTTATCCAGTAATAATAATTATTATATTGCAATTTTATATGGTTCGTTGTGAGGTTTAACCCTAACCCTGTCCATTAATGTATACATCTCAGTTAACATAAACACCAATACCGTAGTTAACATGAACAGTGTTGGTAAAAATGAACAACATTGGTAAATGATGACTAGACCATTACTATTTTGGATATTGCATGGACATTAGCGGACGTTGTTTATTGTTTTGTCTGTTTTCTGGATTACCTGTCATCAAGCACATTGTCGCTCTATGTGAATAGTTCAAAATCACACATGTCATTTAACCGACTCTCTCTCCCCTCCTCGACAGGCCCGGTACTTTGAGAACCCCCAAGTGATCGCGGAGAACACGGTCCCCTCCCCAGAGATGGTGGGCATGATTACCTCGGTTCTGGTGAAGACCACGCCTGAGAGGGAGGACAGCGAGACGAGAACGGTAAAGAATAAGTCAAAATATCACGTGTATTCTTTTGAAATATGTATTGAGTTACAGCGGTGTTCTAAAAACCATTGAGAAGACGTAGAGGTTATAGTCGAATTCCCAAACACGGACCATGAAGTTGAGTTCCTAATGTGTACATACACATACTGTACTTGAAGTGTGATCCTGCTCAATAACAGCAGCAGCAGCAGTGGTACCACTAGAGGGGAGTAGCGTTCCATCCTACCACGCTCTAAAAATAAGTGCCGTGGCTGAAGGTTATTCAGCCACGGCAAAAAGAAAGAGAAAAACACACAACTAAAAAACCTTGTTATTCACTGAAGGCCAGTGGAGCACGCAGGTTATTTAATTCCCTCTATTGTGTATTACTTACATTCATGGACTCATAAATCGTGTTCTGTATTTATCTAGTGGTCGAGGCCGAGTAGCCCAACCCTCGCCACCGAAAACACCTTTTTAGTTTGGGGCTCATTTCCTTTTCCACGCCTCCTCTCTCCTAGCACACCATCATCCCGCGGGGCTCGCTGTCTCTCAAGGTGCTGGCGGAGCTGCCCATCATCGTGGTGCTGATGTACCAGGTGGGTGCCGCCGCTTCCCCCCCTGCCCGCTGTTAAAAAGCACAGTGAACAACCGTTTCTCTGGGTGAACGTGCGTGCGCCGTGGTAACCATGGTAACAGCACATCACTTCACGCACTGTTTTGGGAGAGCTATGAAGGTTCATTGTGGATCCAGCACTCTGCATTATATGAAAGCTGATCCACAAAAGAATTTCATTTTCATAATTCATTAAAAAATTGCTGAATGGTGAGTGTTATTTTTTTTGTGATGAAAAAATAAGACATTGAACATGTTATTCCTGTACAATGCACTACTGCAGTGAAATAAGAGTGTATACCCGGACGTTTTTTTATTATCCCTGACGCATTATTTTAGGTAATAATGCATTGATTGCATTTATGATTTGCTGATTGCTTTGCTCTGCCCTCCCCAGCTCTACAAACTGAGCATACACAACGTGGTGTCCGAGTTCGTCCCTCTCATCATGAACACCATCATGCTGCAGGTCTCTCCTCAAGCCAGGTATGTGTGCGTGTGTTTGTGTGTGTGTGTGTGTGTGTGTGTGTGTGTGTGTGTGTGTGTGCGCATGTAATGAACTCAAACATGTCTGGGCTGTGTCCAAAGTTTTCCGTCTTTACTTCTTAATCTTCATTGTAATATTGTTGTCTCTATGTGTGTGTACGTGGTATATATATGCCCTTTCCTTAGAAGGTTTTTCCTCTTGCTTCTGCCTGAGCCCGTTTGGACTCGAGCGTTTCTGCCGTGTGCCATTTTTTTCGGAGAAGCGTAGTGTGTCTGGAATTTGATTCCGTCTCCTAACCAATTTTCCTTTTTCTTTCCAACCTTGAAAATTGTGTTTCATTTCACCGTAATATATTTTACTTTGTGATTCTATTTAAGTCCATTTATTTTTTTTTCCGCCTGGCAATTTTGTCTTGACAAAGTGCAAGTATTTGGTGTGTGGGGAGGGAGGCCTGTCGAAGCGGTCCGAGTTGTCCAATGCGGGACGTGGTTCCGGGGTCGGAGGAGGCTCGGAGGGGGTGGTGGTAGGGGGGGCGCTGGGTCGGGTGTTTGAAAACACAAAAGGAATTGAAGCTGAATTGATTAAGC
The DNA here is from genome assembly GCA_900291075.1 of Melanogrammus aeglefinus. Classification (NCBI taxonomy): domain Eukaryota; kingdom Metazoa; phylum Chordata; class Actinopteri; order Gadiformes; family Gadidae; genus Melanogrammus; species Melanogrammus aeglefinus. The sequence goes on from OLKM01000685.1 coordinate 70,528, forward strand.
AAACGGCTTCCGCGAACAAGAGAGCGGTTTGACGTAAACCGGTGCTGAAGTCACCTCAGACCCCACGGGAAGGGGGGGGGTGTGTGCATTGGGTGTGTGTGTGTGTGTGTGTGTGTGTGTGTGTGTGTGTGTGTGTGTGTGTGTGTGTGTGTGTGTGTGTTGGTGTGTGTAACTGTGGTGTGTGTGTGTGTGTGTGTGTGTGTGTGTGTGTGTGTGTGTGTGTGTCGCTGCAGGCAACACAAGCTGTACAACAAGGAGCTGTACGCCGACTTCATCGCAGCCCAGATCAAGACCCTGTCCTTCCTGGCCTACATCATCCGCATCTACCAGGTACACAGTCTGACGGCTGATGGCGTCTGATACTGCTCTGACAGGAATCCCTGTTTATACGCCCTCCCGCGCCTCTGCACTGTTCACTGCATTTATCATACATTTGGGACTTTCAAACTAATGTCTTGGTATTGTGTGTGTGTGTGTGTGTGTGTGTGTGTGTGTGTGTGTGTGTGTGTGTGTGTGTGTGTGTGTGTGTCTGTGTCTGTGTCTGTGTGTGTGCGCTCTCCCAGGACCTTGTGGGGAAGTACTCCCAGCAGATGGTGAAGGGCATGCTGCAACTGCTGGCCAACTGTCCCCCGGAAACCGCCCACCTCCGCAAGGAGCTGCTCATCGCCGCCAAGCACATCCTCACCACCGACCTGCGCAGCCGTACGTTGTGCGCACACGCACACACGCACACAAAGCGAGAGATTCAGAAAGTCAGAGACACATGCACTTGCGCAAACAAACGCATGGATGCAGAGAGGGAGAGAGGCACACACACCATCCTGACAACTGTCTTGTGTAGCGTAGATCTTGCTTGCACTTGTTGAAACATGTCGCGTACAAACACACAAACGAGAAGTATCCAATTATAAAATTATGAAAGAAAACTTTGTTTTCCCAATGCATTAATTAAAAGCTCATAACTGTCGGGCCACTCTTTACAGTCATTTATTTATACATGGATTAAGTTCCCACACCAAACTTATCATTTTTTTTTATTTAAAAGAAGTTTGCAAAACCAAAAGAAAGAACAAAAGCAACTTCTTGCCCTAGTACGGCAGAATAACAATGAAACATGCACAGAACCAAACACTCACCTCCCATTCATTACTCCTGGAGAGCTCTGAGACCCAAAGGGCTTTTTGAGAGGGACTCCTTTCTTCTAAAAGTGCTTTTAATTTTCAGAGTTCATACCATGCATGGACAAACTGTTTGACGAGTCCATCCTGATCGGATCCGGCTACACCGCTCGCGAGACTCTACGGTACGTTTGCTTGTAAAGGAAAATTGTCAAATGGACTGCATTCATATAACGCTGTTCTAGCCAGTGGCCCGTCAAAACACTTCATCAAAACGCGCTGAGTGCCTCCCAATCACCCACTCATACACACATTGAGACGCACGTTAATTCACAGACAGTCCTGTCAACCCCGCCAGCTCGTTGGGAGCAGTCAGGCTCAGGTGCCTTGCTCAGGGGTACCTCGATATTTGACGAGAAGGGGCCTGGGATTCGAACGAGCACCCTTCTGTTAGCCAGAAGACCTGCTTTACCTCCTGAGTATCTGCAGCCCCAAACATGTGCTTGTGCGTGTGTGTGTGTGTGTGTGTGTGTCTGTGTGCACAAGAACTGTGTGTGCAAGTGTGCATGCGTGTATGTGTGTGTGTGGTTTGGGATGCCATTAACTCATTACACTCATCAATGCCATCCGACCTCCCCGTACGTAGAGTGGGTTGATTTCCCGCCGGGGTCAGTTGGGCGTGTACAGTGTAGCATGCTAATCAGGCTAACTGTAGTGGACCAAACAACCGCATCTAAAAAACAAAACAAAAACACACTGTCATGTCCACCCTCTTCTCTTCTCTTCTCCGGAGGGGGAGGTGATGGTGCTGGCGCTGTCTCCCATGGTTAAATTGATTAACAACCCCACCTGACCCCACTGAGCAGTCCACGTCAACACATTAGCTGCCACCTGTAATTAGCGCAGAGGGGGAACGCGGCCAGGAGGATGAGACCTGGCATGACTATCAGTTACCCCTTATTGATCCACCCCCTCCCCGCCTCCCCCCCGACCGGCCCTCGTTTACCTCTCTCCCATTTTCTCTTTGTTTTTGTTTTTAAACCTCTCTCCGACACCTGTTCCCCATTTCCCTTCTGCTCGGTCACTTTTTCTTTCTCTTTTCTCCTTTTTTTTCGTTTCCCTTGTTTCTCTTACTTTTGGTGTCAGCTGGAGCTGCCTTCCAGGGTTTGCGTTTGTTTTTAACGGTCGTGCCGCGCTCCTCTTCTCATCGTGAACCTCCTCTTCTACCTCCTCCTAGTTCTCTCTGGTTAACCGATATTCATTTGTATTACTAAAAAGACAATGAAACACGATCAACGACAAAGGAGCCTCTTATTCCTTCGGCATTACAAAGAAAAGGGACGGGAAAGGTTTCTGCAGCTTCATGTGTTGGGTAATTGGCCTACCTTCTCTTTAATTATGGGTATCTTGTGGATTGCTACTTTTATAGATTTTCTTTTAGCCTTATTTTTATATTTATTTTCACACAGAAGAAGAGTAAGAATGGGTATATCGGGCTGATAGTAAAATGTAAGAGGTACCCTCTTGCACCCTTATTAAAAAAATCGAATTTATTATACAATTGTATTTGATTATCTTCTAATGGATGTCCTTTTTAAACGCGATTCAAGCCTGTGTAAAGCTCTCTTGTATGGCCTTTTTTGTTTCAAAGGGTGCAATTTTTCTTTTATACAATCCTCACACCGGGTTTGAATCCAAAAGAGTACGCAAGATGTCAGACCCCGCCACCATCATGGCCTCCTCCCTTGTTTTAAAAGCCTCTCCCCTCCCCCCTTCCTCTCCCCATCCAGGCCGCTGGCCTACAGCACGCTGGCCGACCTGGTGCACCACGTCCGGCAGAACCTGCCGCTGACAGACCTGTCCCTGGCCGTGCAGCTCTTTGCCAAGAACATCGACGACGAGTCGCTGCCCAGCAACATCCAGACCATGTCCTGCAAGCTGCTGCTGAACTTGGTGGACTGCATCCGCTCCAAGTCCGAGCTGGAGAACGGCAACGGCCGGGACATCCTCATGAGGATGCTGGAGGTAAACACCCAGGGTCATCTGTTCAGACCCGACGACTGGAGGGTAGCTGGAGGATGCAATGCTTGATGATGCTGTGCTTACCAGGGCGTTTTGTGCGCACATGGCTTGTGTGTGAGTTAGAGCTGATACATGCTGGGACCGTTGTCTGTTAAATGCATGCATATGAAGCTCTGGTATTTCAGTCAAGTTAAGAGATGCACAAATACCGATGGAATATGTTGATCTAGGGCATTTGATATTTTTTTGATGGACTCAAATCAGCAAAGTAGGATCGAGCTTAACCAAATCTTTTATCAGATTTCTGCTTTGTCTCATGTTTCAAAGCTATCGATGTAGATGAACAACACGGTGATCAATGACCTCACTGTGTCCCCGTCAGGTGTTTGTGCTGAAGTTCCACACCATCGCGCGCTACCAGCTCGTCACCATCTTCAAAAAGTGCAAACCCCAGTCGGAGATGGGCGTGGTCGACCCGGTGGCGCTGCCGGGGGTACCGGCGACCCCCACCCCGTCCAGCACCCCCGCCCTGCCCGCCCCGGCGCCCGCCACTCCGGCCCCCCCGGCCGCGCCTTCCGCCCCCTCCGCGGGCTTCGACCGCACGACGGGGGGCGGAGACAAGGAGGACAAGCAGACCTTCCAGGTGTCGGACTGCCGCAGCCTGGTGAAGACGCTGGTGTGCGGGGTGAAGACCATCACCTGGGGCATCACCTCCTGCAAAGCCCCCGGAGGTACCGTGCTCGGTGTGCCGTGTTATATAAGGTTCATTCAGCTCTAGGGATAGGGGCTATCTCTTCTTGTTTATGGTTTCTCAGCCCCACTGTTTTTGGTCTTCTTTATGATGTACAGCACTTTGTTATCTCGCATTTTGAAGGTGTTGAATGAACCGAGTGTATTCCTAAAATGGATCACAGACCGGGTGTAGTCTGAGGATAACGGTAGATCACTACCACTGCTCGGCGTCCACTTCCGCAAGGATGTGTCGCGATCGTATCTTCGTCGATTTCGTTGAGAAGTGAACCACTGATGAATCCATAAGCCTAGCTATCTCACGCGTTTGGCATCTGCTGCTTTGTTTTTTGGGTCTTTCCCTCTACAGAGGCTCAATTCATTCCAAACAAGCAACTCCAACCCAAAGAGACACAGATCTACATCAAGCTGGTCAAGTATGCCATGCAGGCCTTGGACATCTACCAGGTAGGACTTCCAACAGAGAGCTGGCACGGACCGTTGACGTTCACTAAAAGAGTTGCAGAAAACAAATGAATTCATTTTGAATAACATTCTCATATCAAAGATTGTTCTGATGAAGTTCTTTTGTACAGATTTTACTTATTGGGCCTTTTTTTTTTTTTTTACTTATCAACCGCAAAAGTTTTAGTTTTTATAATGCATTTTATAAAAAGAGAAATCATCATTCTGTTAAATCCCTATAGAGATTAATATTTATAATCGTATGCGTTGATCAACAAGGCTGGCTTCCCTCAGCATATACTCGTACATCAAAACAAACGCTAGTAATCACAGCCACAATATTATTCACGCAAGTAATTAATCTGCAAAAAGTTTTTTATTTTTTCGCTACGGCTCGTGGTCAGCCAATGCATCCATCATCTCGCCCACGCGCCAAAGGAAAGGTTGCATTTATTGGCATATCTATAATTTATTTATAATTAGCGGATATTCTTTTTGGGAAGTTGGCATTGGCTTGAAAGCACCCACTTGCGGGGGGGTGTTGGGGAGTAGCCAACATGGTGTAACAGCGCCCCATCCCCCTGCTGGCTAGGTACAGGTGACCAACAACCAACAGACGTACATCAGGGTGGCCAACTGCCAGGCGGTGCGCATGAAGGAGGAGAAGGAGGTGCTGGAGCACTTTGCCGGCGTGTTCACCATGATGAACCCGCTGACCTTCAAGGAGATCTTCCAGACCACAGTGCCCTACATGGTGGAGCGCATCTCCAAGAACTACGCTCTGCAGGTACATCGGTGGGGAGGGGAGGGGCACACGCAGGCAATAACGGGCCGAGGAGCTGGCACGCTGATTCGTCCTTGTTGATAGGACCTCTGGTCATTTAGCAGACGCTTCTATTCAAAGTGACTTTCAGGTGAGGCTGAAAACAAATCAAAGCGTGCAATCAAAATCGGTGGGACAACAACAATACCCACAGGAGCAATCTTGTAAAGAATCAACGGACGAATGCAAAATTTTGTAGTGTTTTTATGTTTTTATCAGTACATAATGGATACTTCTTCAGAGCTAGTGCCATCAGAGAGTGGGTGTGATTGAACACAGTTTTCCCTTATTTGTGTTTTTTTTTTTAAAAATATTTTTGTTGTGTCCAGATCGTGGCCAACTCGTTCCTGGCCAACCTGTCGACCTCAGCCCTGTTCGCCACCATCCTGGTGGAGTACCTGCTGGAAAGGCTGCCAGAAATGGGCTCCAACGTGGAGCTCTCCAACCTCTACCTCAAGCTCTTCAAGCTGGTGTTTGGATCAGTGTCGCTGTTTGCTGCTGAAAATGAGCAGATGCTCAAGGTGGGCGTGTGCTTACAACCCGTTTTTAAAATGTTTGATTTCTAAAATGGATACGTTCGATCACGCTCTCTCTTGGATTTTCTCTTGAATCTTGGTTCTTGGGGGAAGTACTTGTTCACACTTCCTGGGCATAATGTCCTAGTTGTCTTATCCACTTGTATAAATAGGAAGCAAGTCGTAAACTCTAGACCAAATGATGATCAACCAAAGAGTTGTTCAATGTCCCACTGGATACTCTAGTCTTTGTCGCCTGTGGTTTATTAATATTTTGCACAATGTCACTATCTGTCTTTCAGCCCCACCTCCACAAGATCGTCAACAGCTCGATGGAGCTGGCCCAATCGGCTAAGGAGCCCTACAACTACTTCCTGCTCCTGCGCGCCCTCTTCCGGTCCATCGGCGGGGGCAGCCATGACCTGCTCTACCAGGAGTTCCTGCCCCTCCTGCCAAACCTACTGCAAGGTAAACCAGCACCTGACTGGCCTCCTTAAGCACCGGGCAGACATTTCCATCGGAAGCATCTTTATTTTTAGAGGAATGTATGTGTTGATGTATGGCTGTTTTTGATATAGTCGTTTTTAATACACTTTTGCAGTGTCTCTTGTTAAGTTTAATTTGTTGGCGTCTCTATTCTTTATGTATGCATTTAGAGTGTTACTCGTGCGCGCGCAGCCAGCAGGTTCGTGTGGGCGTGCCGTGGCAGTTGACCGCCGGTGTGGCGATGTGTTAAAGTGTATGCTGTTGAGAGCGGAGATAAATGGTTGTTACCAAAGTTGACTGCGGACTATTATTGTAGCTAGGAATTAACATCTCTGATTGTAGTTTCTACTGCCGATATCTCCCATTGTAGAAAAACAAGACTATATTAAAACTGAAATCAGAACAGAACCGGGTTGTTAAATGTTTGCTCCTGCACAACACTCTCCGCCGATATCTCCCGCCCCTTCGTCATCGATAAGCCCTCCTCCTCCTCCTCCCTGGCAGGGCTGAACATGCTGCAGAGCGGCCTCCACAAGCAGCACATGAAGGACCTGTTTGTGGAGCTGTGTCTGACGGTGCCGGTGCGCCTCAGCTCCCTGCTGCCCTACCTGCCCATGCTCATGGACCCGCTGGTGTCGGCGCTCAACGGCTCCCAGACGCTGGTCAGCCAGGGCCTGCGCACGCTGGAGCTCTGCGTGGACAACCTGCAGCCCGACTTCCTCTACGACCACATCCAGCCCGTCCGCGCCGAGCTCATGCAGGTAACAGGGGAGTCCGGGGTGGTGGTGTTTGGGGTGTTGGGGGTGGGCGTGGGGATGGCCTGGGTTTTGGTGATGCTATTTGCATTGTTTTATCTATCCTGATCAACAATTCTGAGGAATCTTAACTGCTCAGATCATTTGATGACCGGATCATCATTAATAATGGTTGAGTATTTCTGAGGTACGTACCCATGACCCGTCTGATCTGTGCGGTCAAACCAAAATGACCGTGAAAAACTCCTTGTGCAGTGAGTCTTACTAGCGACTGGGTCCTCACTCATATGTATCCAAAATACCCTTAAAGTCACTTCAGATGAAAGCTGAATTACTCTGAATCTCGGCCGAGCTCAGCGTGACACCACCCGTTGCTCTCTCCCACGCCCTTCTCTCTCCCGGCCCCCAGGCCCTGTGGCGGACGCTGAGGAACCCCGTGGAGACCATCTCCCACGTGGCCTACCGCGTCTTGGGCAAGTTCGGCGGCAGCAACCGCAAGATGCTGAAGGAGTCCCAGAGGCTGCTGTACGTGGTGACGGAGGTGCAGGGGCCCAGCATCAAGGCGGAGTTCACGGACTGCAAGGCCTCCATACAGCTGCCCATGGAGAAGGTAGGCATGAACCTTCCGCTTACCTTTGGGTATAGGGGGACACATATTTACATTTAGGGCATTTAGAAAACTTACGACGGTTCATACACGCATTCACACACTGACGGCGGAGTGGGACCCCTCAGGGACCCCTCAGGGACCCCTCATTCTATTGAACCTACATTCTGATCATGGATGCAGGGAACACGTTGGCCAATCCGTGCGGTGTACTGTTTTAAGTCGTCTACGCTGCCGTGTCGGTACATACCACTCACCACCGTGCTCTGTTGATCTTATCCCAAAAAGGAAGCGCTATCATTAACGTAATTCGGGCGTCAGTTCAATTTGTACCGACGCTAACCCAAAGCGACAATATGGCAGGTGTAATGGATGTCACGGTGATGAATAGGGCGCCATCGGTACTGGCAGACAACGGCTCCTCTCTGTAGGTTCGTGTTACCGTCTCACCGTGGCTGGGAGGAATGAAGACATGAGATGACAGCGGCTGCCAAAGTCACGGCAAACGGATGAGGGCGGATATTTTTTAAGACGTTGTCGTCTCCCAATTATCGTTGTAGGTCGTCGCTTAGTTGAAGATGTTGTGTTTTGTTTCGCTCATGTTTTCTTCCGTCTGGCAGCCTTTTGTTGAGACGCTGTTTCTCTCATCCGTCTCGCTGATCAAGTTTCGCTGACAGAGGAAATTCAGGGATTTCATGGCAGCTGTTTTTTTTTTTAACACTGTTGCAGGAGAACAGAGCAGTAAAGATCAGGAGATGGTGTGTGTGTGTGTGTGTGTGTGTGTGTGTGTGTGTGTGTGTGTGTGTGTGTGTGTGTGTGTGTGTGTGTGTGTGTGTGTGTGTGTGTGTGTGTGTGTGTGTGTGTGTGTGTGTGTGTGTGTGTGTGTGTGTGTGTGTGTGTGCGCGTGCGTGCGCCATAGAGGACATGGAGACTGAACATTCACCTAATTTAATCCATCATCCAGCCCTGTTCCTTCCTCCCTGTTCATCCCCCTTCAGTAATCATCAATCTAGCGTTGGTCGCCATGGCGCCGTTATTTACTCTAGCTAATGGCAGCGCTCTCTCTTCCTGGCGCTCCATCTGTGGTCCGCCGCTAGCACTGACACAGACACGCGCACACACATAGATGCACTGTCACTGCCGCAAGAGGTGAGAGGCTACCCGTGTGTGTTCTCTGAAACCCACCAGTGTTTCTGTAATTGTGTTTGGACTCCCAAGACGGATGCCTTCTAACGCATGGCTCCTGTCTCTGTCCTTCTTTCCTACCTCCTCCCTCCCTCCCTCCCTCCCTCCCTCCCTCCCTTTTTCTGGTTTCCTCACTTCCTTTCTGGTATCGTCTGTCCATGCTACAATACGTGTTAATTTCATCAGCACCTCTTAACTCTCATTTCTCCAGGTGTGGCTTTAGCCGCCATGCGAGATATTGGCTGGAGGGAGGGCTCTTTACGAGAGGATTTAGGAAAGCCTCGGGGAAAATCTACTAAATTCAAGTTCCTCACTTTACTCTCTCTCTCTCGCTCTCGCTCTCGCTCTCTCTCTCTCTGTGTGTGTGTGTAAAGCTGTTTACATGGCACTTCTTTCAGCAGCCGCCCATGTTCCTCTGCTCCCCACAGTGCTGTTATTTCATTAGAGCCCGCTGCCAAGGCCGTGCTCCACCTGGGGTGGGAGGGGCCTCACATAACACCCTTCGCTGACAGGACGCCCCCCTGAACGATAGGCCTCTTAGCAATGGGCTCGGTTCTCACTTCTGTGAGGGTCACTGCCACAAACCCCTCCTGTTATGTCGTGTTTTTATTCCAAACTAGTTCAACTCTTTGTATCGTCGTTCAGGCCTTGAAGTAGTTGTCGACTAGCACGACGTGACTTGTTAAAGATGAGTTACAACACTTCATTTTGTCTTTCCCTCGAAGTGATGCTTCAAGTGTCTTCTCTGTGAACATTCTTGACGCCACGGCTTTGTGTGTTGATGCGCGGGAGGGGGAGGACATCTTATGTTCCAAACTCTTCACTCGTCTCCACGAGAAACTTCAACAAGATATGTATCCAGATAGGTGGAAATTGTTTTTCTCACTTGCTTTGTCTTCAACAAGAGACGTTCTTTCCCTCTGAAATGTTTTCTGTGCCCTCGATTTAGTCTAGTTTTTTAATTCTGTTTCCTAATTTTGCCTTGTTTAATTTCCTTCTTTCATTACGCTCATCTGAGCAGAGCAAAGAAAAGAGCGGAAATGTCAAATTGTATTTTTATAATATAAGAATAACACCACATTTTCTCGAGTGAGTGGGTATTCCCGTACAAAGTTTATTCTTATGTGCTTAATAACCCCGATTGATTCTCTATTTGCCAACCATACCCTTTTTCGCATGTGTGGGCCACAAGGGGCACGTGCCCCCCACATGCCCTGAAAGATCTACAATTCAATTTTGTGATGCTTTCACCTCAACATCGCCCTCGGTCCTTTCATTCCTTCTCCTCCTCCTCCTCCTGTCTGCACTGAGTGGCGTTAATGACTTCATATTCTCTTCTTCCTCCTGAGCGCCTCGGCCAAGCACGGCTTGTCAAACTCTGAGCTGTCACACCTAATGCCCCCCCCCCCCCCCCATACTTAGCATTTCATATGTATGTATAATCTGGCTGAATTAGCAGCACAGTAGCGCGTGCGTGCAAACGTGGTGCTGAATACCAAGAAGGCCAAGGTCTTTGGTTCCATCCTAAAGCGCTACTGTAGTGGAACAGCAGGAGAACCCTACCACGGTGGTCAGCCATCTTGGGTAACATACATGCACTTTATGTGACACACTCCGCCATGCTCGGACAAGCGGTGAGTGTATGTTTCATGAAACATGGACATGGGAAGACGCAAAGCTACACACACACACTCGCTTGTGGTCCATGGCTGGACCACAAGCCACAGTCGATTTTGCCCCCTCCATATTGTACAATTCGGATTATGAATCTAACAGTTAAAGTTAATTATGTGTACATTGCTACATTGATAGTTTTTATTCATTTTATCTTTGTTGTGACGGTACATCAGTGGGTCATGGGACAGAAGCTCCGCCATGCCTGAGGCTCGCTCGCTCGCTCTCTCTCTCCCTCTCTTGTCAACGTGCTGCGGTCTCCTTCCCTCCTGCTACAGGCCATCGAGACGGCTCTGGACTGCCTGAAGAGCGCCAACACGGAGCCCTACTACCGCCGGCAGGCCTGGGAGGTCATCAAGTGCTTCCTGGTCGCAATGACCAGCCTGGACGACAACAAGCACGCCCTCTACCAGCTCCTCTCCCACCCAAAGTAAGGACTCAAGGCACGCACGCAACGCACACACTCACTCACTTGCTCGCTCACGCGCGCACTCGCTCACTCTTCATTGTCCCTGGTTCCAAGTTGTTTGTAAAACAACTTTTAAATAGCCTCCCACCTGGTTAATATGGAAGGGAGTTAAGTGGTCACAGGTCATTTCGTTTCATTAAAACGAGTATCGGCTCCAGAATCTGAGCCCCAACGAATGCATCAACCTGATTGGTTCATGCGACTTTAGCACATCGACACACTTTTTTCCCCCAATCTACATTAAACAACATAATCCAGTGGCAATATTATAAATAAAGTGATCCTTCTAGCTAATGTGTTTTTTTGGTGTAAATATGTGAATTATGGTAATAGATGTGTTTTACCGTGCATAATAATCCTGATGAGCCACCACTTCCCCCACACTCTCTCGCTCACTCGCTGTATCCCTAGCTCTATCTTTTCTTTCTCCAGTCTCTCTCTCGCTCTCTCTGTGTACCATTCATGCGTCTTTCACCGCGCTGCCACAAGTTGCCTCATCAACTCTGAAGTTTGACAGCAGATAATTGCGTCCCAATGGGCCTGTCCTCACGGGCTACACCTGTGGGCTACAGACAGGCAGGCAGGCAGGCAGTTGGGACAGACAGGAAGACAGACACGGGGAGGGAGAGACGGGCCGAATGGGAGGATCTGTACAGGGGGGGGTGGGGAACAGTAGTTCACATTAGTCTCATTGATCCCCAGGCAGAGGCTAATTAACTCTCAGTCTGAAACACAAACACACACACACACACACACACTCTTCTGTGGAGATAATGAAGTGTGTCCAATACGATGACGTCGGGGCTGTGTTGGGCGGGGCCTACCCTTGTCAGGCTTTGATTCATGGCAGCTCTTCTTTTTTTGGGACTATGCGTGGGTGGTTGCTTAGGATGTGGACTAGGTGCAAAGCGTCTCTTAATATCACTAAATGCCAAGCGAGGGGGAAATGGAGCGAGGCGGGAAAGGCAGGGCTTTAATGGCCGAGGTCCATTGATGTGGCATTCTCTCGGCTGCCCCCCCCCCCCTCCCTCCATATCACTCCCCCTTTCCTAGCAGCCCACCTTCAACACATTTCGCTGTCTTTTTCAAATAACCATAATGAAACGGCCTGATCCATCAGTCCCGTACCCCGCGCGTCCTGGCATTATAAAACACGGGGGCAAGTACGGAGAAAACAGCCTCTCAATCTCTGAGAGGGGGGAGAGAGGGAGAGAGGGAGAGGGCTCCACCATCAGGGAGAGTAAATAACATGAGGAGGAGGAGGAGACAGATAAAGACTTAGAGAGGGAGAGTCTGGGGGAGTGCATGATGGAGTGAGGGGGTGAGTGATGGGGACAAGGGGAGGCGGGGGGGAGAGAAAGGTACTTGGGACATAATTGCATATGACGAAAGTAATGTAGAAATGCTAAGGGAGTGTGGAATGACCCGTCAAAAGGGGAGAGAGGGAGTGGAGGAGGAGGAGGTGGAGCAGACAAGGTGGAGGGCAGGAGTGGCCGGGAGAAGAGACTGATTGCAGACTAAAAGGGTCTAAAATGCAGGCTGGACAATGAGGAGAAAGCCAAAAGGTGCCCGGTGTTGCATCATTAGTCATACTGAGCTCCGTGCCCGTCATTTTCTTGTGATTGTTTGTAGTTGGCTTTGCCGACATCCCAGTAAATTTAATGAAATATAAATCGCTTCAGAAAGTCTAGCCAGAACAGCTTGATCAGTGCCAACTGATCCTTTGTACAACCACCAATTTCAGTTGAAAAATGATTTATCCCTCCTCAGGGGGGGGGGGGAGTCCTTGATGCGGGCCTAGTAAAAGGACACACAAAAAGGACGCATGAGGCATCACGTGACAGGCATAACGCATAGTGGCCACGAGACAGTGCAGTGACCATTCAGGACGTGGCAGTGACTGTGTTGCAGATGTCAAGTGTCCGGCAGTACTAATAATTACTAAGGATTTCCAAATGAAACTGGGTCAGAATTATCGCCCAAGAACACCGACATCCAAGGCATAAAAGTCCTATATGCTGCACTTTTTTAATGCACATTCATGAACCCTCTCCCGTTTGTCCGCTCTGCCACTTCCTCCCCGTCAAAGCTTTGCTGAGAAGTGGATCCCCAACGTGATCATCTCCCACCGCTACAAGGCCCAGGACACCCCGGCCCGCCGGACCTTTGAGCAGGCGCTGACGGGGGCCTTCATGTCGGCGGTGATCAAGGACCTCCGGCCCAGCGCGCTGCCCTTCGTGGCCAGCCTCATCCGCCACTACACCATGGTGGCCGTGGCCCAGCAGTGTGGTGAGGCCGCCGGCTGGCTCTCACCCCGCGCTCTCTCATCTTCTGCTCTGCTCCGCTCTTGCTCCTCCGCTCTCGCCTCCCTCTTCTGTTTTCCTCTTTTATTGTTTCATTTGCGCTCCTCTCTCTCTTTTATTTTTTCTCTACCCTCCTCTCCTATGCTCTCATCTCTTTTTTCGTCTCCTGTTCTCCCCTCTAGGCTTTTCCCATCCTCTCCTTGTCTCGTCAACTTTCCTCTCCTCTTCTCCTCTTCCTCGCCTCATCTTTTTTCCTATTGTAATTTTTTCCTCTCCTTGCAGCTCTTCTCTTTTCCTCTCCTTCTTCCCTCGCATCCCTTCTCCTCTCCTCCTCTTCATCCCTTATATCCCTTTTCCTCCTCTCCTCCCGTCTCATCCCTTCTCCTCTCCTCCCGTCTCATCCCTTCTCCTCTCCTCCCGTCTCATCCCTTCTCCTCTCCTCCCGTCTCATCCCTTCTCCTCTCCTCCCGTCTCATCCCTCATCCTCTTGTCCTCTTCTCCCGTCTCATCCCTTCTCCTCTCCTCCCGTCTCATCCCTTCTCCTCTTCTCCCGTCTCATCCCTCATCCTCTCCTCTCCCCCTCTCATCACTTTTTCTCTGTCCTCCTCTCTATCCTCTCTGCTCACACAAAGAATGGCAAACGTTTCGTGTATCCCTGATAAGTGTTTTTGCCTTTTGTGTTCCGTACAAAGAACTCCCCGTATCCATCTAAGCCTTCATTTACAATTGAAAGATTGTCACAAATAAAACCCTGAACTACCTTTAAATCCAACGAAATGATAAAAACTGAATTTATTGTTACTTTTTTTCATCGCCCCTATTCTCATGTTTCATGTAAGGTAGATTCGCGACATTACTCCACAAGCTGTTTGTTTGATGTTTTGTCACCATATCTGGGAATGAAAGAACACCATTTGTAAAGGAATAAGTGTTTGCTCTTTTTTTTCCCTCTGATTCTCAAATGCATCACAACGCAGGAGAGTTTCTTTGTGGGGTTGTTTCCCCTTATGTGCATTGTTTTGATTAGATTTCACTTTCAAGGCTTTTTCAATACGGGCATTGCGGAAAGCTTTCTTTGCCTGGTGGTGTAAGCTGCCCACATCAAAGGCAATATGCTGGGACATATCACTTTTCCTCCTTCCAATGAGAAGGTTCCCATGATTTACGGAGGTGTTGCTTTATTTGATTATCTACTTAACAGTAGCCGTTGCTTTTGGGGCTGAAATTGATAAATCAATATAAAAAAATGATATGCTAATATTTGGGGGATTCACCACTTCATATTTTTAATAGAATAAGGATCTGTTTAGTTAAACAGTTATCAACATGGTCATCACTGAAAAGATTTCCAAACACCTTTTTAATTCATCGATAATCTCCACTCCCAAGTCTGCTTAAAATGTCCCCCAAACTCTGGCCGATCCCCCGGTTGTCTTTGTGTGGAAGCATTGTATTTGTGTACATATCTAACACGTTTTCTCGGTCCCGCGCCAGGCCCCTTCCTGCTGCCGTGCTACCAGCAGGGCAGCCAGCCCAGCACGGCCATGTTCCACAGCGAGGAGAACGGCTCCAAAGGCATGGACCCCCTGGTGCTGATCGACGCCATCGCCATCTGCATGGCCTACGAGGAGAAGGAACTGTGCAAGATCGGCGAGGTGGCCCTGGCCGTCATCTTCGACGTGGCCAGCATCATCCTGGGCTCCAAGGAGAGGGTAGGATGGACGGACAGACAGACAAGAGGTTTTCTAATTGGGTGGGATGGATGAGGGACGCCAGAAGGCCAACTGCGGAGTTCCGGGAGTGTTCAACTTAGTATAAGAATTTAAGAAAAGACCCAGACTTGGGGTTGCTGATCAAGTACATTCAATATCTCAGTTTTCATCTCATATTTGTTTCGTTTTTGATTAATGTATACACGTGTTTGCCTTTTTTCCGAGAGTATCGTACAATACCTTGAGTGCATACATTCTCGGCTGGGCCCAGTGGAAATTGAACCTCTAACCATGGCAGGGTCGATGCCTTGCTCTCAGCAATTTATAAGCACAATATACCGATTTACACGAGCCATCGAGCGTTTTATTTTTATTCGCTCCTCCATTGTGTTGACATAGTGCCAGATTTAGTAAAGGTAGGCCATCCATCACTGAACGCCCTCTCCTCCTCCTGCTCCTCCCTGCAGGCCTGCCAGCTGCCCTTGTTCTCTTACATCGTGGAGCGCCTGTGCGCGTGCTGCTACGAGCAGGCGTGGTTCGCCAAGCTGGGCGGCGTGGTCTCCATCAAGTTCCTCATGGAGAGGCTGCCTCTCATCTGGGTGTTGCAGAACCAGCTCACCTTCCTCAAGGCCCTGCTGTTTGTCATGATGGACCTCACGGGAGAGGTGAGGCCGTGGGGGCTGGTGTTCTGCTCTGTTCTGCTCTGATCCTTCGGTTCTTTTGGCAGAATTGCAATGTTTTTCATATTGTATGCCAAATACATCTCTCTGGGTAAATATTGAAACCCAACCTCATGACCTGATTCCACAGGTTTACATTAGTTCAACTCTTTGCTTATTTTTACCGCCCATTTTTCCATCCTCTGTGCAATCTGTATTCGGAAATAGTGATGCTTTGTGCTCTGTGACAGTCAATATTTGACACACCAGGTAGATTCCTTTGCGATGTTTTCCTTCATTGCGTACTCGTAACGGCAAACTGGTTAGATCCAAGTGGAGTCAAGTAAAAGGTCCTCTTATTGGCCAGTGTGTCTTTCAAAACAGTCCTTGAGTTTGCTAGCTGGTCTTGTCCAACAGTCATCTAATTGGCCCGCGTGTCTTTCAGAACACCCTCTTATTGGCCTATTGGTCTTGTAAAACAACTTGGCAATTGTGTTCCGCAAACCTCCCCCCCGTGGCCCAGTGCATCTTATAAAACCCTCCTCAAATTGGCAAGCGTGTATCGTAAGGGGCAGCCTGCTTGGGCAGTGTGTCTTGTGAAACAGCCCTTAAATTGGCAAGCGTGTGTCGTAAATGGCACCTTAATCGCCTGGCGGGCCTTTTTAAAACGCTCCTTGAACTTGGGAAGACCCCTGGGTCTTCCCAAGGGCGTTCTTATCGACCAGCGCGTCTCGCCCGCACACCCTCAGTGCGCCCACCTCATGGTCGCCCCCCCTCATACCCCCACCCAGGTGTCCAACGGGGCGGTGGCCATGGCCAAGACCACCCTGGAGCAGCTGCTGGTGCGCTGCGCCACGCCGCTGAAGGAGGAGGAGAAGACGGAGGAGCTGCTGGCGGCGCAGGACAAGTCGTTCCACATGGTGACCCATGACCTGGTGCGGGAGGTCACCTCGCCCAACTCCACCGTGCGCAAGCAGGCCATGCACTCCCTGCAGGTGCTGGCCCAGGTCACCGGCAAGAGCGTCACCGTCATCATGGAGCCCCACAAAGAGGTGAGCCCGTGGTGGGGGGAGGGGGGGGGGGGTGGTGGTGGTGGAGGAGTAGGAGGGGGGTTGAGCTGGGTGGATGCTAAATACTGACGTATTAGTTTAAGCCGGATGCTAAATACTGGGACATTAAATATAAAGTCGAGTCAATGGTCTACTCTCTCGTCTTTCTTTCTTTCGTTGTGCATCCCTTTTCCTATCCAACCCTCTCTCTCATCTAACATCTCTCTCTCGCTCTCTCTCTGCCCCCAATGTCTCTCGCCCCAGGTGTTGCAGGATATGGTCCCCCCGAAGAAGCACCTGCTGCGTCACCAGCCGGCCAACGCCCAGATCGGCCTGATGGAGGGCAACACCTTCTGCACCACCCTGCAGCCCCGCCTCTTCACCATGGACCTCAACGTCATGGAGCACAAGGTCTTCTACCAAGAGGTAGGCTCCTGGGGGCTTTTCCAGATTGAATGCGAGTGGTTGTTTTTTTTTGCTTGTAAGTGCTATAGCAACGCAAGGGAACTGACACACTCACTCACTCACTCACTCACTCACTCACTCATCACTCACTCACTCACTCACACACACTATTACTCTTACACTCGATCTCTCCCCCTCTCACATTATTGCACTTTCACAAACTCACACATACTCACACACACACACACACACACACACACACACACACACACACACACACACACACACACACACACACACACACACACACACACACACACACACACACACACACACACACACACACACACACACACAGCACTCACACACAACTCACACATACTCACACACACACACACACACATACTCAAGTGTGTGTGATTTAGCGCATTCTCTGGGAGGGAGCCCCTGTCCCACTGTTACGGCATTACGGAGATGGTCGACATGTGCTTGTTTTTGTTTTTTTCTTCCTGACCTTTGACCCCTCTGGCCTCCAGCTGCTGAACCTGTGCGAGGCGGAGGACGCGGCCCTGATGAAGCTGCCCTGCTACAAGAGCCTGCCCTCCCTGGTCCCCCTGCGCATCGCCGCCCTCAGTGAGTTCTTTGGACCTAGTGGCTCGGTGCTCTGGGTATTCAACACGCCCTAAAGGTGTTGGCGGTAATGCTTATGAACAAGCTGCGCCCAACCCCCTCACGAGCTGTGCTAACAGGCTGCTGTTTCTCTCTTTCTCCACTTTTATCTCTCTTTCTTCCACTTCTCCGCTTTTAATCTATTGTTCTGCCCTTTTTATCTCTTTTTTTTTCTCTCTGTCTCTCTCTGTCTCTCTCTCTGTCTCTGTGTCTTCGCTCTGTCTCTCTCTCTCTCTCTCTCTCTCTAGATGCCCTGGCGGCCTGTAACTACCTTCCCCAGTCTAGGGAGAAGATCATCGCGGCCCTCTTCAAGGCGCTCAACTCCACCAACAGCGAGCTGCAGGAGGCGGGCGAGGCCTGCATGAGGAAGGTCAGTGCCACGGTTAGCCAACGAGCAGGTCGAGCCTCTCCTCCATCTGTGCTCTTCTACTTACTGATGACACTCACCGCTGCCGGCACCCATTTGATCCACACGCGTTGTTTATTGTGTACGCGTCTCTGTTCCTGCACCCTCTTGAACTTGTTTAATATTAACAACCGCCCCTTTTCAAGAGCAAAATAATGTGTTATCGGGTCAGACACATGTACACCGCTGAAACCTGTCCGTGCTTCGTGTTTTTAAAAGCACAACGGTCGTCTATCGTGGTCCACGGTGCATTCTATTAATGTTTTATGATCGGTTTTCATATCTTGGCCAGCGTTGTTCCCGCGGTCTGCTCTTTAACCAAGCGCTCCCGGCCAACCGCACATGAATCGCTCCTAATCCATCCATCACACTCACTTTGCATTATAGACATTGACAGTTTCCTGCGCGCACAACAGTTGCGCTACACGAAGCGTTCGTAAGTATGCAGCACGTGTCGTTTTTAGCATTTAGATTGGTTGGAACTGGAACCGGGGGAGGGACACGACAGGGGCGTCAAAATGTTGCTCACTTGCCTCCCGAAAGCCAACCATTCCTGTCTGCGACGTGTCATTCAACACCCCCCCAACCCCCCCCACCCCCCACCAAATCGACTTCCCAACCCGATCCACTGCACTGGTCCATCAAATATCCCGCTCCCGGGCCTCTTGTCACTCCTCCTCCTGCTCTGTCTGCTTCCTCTTCTCCTGCCCAATCTCTGGTCCTATGTGCTCCCATTCTTTCATTTCTGCCCCTGCTAACACTAATGACCATTGCCACCAGCCAATCGATACAGGATGGAGTGTTTGTTCCCTGTGCTGAGAACGAATGTGGTCGCCGTGCATCATCAACTCGCCAAGCCTCTCTCTCACACACACACACACACACACACACACACACACACACACACACACACACACACACACACACACACACACACACACACACACACACACACACACACACACACACACACTCACTCTTCCTTTTCTGTGGGAGTGTGCCCTGTCCATTTCCATTTGGTGTGTGTGCGTGACTGGCTCTGCCCCTGGATTTTTGGGGGTCTCACTTCTTTTAATGAAGACACAGGAGGCTGAGGATATGGTGTCCAGCGATCTTGGAGGTCTTGCAAGGCCAGCGCTAATGCCACAGCGATAGCGAGGCTGTTAGTTCTCCCAGTGTGTGGATGCCCATTTCTGAGGCCACGCATTTCTTAACCTTTCTCTACTGCTCTACTGATCTTGTAACCAATTAACGAGAAAAATAAATTGGTTTCGGCCAAATATGTTCGTAATTGCGGCAACATCTTATCGATTTGTTCTCCTAATTTCTTGTTAACGGTCATCCTTGCGAAAAATGTGTTTGCACGCACGGTGACGCATAACGTTCCGCCCCGCAGTTCCTGGAGGGCGCCACCATCGAGGTGGACCAGATCCACACTCACATGCGCCCCCTGCTGATGATGCTGGGCGACTACCGCAGCCTTACGCTCAACGTGGTCAACCGCCTCACCTCCGTCACGCGCCTCTTCCCCAACTCCTTCAACGACAAGTTCTGCGACCAGATGATGGTGAGCGCTTTGATTCCCCGGGCACCTCAGGTTCTTGGGTGGACGAGTTGTACAGCACCATTGTGACTCATGACTGTTTCTCTCTCCCTCCCCGTCTTCCCCTCCCAGCAACACCTGAGAAAGTGGATGGAGGTGGTGGTCATCACGCACAAGGGAGGCCAACGCAGCGATGGAAGTGTGAGTACCCCCCCCATTAGAATCTGTCGGTAACGTGAACCCCAACCCCCCCCACTCCCGTTCGGTCGTAATGAAAAACGCCTTCTGCCACACTCCGCTCCACCGCGGGCCGGCCACTGGGCCCCTGGGCTCTGAGACGATTCGGAGGTAGAGCTGCTGAAAGCTGTCAAGACTTAGGGGCCCCGCCCCACCCGCCCCCGTTCTCTTTGTGTTGAACGGATCTATCCTGCTCAAGCTAAATGTGTCCCACACGGACATCGGCACACACGCACAGACACACACACACACACACACACACACACACACACACACACACACACACACACACACACACACACACACACACACACACACACTCTCTGTAGGGGCCCGGTCCCCGGTGAGTCATGAGTGGCCATATTACAATCAATGATTAATTAGGCGCCTGGCAGGCGGCTGAGGGCCGTGCGCCTCGCCACGGGGCCCTCATTATCTTCCGACAGATAACCTTGTAGAGTTGGGAGGAAAAATGCGGAGGGGGATAGGAAGTGGAGAGGGAGGTGGAGGGGAAACCAGGTGGTGTGTTGGGGTGGGCGGAGTGAAACGGTGTTGCATGAAAAGAAGTATTGACGATCATTTGGAGCGCGGATGGGATTACGTGTTTCGGATGTGGGGGATTACACTCAAGGGGGGGGGATAAATAAAGGAGGGAAAACGGACCGCCGAGCCAGCACCACGCGTCCCAGGATTCAGCACCTCGCTTGACCGCACCGGGGTTTATATTCTCTCCCTGCTTCAGACGTTGAAATTCCTCCTTGTCTCAGACCTCAGACAACTGAGCGTAATGAGATGCAAATAGGCTGAGACGCACGCACGGGCACACGCAGAGGTACACGCACAGACAAACACACACACACACACGCACGACACGCACATGCGCACACACTGCCCTGTGTGAGGCGGCTGACAGCCGGTTGGCGGTTACAATAAGGCCGGTCAGGCAGGTCAGCCGGCCGTACTCCTGGGTGGATCGGGGGGAGGCAGGTGCCAGCAGAGAGAGGGATAAAGTCCAGGGCAGGTCCGCGTCGCCTTCTTCTTTTAGCCATTAATTCCTGGGGCCATCCGGTAGATGTTTAGTCAATGCCGCTAAATCCTTTGTCCAATTAACGATGTCGAAGGGGTTGTGGAATGGTGGAAGCCAGGGTTTCAGTATGCGATGACAATAACATATTATACTTGTGCAATACAAGGCGGCCTAATAATGAAAAGGCTATTTTTTTTTTTTTTAAAGAACGAGGCTAGGGTTCAATGTGGAGTCCCGTCGGAATTCAATGTGTAATTCTGGCAGCGTGGAGGAGTTTTTAGCTCTGCGTTGTCAAGGAGAGTTTTCGTCCAAATGCCACCCGTTCCTTTGGCAACCCACCCACCCGGTGATCACCCGCCGGGTGAAAAGAGAGCAGGAGATCCACTGGAAATCATGAGGAAAGGTTGCAGTAGTCTGTTGACGGGTAACATTTTATCCCCTCTCCCACTTTCCATGTGCAAAATACAGACATAATTGAAGTCCAAATATAGGACATTTGTATCGCCTTCGCCTGAACCCCCACCTTAAATCACTTCTTTAATAATGACAAATAACTCAATGTCCGACTCCTGATATGTGCATTTGACTTTCTCTGTAAAACCAACCCCTTCATCTGAATGTTTAAACCACTAGGACCCTCTGTCTAATGATATGTATACGGCACAACTTGTCATCATTCATGGCTTAGGTTCAGAAACATGTCGAGCACAGACAAACACGCACACACACACACACCTCTTTTGACTCTCCTAACTGACACTTGTTTTGTTCCGATACAGCCTGCATTGGAAGGTGTTGAGGTGAGACCTGGTTTGAGGTGGAGCCCTCTGTTGGTGGCTCCTTGTCAGTGGCTGACTGTTCCCAGTCAAAATCAATGTTGTGGTGTTAGTGAGTTCAACAGATGTCATGTTCTGTGGTGATAGTGATAGTGGTGGTGACTTTCCCTGTTAGTTCTGTGTGTCTGTGGTTGTTCTCCCGGGAAACCCTGTTTCTTGTCGTGTGTGTTACCGTAACAGCCTTTGTTTAACGGTTCAACCAAAAGCACTCATTCCAGTGTGATGCCCGGTGTCCTCTCCGTTTCCTGAATGTTCGGGCTGAACAACATCGTCCCGATTACTTTTTCCACAGTGGCTGTGATACCTGCCTGTACCTTTCCCCTACACGCCTCTCCCTTCCTTCACACATCCCTCTTTCATTTCTCCTTATTCATCTGCCTTTATCTCCGTTCCCCGCTCTCTCCCTCCCAGGAGATGAAGATCTGCTCGGCCATCATCAACCTCTTCCACCTGATCCCAGCGGCCCCCCAGACACTGGTCAAGCCCCTGCTGGAGGTGGTGATGAAGACGGAGAGAGCCATGCTCATCGAGGTGGGGACTGACTGTCTGTCTCTGTTCGTCAATGGGCCACCCGCTCTGTAGCATGGACTAGCTATAAACCGTTGTACCTCCATCGGTAGTTGTGGCCTGGATAAAGCCCTCTCTTTTTTTAATAAGATCGATCATATATGCTTAGCATCTTTTCTATTTTTTTTTTTCAAATCCTCTGAGGTGCGCCGGCGATAATCGTCTTCTGTTTGAGTGACTCATGCTAGGATAATGAGCCTGGTAATCCACTTAATCCTCCCATCTAATCTGATGGCGACCCGGAGCCTCGCTGGAAGTGCCGCCCACTTCCTGCCTAGGAGTTCCCTCCGAGCTCCGCGGAGGAGGAGTGACGGGAGCTCTCACTCATGTTGTCACTGGCCCCGCCACACCGTCACCACACCCCCTCTGTCCCGGGCCAGGCGCTTCAGCGGGAGGCGTTGAGTTATTAGTTCACTCTGTAGTGTTTCCCTCATTTATTTAGCAGTTTTTCATGCAACACTTGGAGCGACGCAAAGCTGTGTCATGCAGTATTAATTCATGCTGTGTGTGTGTGTGTGTGTGTGTGTGTGTGTGTGTGTGTGTGTGTGTGTGTGTGTGTGTGTGTGTGTGTGTGTGTGTGTGTGTGTGTGTGTGTGTGTGTGTGTGTGTGTGTGTGTGCGCGCGCGCGCGCGCTGAAAACAGATTACCAAACACTGTTTTGTCTCTCCCCTTCGCAGGCGGGCAGTCCGTTCCGGGAGCCGTTGATCAAGTTCCTGACGCGCCACCCGTCTCAGACGGTGGAGCTCTTTATGATGGAGGCCACCCTGAACGACCCCCAGTGGAGTCGCATGTTCATGGTCAGTCACTGCCTCCCCGACCCCCTCGCTCTCTTCCTCCCCTCGTTGGACAACACCCTCCCCTGTCCAGATGACGCTTTTATGGCGGCTTCTGTGATGTAATAACTTTCTCAGTGGGAAGATATATTTAGTCGCACAGCCCTTGTTCTTTTCCGAAGGGACTCTGTGCTCCCGTGACAGCTGTGTAACTCAGGTGTTCCTAGTTCCACCAGTCCCACACTAAACTGTTAACGGAGGCCTTTTCATCCTGCTCTGCGTCAAACACAAGCTAACAATGCACTACTGCTCTACACTCACGAGTCCATACTAATGTATGATTTGAAAGTCATTCAAAGCTGATTTAAATATTCATAAAACGCCTTGGATTTGACTCGGTTGTGTGCTGAAAACCCTCTCATGAATACGTGTCGGTCGGTCCCGATGAATATGCAGAGCTTCCTGAAGCACAAGGATGCCAAGCCCCTCAGAGACGTTCTGGCCTCCAACCCCAGCCGCTTCCTCCCCCTGCTGGTGCCGGCCGGCACTGCGGCCACCGTCCGGCCGGGCTCCCCCTCCACCACCACAGCCAGGCTGGACCTGCAGTTCCATGCTATTAAGGTGATTCAACAGACACACAAGCACAAACACTCAGGGCATCGTGATGGGCACGCACACGCTTGCACACACACACATGTGGCAACACGAGCGCAATACAAATTATTTTTTACTCGGTGCCCGAGGACATATGCACAGACAAAACAAATACTGGCTCTTTCGCAAATCTCTTCTCATTATCAAAAAACGACAATCCGTCCAAATCAACTGCGCGATCTTGTTTTTAAATGATTATTCAAATTCTTTGTCTCTGCCACTGCAATGCCTTCTTCTTTTTTTTTCATGAACAACACAAGCCTCTTTCTAAACCTACCAACCCCTTTCCCCACACGGCGCCCAGATCATCAGCATCATCGTAAAGAACGACGAGGGCTGGCTGGCCGGCCAGCACTCCCTGGTCAGCCAGCTGCGCCGGGTCTGGGTCAGCGAGGCCTTCCAGGAGCGCCACCGCAAAGACAACATGGCCGCCACCAACTGGAAGGAGCCCAAGCTGCTGGCCTTCTGCCTGCTCAGCTACTGCAAGTAAGGGCACTGAAGTCTTGAGACCCTTTTTTTTGGATGATCTTTTTTGGTAAGCGAGGTGGGTTAGGAGGTGAGCTCACGGGTATGTTGCTAGTTTATTTCTTCCTGTGACATACAGGTTCTCTACCTATTTCAGTTTCCCTTTTACCTGAGGTGTCACATATGGGAGGCAGTGATTCTACAGCGTTTTTTCACACGCTTGACAGCGTGTGAATGTTCATAACTCTCAAATGTTGACTTCATTACTTCATAAATGCAAATTAAATGCAAAGTTTCTTGCAAAATGTTGATGGTGTTATTCGGGTCATTCGCTTCCTCTTATAGTCCCAACCGCCGGTTCGTCCAACATTGCACTAAGTTGTCGAAGATAATTCAAAATTTAAAACGATTCCTCTGAAAGACTCATACCACGGACGCCGAGCCCTCGTTCCTAAACCCTGGTCCACCAGGGCCCTCTAAACCCCCCTCTCCTCCACCTGCAGGAGGAACTACCTGGAGATCGAGCTGCTGTTCCAGCTGCTCAGGGCCTTCACGGGCCGCTTCCTGTGCAACATGACCTTCCTCAAGGAGTACATGGAAGAGGAAATCCCCCGCAACTACAGCATCGCCCAGAAACGTGCCCTCTTCTTCCGCTTCGTGGAGTTCAACGACCCCCACTTCAACGACGAGCTCAAAGCCAAGGTGAGGGTCCTACTTTGAACGGCTCGGGTTGTATCGCTACGGAGGGAATTGGGTTGTCCTTGAACGACACAATTTGAAGTCTGACGTCGCGCTGTTTTGGCCATGAATCCATGGAGTTTGCTTTGTAGGTTGTATAGCCAACACTAATGTTTGAATGAGAGAAAGGTTTTCAGTACATTTAGTCTGCAATTTTAGAGTACTTTTTTTTTTAGAATTGTACATCTTGGAAGACAATCCAAAAACTATAATAAAGTAAATTAATGAATTGTGATTTAACCAGAACTGTTTGTAGTAACTTAGGTATATGCTGGCCCTCTTTTTAATCCTTCCAAGATAAAACAGCTTCTAAGATAAAGATATCATATTGGGTGGGGGGTTCTTGCAGTTGTGTGTTGAGCTATGTGAACTTTACTGTTGATGGGTTGTAGCTCAAACATTTGACGGAGTGAGCCATTCGTTTTTAGTTTTTTTTTGTGTGTGCATTTCTGAATTTCTGCGTAGCTCACAAATGAATCGCTCTCAGCGCGCCACTCCATCCACCCAGCCAGCATTCCAATCAGCACCACTGCTTTCTAATTATACTCTCTCACACACTCACTCACACACACACACACACACACACACACACACACACACACACACACACACACACACACACACACACACACACACACACACACACACACACACACACACACACACACACACACACACACACATGGCATCAGATCAGTGGGCCGATGGGAACCGATTTTGCTGGCTGTGGAGTTTGGCAGGAGTTCCGGGCGGTCGTAGCGCTGGCAAGTTCTGACGGGTCAGTGGGAAAGGACTGGTCTGCTACAGTCCAGTACACAAACGCACATTCACACTGAGATGCCTACTCACAGATGCCCGCACGCAGGCACGTTCAAACACTCAGTCACACACACCCACAAGATACATGCAGATAAATGCGCGCACACACAGATAAACAAGCACATGCTCAGACTTTCAGTTGCGCTCTTTTTTTTTTTCTTTCTTACACACATGCAAACCATTCTGCTGTGTCCCTTCACACACGCACATGAAATCATTTGTCTTTTCCACACACAAGGCCTTACCGCCTCATTTATTAAACACACACACACGCACACACCCCATTAGTCCGACAGGACCTCTCATACAAGGACACGCAGTGGCTGACGCGAGCAGCGCCCCGATGGCGGCGTCCTTCCCAGTCGTGTTGCAGGCAGAGCATGTTGTCAACACGGCATATGGATTTTTGTGAAAGGGACGACACGGCAAACCGAAAGAGCCGGAGGAAAAGGGAGGTACGGGTGTTCGGCAAAGTCATCACGCCCAGCGTCCCCCGGTCCCCACACCGCGCTTGATTTTACTTTATTAGTATTATTATTATTTCCCCCCCCGAGGTAGCGGTGACACACGCGCTCGTACGCGCGCACACACGCAGCTCGGTTCTGCTCGTATCGTTGTTTTCTCCTCTTAATTGTGCTCCTCTGGCGAGTAGCAGATGCTAGCTTTTGTTGTTTTCTGCAGCGTCTTGGTGATGGAGAGATGTGTTGGCCTGTGAGGGAGAGAGGGTGATGGGGGGCGAGCGAGGGCAGAAGGATGAAAGGTGATCCATACTAAGTACTTAGGCATACTTTCATTTCATTGCAAACAAGTGAAAGTCATTTTTGAAAGGGTCTTTTTGAAAGCACTTTTCCTTCTGGGGAACTTGATTAACTGTGTCTTTAAAGACAGATGGGGCACTGATGGAATATTCTCCCTTTTTACAAGAGAGGGAAACAGCCAGTGCAAGGTCAGCAAAACACTCTGAATGTCACCAGCTCACCTCCTGCTGTTCCGCTGTCGTGCCAAGCAGCAAATTCTTTGTTTGACTTCCCGCATGCATTTTGCCCCTCCTGACGTGAAATCGTATTGTTTATCGTGTATAAATATGTAAATCACATAATAATGTTGACCTGAAGTGAATACCGTAAACAGTTTAGTGATTTTAGTTTATGTCTACCCCCAGATAACATCAGGGGGGAGACATAAACATTGAAAACCTGAAACCAGGGTGGTCTCAGACTTGGAAAACCCAGTCCGTTTTCAACTCATTGCCCTGCCGTCAAACAAAGCCATTGAGTAAAGTCCCTTTGTGGGCCCTCGTCCAGACCAGGCATGATACAAGGTGTCTCTGTTCAAGTGGACTTGGCCCACAAAGAGGGATGAAACCTGGCCCTCGCTGTCAACGGCGCGCTCCCACCGCGACTGGGCCGGCGCTCTGAAGCGTGCGAAAGTACTTCCGTTTAAGATTCACTCCCCGACGCGGCCACCACACGGAGAGCTGTTTGTTAATTATCTTCTTAGCCTAATACATATTCCGGGCCCCACGCATCCACCCCCTCCCTAAGCTGGTTTGGCTTTTTGGACGCACATACACACACACACGCGCGCCGCACACACACGCACGCACTCAGGGCCATTATTTGTTTAGCCGGGTAGCAATGGGATCCAAGATAATTAAAGCGCAGCTGCAGAGAGCGGCGGGCTTCAAGCTTGGAGGTATTTTCCCTCGCTCATCTTCCACACATGCGCACACAAACTCAAAGACAGGGTGCCATACTAATCATCTAATGGCGTTTGTAGTAATGCGCGGTGACGTTGGAGTGATTGATATCACAGAGGCCTGGAATTAATAGGACGAGATGGGAGTGACAAAGAGACAGACGGGCCATGCATCCGCTTGGCTGCGTGTGTGTGTGTGTGTGTGTGTGTGTGTGTGTGTGTGTGTGTGTGTGTGTGTGTGTGTGTGTGTGTGTGTGTGTGTGTGTGTGTGTGTGTGTGGTGTGTGTGTGTGTGTTGTGTGTGTGTGTGTGTGTGTGTGTGAATGTGTGAAAGTATGTGTGTGAATGTGTGAATGTGTGAAAGTATGTGTGTTCTTTGAATGTGGGATTGGATGCGTGTTATGTGAATGTGTGAATCTCGTGTGCTTGTTTTGTTGTGTGTGTGTGTGCGCATGTGAATAATGCGCCATCGGAGAAGGGGGGAACATATGCCTGCGCCGACGCCCCTATCCCACTAAGCACCACCCTGTCCTCCTCTATGATGGATGGAGTGCCGAGTTCATTAGGAGATAGAAGGCCCCCTGTTTAATAAATGCAGTCGTTAGCGCCATTGTACTGGGTGTTATTTTGCCGTTTACCACTTCATCAAGCCTTTGTCTACAGAGCGCTGCGGCGTCGTCGTTTGTGGAAGGGGGGGGGGGGACTCGGGAAGCAATAAAATAAAATGCCTCCTACATGTATGAAGATGTAGATGGATGGATTGTTATGTGTGGATGGATCGTTGTGTGTGCGTGTGTGTTATTGATAAGTGACTGGTACTTTCCTAACATAGATCTTGTTTTCTTTTTGACTGAAGGCGAATGGCGATCTATACTTTTGGACATTATGAGTGAGCTAGCTAAGTCCTCTGCCTGTATATAAAGCCTGTTTCAAAGTTTACATAGCGTAGTATTGAAAACAACTATTTTTAGATAAAGGATTTGCGAGCGTTGAATCAAGATCAATTATTTTGATCGGTTTCTACGAACAACGTTTTTGTTTACAACACATTAATTTCCCAAAGAGTCGGCATGATTTCCGTGCCGTGTCAAACGTATTCGTGAACATTTAATCAAGGTTATAATTTAGTCATTCATGTGTGTCTACGCTGTTGTTCGTCTCGCCATCAATCTTTCCGTGCTATTGCGTGCGCGTTCAATAGTGCTACGCGGTACTCGTGTTTTTGTTTTCCCCCGTTCCGTGGCGTGTGTTTAATGCCTTTCGATGAACTGCTCAGTCAGTCAGACTTTGTTCACGTAAAGGCTGAACAACGGAATGGCACAAACAAGCAGTCGAAAATGTGTTCTTTTTTTAATGAAGTTCTTCTGATGTTTTATATTTTACATAGCTGATGAACATAATGTGATTTTACGCATGAAATTAATAGCGAATAGATTTCTGAAATGTTTTATTAAATAATTCCATTGGATGTATGAGACGTAATTCAAAACAACTCATTAATCCAGTGTGTTTATTCATCTCATTGTAGTACACTGTGATACGCTTAAGGCAATGTATTCATCCCTCTCCGAGTGTTTCACCTTCATATGTTTATGCGCAGTACAAACAATTACACATGCATCATTAATTAAGAGGCAGACTTTATCATGGCCACCTGTTGGGTTTAAAAATCAAACTTTAAGAGAAGGATATATTCGCCAAGGGTGTTCAGCGCAGAGTTCAGGTTCAATGTCTTTGGCCGGTCACCTGGAGAGCGATGCATATCAACAGTGCTGAGTTCAAGACGTCCACGGCATGAATGAACAAACACGTCAGCGCTTTGAGGTGTGTGTGTGTGTGTGTGTGTGTGTGTGTGTGTGTGTGTGTGTGTGTGTGTGTCTCTCAGGTTCGCTACAAGGTTACTAAGCAAAGTTTTGATTTTCCCCCTGTTGAGTCTCTAATGCGTGTGTGTGACCCCCCAACTCTCTCCAGGTGCTCCAGCACATCCTGAACCCGGCCTTCCTCTACAGCTTCGAGAAAAATGAGGGGGAGCTGCTGCTGGGACCCCCCAACCCGGAGGGCGACAACCCCGAGAGCATCACCAGCGTCTTCATCACCAAGGTAACGCACGCGCCAACATACTACCCACCGGGTGTTTTTTTTCACTTCCTCCCCTCTCTCCCTTTATGTCCACCACTCATAAATGCCTCTCTCTCTCCATCACTCCCCAACTGATTACTTCAACTCTCCTCATCATTACTCCTGTCAGCTCCATCTCTCTCATTGCCTTCCTCCAGCCCCCCCCCCCCTCCCCCTTCATCTCTGCATCTCGTCTCGTTTAGTGTTCATCTTTGTCTCTTTGTGGCGCCCCCCCTCCCCTGGCCGTCCGTCGGCTGCCTCTTTCTCCCTCTGTCTCTCATGCTGTCTCTTGCATTCCCTCTCTGTTTCTTTCGCTGTCTCCCTCCCTCCCACTCTCGCTCTACCTTGCTTCCCATCCTGGTCTCCTCCC
Source organism: Melanogrammus aeglefinus (assembly GCA_900291075.1). NCBI lineage: Eukaryota > Metazoa > Chordata > Actinopteri > Gadiformes > Gadidae > Melanogrammus > Melanogrammus aeglefinus. The sequence continues at coordinate 100,423 of OLKM01000685.1, forward strand.
CAACCATTATTTCATCCATTTATCAGGGCAGGCCATAATGGCCGGTGTAAATGTCACGGTGTTGCCATGCTAAAGGTCAGTGTGTTTGTGTGTACTGTGGTGGATCTCATCAGCGGCTAACACCAGGCAGCTAATGGCTGCTAATGGCTGCACTCTCTCGGTCTCAGTCTCTCTCTCTCACTCTGGTTTAAATCTCTTCTTCTTTGTTCTCTGGTAGCGTGTCCGTCTTTTCACTTCTCTGGGGGCAGTCAAACGTTGATTGGCCGTCGTCTGAATGGGGAGAGCTTACTTTTAGCAGGTTTTTTTTCGTTATTTTCTTTTGAGGCACAATTTGATGCTTTTATTGGGATGGCTTTTCGGTAAATGCAGCAAACAAAAATACCGTGCTGGCAGACAGAGAGCTTGGCTGCATTCATGGCAGCACGGAAGGCCCTTGTCCACACCCCCCATTCATGAACCCCTCCCCTGCCCATATTTCAATTTGGATTTTCCAATTCTTGTAATTTCGGCTACAAGCCCCTCTGTTGAATTCAAAAGGAACAAGTCCACAAAACACGGTGTTCTTCGTGTTGCTTCACTTCCCAGCATGCCTCTTCTTTTTAAACGCGGCCCATTACCAGAGGACCACTTGTATGAGGAGAGAGTTAAACATATTGGATTACAACCCTGCGTACCCATGCACGTACCCTGATATCGACTCATTGAAGCCATGTGCATGGACTCTTATATTACACTTGGATACATAATTTAAACAGCTCTTTAGCGTGTGCTTTATCTCTTATTATGGAAAAATAACTTGAACGCACGCATGCATGTTGGTTCTCCGGCACCGAAGACGGATTCCAAAATCGTTTGTTACAGACTCAATCATTTTTTATTAAATATCCTCACCCATCTGTGTGTGTGTGTGTGTGTGTGTGTGTGTGTGTGTGTGTGTGTGTGTGGGGTGTGCTGGCTGTGCATGTCGTGTCTGTCACTGTGTGTTGCGTGTTTGCGTGTTTGCGTGTGCGTAGGTGCTGGACCCCGAAAAGCAGGCGGACCTGCTGGACTCGCTGCGCATCTACCTGCTGCAGTTCTCCACCCTGCTGGTGGAGCACGCGCCGCACCACATCCACGACAACAACAAGTCGCGCAACAGCAAGCTGCGGCGCCTCATGACCTTTGCCTGGCCCTGCCTGCTGCCCAAGGCCTGCGTGGACCCCGCCTGCAAGTACAGCGGGCACCTGCTGCTGGCCCACATCATCGCCAAGTTCGCCATCCACAAGAAGATCGTCCTGCAGGTGAGGCGAGGGGTGGGGTGGGGTGGGGTGGTGTAGGGTGGGACGTGGAGAAGCCTTTCAGGTATCTTCAAAGGCTGTACCCAGGATGTGAGATGGCGCTACATGAAGCCCCTTTTGTTTTTTTATTTATAAAAAAACCAATATACATATATTTTATTTTTCTATTTTTTTGTTATTTGCAGCCTCCCAGAAAAGTCCCAGAAATGGGCTGCGCTCAATGTAGTCCTTTATTCAGTTGGGTGAACCGTCGATTGAAATAGCTGTACCAGTGTTAGTTCCTGAGTCCGATCTGTAGTTAGAAATATATATCAATCAATGTCCCGTTTTGTGTTTAACACGTTGTATTTATTTACCAACAATGTTCTGTTATATCATGTAAGGTGTATTTGAGAACAATCCAAAAATGTATATTTTGTCTTATTAACAGTAACTTGTAATGACCTTCTCTTCATCCTAGTGCTTGTCTTTGACTGAACGCGCCGTAGTATGACCAACCGTGCCCCCCCCCCCACCCCCCAGGTCTTCCACAGCCTTCTGAAGGCCCACACCATGGAGGCCCGTGCCATCGTGCGCCAGGCCATGGCCATCCTCACCCCGGCCGTGCCGGCCCGCATGGAGGACGGCCACCAGATGCTCACCCACTGGACCCGCAAGATCATCGTGGAGGAGGGCCACACCGTGCCCCAGCTGGTCCACATCCTGCACCTCATCGTGCAGCACTTCAGGGTAAAGGGAGCCCCAGGGGGGACCCGGCGGGAGAGACCACGGGGGCTTGTGGTCACATGTCCATGCGCACAGCTTTTAGATGTAATACTGTTGTTGATGGATGATGATGTCTTGCAAGCAGTGCAGGCGTTCACAAGCTAGTGTTTGAAAAACGATCCCACTTATTGGTTTGAAAACAGAGCGGCCAAAAACAAGAAAGCCTTTGTCATCCATTAAGTCGAGGAGTTTATATCTGACAGATGACAAAATCCCAAATAAGGAGGGGTAAGTTTTACCAAGACTTGATTGTCCAAAACTTTTGTGCCATCTTTGTGCGGTTTGTTTTTCGAAATATCCCATAATGCCGAGCGTGCTTTTTTTTTTAAATCTGCTGATCCAGCAGCAACCTCTAACAGTGTGGATGCCTGGTGTTGGTGACCCTGGTTTATTTTCTCTGTGGTCCACCGTCTGCTCCAGATTGATCCAATCTCACTGTGGATCCACTTTTAATCCTCTATTATCACATCACTCCCGCTGAACCTTTTATATTTTTAATATCAGCTTCAAGTGGTTTGAATCGCTCGTCTCTGGCTCGGCTTGTACATTCACATTCAATCCACCGTCATTTCATTATAACTTTTTAAACCTTGAACAATAGGGTTGTTGTTTTTTTTCCCATGTATATTTTATTTTTCCTATTACTTCTCTGCCAACCAAGCGTCGATGAGTTCCTCCCTGGACCCTTCTGTGGGTGTGAAGGTTAGGGGGGGGGAGTCGTCTTCGAAGGCTTCCTGCTTGTGACTTGACTTTCAAATCACAAGAAGTAAGGAAATGCGTTTAGAAAGCTTCGAAAACTTTTAACACTTACACTGTATCTCCCCTGCTCCTCCCTCCCCCCCCCCCCCCCCTCGTCTCTGCCTGGGCCCATGCCTGCCTGTCACGGTGACAGCGTCTAACATCACCATGACTTTAGGCTGAGCGGCTCCCCTCTATAGCGGGCTGACGGGCGGCCCTCAGGGGCCCACATGACTAATCTAATGTAATCACATCAGCATAATTACACCAGGGAGTGGATGATGACCGACGATAGAGTGTGTGTGTGTGTGTGTGTGTGTGTGTGTGTGTGTGTGTGTGTGTGTGTGTGTGTGTGTGTGTGTGTGTGTGTGTGTGTGTGTGTGTGTGTGTGATGTGTGTGTGTGTGTTGTGGGGGGATGAGTGTGTATGACTGTGCATCTCCACGTCTGTCTGCGTGAGTTTGTGACGGACAGGGCTTAACCTCTCTGTCCATAAGTGGCTTAGAAGTCCCGCTCTATCGACCGTAATTAGCCTCAAAGTGAAAAGCGCTAATATTCTCTGGCAACGGCGGATCTGGTAGACGTCGCATCTCTCGCCTTTCTAAAGGGTGTGTGTGTGAGGATGTGTGTGTGTCTGTCTCTGCGTCTAAATCGGTGCGTGTGTAAGTCTAAGTTGATGTATCAGTGTCTAAGTTGGCGCGTTTGTGTGTGTATGTGTGTGTGTGTGTGTTAGTTTTCCTTTGGTGTGTTAGTGTTCCTTTAGTGTGTGAGTGTTCCTTTAGAGTGTGTGTGTGCAGGGAGTTCAGAGAGTGTGATGCCTGGGAGTGCTCGTGCTAATGTGTGTCATCATGTCCTTGAGGCTTAGAGGGAGTGTGACTTCAGAGAGAGTCTCCCTCTCTCCCTCTGCTTCGGTGTCTCTTGCCTCAGAGTCTCTAAGCACTCCAGTCAAACAGTGTTAAACCCGGGCTTACTACAAACACAATGCGCTTCATATGCATTGGGTTGGCTAAGCTTTGGGGTTCATTTTGCACAAGAACTTTAAATTAAATCTGTTCCATTTCTTTTTATGTTAAGTGTCTGGTGTTTTTTAGGACACAAAAACAAGAATTGAGCTCAACAGCTGTGTTTTGTTAGTAGTATCGAAAGGGATGGGAATTGGTTGTAGCTTCTATCCCACAGCAACAGTTAGAATAATAGCTAGTATTTCATAGGACCTTTTGGGATATCACACTCAAGTGAAATATTGGATGGCAATTGAAGATGTAATAATTGGCGTTTGATTTGTTTCTGATGGCAAATAATGGTATTTGTTTTTTGAAGATGTTCCACGGTGAATTTTATGGTTTTGGACCTCATTTGTCTGTTTGATGCATTGCGTGTTATTTTCTTATCATTTATGCTGGTTGTTGATGCTTGTTGACTGACGGTGGTGGTTCGATGTGGTTGCAGGTGTACTACCCGGTGCGCCACCACCTGGTCCAGCACATGATCAGCGCCATGCAGCGTCTGGGCTTCACCCCCAGCGTCACCATAGAGCAGAGGAAGCTGGCCGTGGACCTGGCAGAGGTGGTCATCAAGTGGGAGCTGCAGAGGATCAAGGACCAGCTGGTAAACTACACACATATACACACACACAAACACACACTCAAGAGCTTATTATGGTTCCACGTTCACACAACGCAAGGACCACGCAGACGCATCGACGCACTCGTGAACCCGCACACGCACAGACACAGACACGCACACAGACGCACAGACACACGCGCACAGACACAAACACGCGCGCGCACACAAGTGCAGCATAAGCAAAACATAACCGAAATTATCGATGATCTTGCACACGCACTTTTACGCGTGGAAAATGCCTGTGTAAGCACTGCAGGGTTGAACAGTGCCGCTGACTGCTAACAGCGTTTGCTACTAGCCTATTTTGTGTTGGGACATGAAAAACGATATTTCTCTCAATGCAACCACTGGTGGCTGTCGAGGCCTGGATATTTGAGAATAATTAATTTCCCCAAATCCTAGCCTCTCCTTTGTTGTTGTTGTTTTTTTTGTTTCTAAGGAAACTTAAAGCTGCTGGTCCGTTTTTTTTTTTATTACAGGAAAGAACTCCATTTATCTTTTTGCTGGGCTCGTTAAAATACCAAACCATGAAGCTTACTTCCCTTTTACATCAGATAAATCCTCTCTCGGCCTGGCGCTAATCAACTCCTGACCCTGCCCCAGTTTCACTGTGGACGCTTTAAAAACTTAAAGCAAGGAAAATATCTCAACCTCTCTTGCGTTATAGATAAATAAGGGAATAACCTCCCTCCCTCCCTCCCTCCCTCCCTCCCCCCTCCATCACCTCATCCAGCCGGAGGTGGAGGCCGAGGCCGGGCCCGCCGGCGAAGCGACCACTAGCGCATCGGGGGCCGTTAAGAGGAGCCTCCCCGCGGACAGCCCCTCCCCTGTCCCTGGCGTGGCCACCGGGGCCGCCGCTGCTGCCGCCGCCAGCCAGGACGTCAAGAGGTTCCGCACCGCCCCTGGAGCCGCCACCGCCGTAAGCTCCCGGCCAATCAAACGGCTGCCCTCTGGCCGTCTGGTTGAACTTGCACTCAATGTCTGACCGGGTCGTTTCCCCCGGAATGCATTTCAATACCGTTTCCATAACTCTCCTCTTCCTGGTCTATATGTGCGTGTGTGCCCATCCTCTCTGGCGTGTGTGTTTACAGCCGTTTGGACGTAGCACCACCATGCCCGGCACAGAGACGCAGCTCACCAAACCTGTGGAGAAGCCCCACACAGACAGTGTGGTCAACTTCCTCAGCCGGATTGCCTGCCAGGTGAGAGCCCTCTCTCTCCCATTCCCTTTTTTCTTCCACTCACGCACACACGCTCACACACCCAAGCACACACAAACAAGCACAAACACACACACACGAGGAATTGCTCTCCCATCCATGTCAGCAGGGCGAGTTCAACTAAATCCCCTAGTGGGCCAGATAGGACACACCCGGTGGCTGTCCTCAACGCAACTCCATGCAGAAGCACACACGCGTACACACAAGCGTGTGCGCGCACGCACAAACAAACAAACACACACACACAAGCACACGCATTTGAAGGCACACAGCTGCCGCCATGTAACGACGGCTGTGATGTCCTTGGATGCAGGCCTGAAATAAACCACAGTGCCTCACCTCTCCCTATCGTACGCTTTGTAATCACCTCCCGGCAACGTTTTTTATTGTTCAGCTAAGCATATATTCTGCATGAAGGATATTTAGCTAACCCACCCATAGGCACGTCTAGTTTAACACGTGTGATGGTTTTGCTTCATTGCAAAGTTTGTATTTGCAAATAGCGTACACAAAATTTCATAGATCACCCCCTCTGCATTTTTGTCAGTATTTAAACAAATGTAATAATTGTAACAAAAAACTATTTAAGAAAAAAAGCTCCAAATCAAGGGCACAAGCCACTTCCTGTCCTTCCTGGGGCTGACTTCCTGCGTGTGGTGTGCAGGTTAACGACACCACCAACGTGGCGGGCTCCCCCGGGGAGCTGCTGTCGCGGCGTTGCGTCAGCCTGATGAAGACGGCCCTGCGGACGGACATGTGGCCCCGCGCCGATCTCAAGCTGCAGTGGTTCGACAAGCTGCTCATGACCGTAGTAAGAGACCTCCCCTTCCCTCCTCCCCCTCTCCTCCCGTCGTTCCTCCCGTCGTTCCTCCCGGCCATCCTTTCCTCCTTTCACTTGCTTTCTTTCCTCTTCCCTTCATTCCTTTCCTTGCTTCCTTTCCTTCCTTCCTTTCTTACTTCCGCAGTTTCTGTCCTTCCTTCATTTGCGTGTTCCTGTCCGTCTTATCTGTCTGGCTCGTTTATTTTGGTTTGTATTTTTATTCCGATTGTTTGTTTGGTTTGTTCTTTCCTTCCTTCTGTTCTTTCCTTCCTCTCTCTAGTTCCTTCCTCGTGTTTCTTCATTTGATCGTTCATCTGAGCTCTCGTTTGTTGAATGGCGACGGTGCAGTGCGGAATTTCTAGATTGCACAGAGTTTCATCAGGAGAAAATGTTGTGTTTTGTAGTTTTTAAATTATGCACCGATAAGCATATTTCTGGTTCAATCCTGCTGGATAAACAAATGTTTTGTTATGAATGCACAGATTTTCGTTCGTTCGGCAGTAATTAAATGTAATGTCCCAATAGAGAGAGCAGAGCACAGGTCAGTTATGGATTGGAACAAAATGGAGTGGATTTCAACTCAGTGAATTGCTTAAGGACACAGCGCGAATCGTGCGAGTCACCTGTGGCAGAACCACTCTGCTTTGCTTTTGAATGCCTTTTTATTTATCTCAGATTCTTAAATCCCATGAACTATTCCTGCACTACCAACATGTTCAACCGTCCAATCCCTCAAATATATCTTAAAGGACATAAAAGCAACACAAGGTAACAAGCAACACCTGACATAAACATAACCCTGGCAAGTGCAACTCTGGCCCTGGAGTTCCTAGTGCATGTGCTTTATATGAACAGCCTTTTTATGTTGCTTATATTTCTTCCCTATTTAAATGGTCGTCGAGCTAAAGAAGCAGGGAAACTGGAAGGGCTTAGCGGTGTTCTCCTCGTTATCGCGTCAGCGCGCCGCACTCCGTTAAGGACAACTAATGTGTGTGTCGTGGAGACTACAGGGGGGGGACGTCGCCCCCCACTCCCCAGCCCTGGTTAAGCTCTGTGTGACTGGCTTGTTTGGCCCAAACACTTCGCTCCCTTTGTCCGTTATCGCTAATGCTCTGAGTGAGGCGGCGGGCGGCATAATGACAAAATAATGACAGCGGGGGAAGATAACGGGAAGTCTATCCAGTCCACCGCCAGGGCCCGTTCCTCTTCCTATCAGCCCAGCCCAACCCCGACACCACCACCCCACCTCCACCCCAATCTATCTCCAGCACCTTCTCCACACCTCCTGTTCCTCGGCACGCTGTGTCTCCTCCTCCCACTCCTCTCCTCTTCCCACTCCTCCTCTCCTCCTCCCACTCCTCCCCCACTCCCCCACTCCTCCTCTCCTCCTCCCACTCCTCCTCTCCTCCTCTCCCGACACGTCTTCAGCTCCCCTCATCAGGTCCTCTTCATTTTATTCTTCCTTCTTTCTTTCTTTCTGTCTTTCTTTCCTGCATCCTTCCTGCCTGACTTCCTTCCCTTAGATCTTGCTTTTCTCCCTTCCTTCCCTCCGTCTTCTTTGCTTCCGTCTTTCTTTTCCTTTCTCTCTTACCTTCCCTCGTGTCTTTTCCTCCCCTCCTCCTCCACTCGCTGTCCCTCGTGGTCACCTGCGCCCTCACCCGTACCCCCCCCCCCCCCCCTGTTTGCCGTGACCCAGACAAGGTTATCGCCGCTGGCCGTCGCCACCGCGCCATGTTTTCCCCCGGCGTGGCTCACTGCTCCGGCCCACCTCCCTTCCTCCTCCCCCCTTCGCTCCCTCCCTCCCTCCCTCCCTCGGCCCCTCCCTTCCCTCCCTCCCTCCCGCTCTTCTCCTGTTCCACCTCTCTTTTCACTTTCCTTGTCCGCCTTTAAGTCCCACAGGGAACAGCCTGACAAACAAGGCTTTACACACACACACACACACACACACACACACACACACACACACACACACACACACACACACACACACACACAGCCTCAGGGGATTGTGTTGTCGCTGACCAGCCGTCGTCTTCCGGCTAATGAACATTGCTGTGAATCAGATCTCGGTTTATGTGCCCATTGTGTTGGCGTGGCAGTGATTAAATTGTGTGTGTGTGTGTTGGGAGGGGGGGGGTGGGGGGTGGTGTTTGCATGTGTTAGCTAGCCCATAGCAGTGTTTCCCCTCCATGCGTCCAGCTGTGGTGCAGAGCTGCCACTGGATTATAAACGCCAGTGCAATCAGCCATGCAATGCAACACTTACTCTTTTTTATAAAAAGAATTACATTATAAATTATGGTGGGAAACCACAGAATGCTTTTTGTTCAATTGAAAACGTATATAACACAGGTGCCCCCTACTGCAACCCCCTCGATGGTAACATTGACATTATCGTCATTTTTTGCCAGTAGTTGCGAACCACAGTTAGAAGGTTGGCTACATTTTGTCCCAATATTCTAGGGATGCAACACGAAATATCTATATAATATATATGGAATCCCTCAGTCCTAGAACTATTCACCTCAACGCTTATTTGAGATAAGGGAAGCCTTTGACACAACGGCCGAACATGGGCAAACCCAATTATCCTTTGTTATACTTGTATTCAGATATTAGAACATAATTCTATCCCTTCGGTAGCACTCTTGACACCTGCTGTCTTTTGTCGGAATCGGTAAAACCGACAGAAAGACGTTGAACTAACTGATTGTTATATTAATAGGCTATTAATTAAATGTTCCAGAGTTCTCCCCGGGATTTCATTCTTGCTCCCACTAGTCATGATCGTGGGAGGCCATTTCTCATTTCATATCATGAGAGAGCCCTCCTGGAATCAGTGATCGCACCACTGTTTTTTTTTTTTGCGCACACCAGCACTATGCATGTGCGCATCAGCAAAGTGCACACACACACACTTCAGTATAGTGCACCTCAAACACACAACTCAAACAGCACTGCTTGGGGAAGAAAAAAATCCTAGTGGTCACACTGCATAGCACATAGACGTGGCCTATCTCCATGGCAACTTTGCCTCGGCCCTTGTCACCGGGGTAACACGGTGTCAGATCAATACGGCCCCTGATGTCTACCCGGGCCCTTATCACAGGAGTCACCTTGTTCATTAGCCCAGATTAGTGTTACGGATCTGCTCCAGATTATCCCCTGGGCGCTCGCTTTATTGTAGGCCTTGATTGCAATTTAGACAAAATTAGGTTTTGATGTCGGCCATTGATCTTTGGTTTAGTGCCGACGGTAATAGCGGCGGCCCTCTTTGTGTGAGGAATACGTCTCTCTGTGTACAGAATATTGATTTAATGTGTGTGTTTGTGTGTACACGAGGCCCTCTACGTGCTCTTATTGTTATGCAGCGTTAATGGAGCCCATGAATAAGTCAAGTTCATTTCACTTAGAAAAGCAGCTGGGTGTTCATGTTTCTGAACCACTCTGACCCATCCTTTCTTTTTCCCCCCACCGATATATATTCTCTCTCTCCCTCATCTTCCTTTCTATCATCTCTCCCACCACCACCCCCCCCCCCCCCCCCTACAGGAGCAGCCGGCCCAGGCCAACTTCTCCAACATCTGCACGGGGCTGGAGATCCTGTGCTTCCTGCTGACGGTGCTCCAGTCACCGGCCATCCTGGCCCACTTCAAGCCCCTGCAGCGGGGCATCGCCGCCTGCATGACCTGCGGCAACACCAAGGTGCTCCGGGCCGTCCACTCGCTGCTCTCGCGCCTCATGAGCATCTTCCCCACGGAGCCCAGTGAGTCACGCCGGACCCCCTCGGCCCACCGCCGACCGCACACGTATACACACGCAGGCATATACCTTCACACACACACACACACATGCACACAGATGTATACATACACATGCATGCGCTTAACAAATCGTCACACATGCACACGTACGAATACGTGCACACGCATGTTAATGTACGCGCACACACACACACACACCTAATTCTCATCAGATTTAAGTACTTTTTTTATAGAAAATGACCTTTTCTTTGTGTTGTGGACAAATTAAAACACACACACACACACACACACACACACACCTCTTTCACGCTCATTAACCTGTTAAGCCCTAGGCCTATTTCACAGGCCTCCTGCCTGAAATGACATGCCCAAAATGAATAGAGTATGCCTCCACAACTTACAAGGGCTATATGAATAAAGTTGGTTTCAAAAAGAAGGTAACGCCTGTGAGGTGGCTGCAGAAGAAAAAATCAATATAGATGTTACTGTGTCAGAGTAAATTCAGCTAGAACATAGTAAGAAATGTCAATCTTAAATTTTCACCTACCATCCCTAGTAAAAATGGTTATCACGGGTTTTTAGCCAAGCTTCTTCCCGTTACGTGGGTATGCACCATGGACATGTTGGAGCATGGTGGGGCTGTTTACAGCTGTTAACAGCACACGTTGGCGCAGCTGCCCCCGCCCCCGGGGGCGCTCGGGTTTAAGAGGTTCATTCCCACTAATACACGCAGTCCGCCAACACCCTCAGAAACACGTTCTACCTAAAGAACGACTCATTCTTTATTAGTTCATAGCAAAACAAATGTCCCCTCTAATGACTAACACGGGAGGACCAGAACACACAAGGTCTCTGCCCGTTCGTCCTGCCCTCGCCGCTGACCTCGCCGTTGTGTTCCCGCCCTCAAGGTACATCCATCGGCACGTCCACCGTGGCGTCCAAGTACGAGGAGCTGGAGTGTCTGTACGCAGCCGTGGGGAAGGTCATCTACGAGGGCCTGACCAACTACGAGAAGGCCACCAGCAGCGCCAACCCCACGCAGCTCTTTGGTAAATACTCTCTCTCTCACGCACGCACCCGTGCACGCGTCGCACGCTCTCTCTCTCCGTCTCTCTCTCTCCGTCTCTCTCTCTCCGTCTCTCTCTCTCCGTCTCTCTCTCTGCTGCTGTTCTGTAAAACGTCTGCTGCTGTTCTGTAACCACCCCTCTCTCTCTCTCACGCTTGATCTCTCTCTCTGTCTGTCTCTTTCATTCTCTCTCGGTTTCTGTTCTGTAAAACCTTTAACCACCTCTCTCTCGCTCTGTCTCTTTTCTGTCACGGGCTCTTTTTCTCTTTCTCTCTGTCTCTCTCTCCCTTCTCTCGGTTTCTGTTACCCTTACCCACCCCTCTCTCCCTCTGTCTCGGGCGCTCTTTCAGTCTCGCGGTCTCTCTCTGTATCTCTGTCTCTGTTCATTCCCAATTTCTCCCCACACTTTCAATCATTTATCCCACTTCAGTCCGCATGTGAGCACTTGTGATCACGCTCACTTAAGAAGCTCATAAAAGCCCAGTCATGGCTTCTTTATTTTTCCCACCCGACCACACACACACACACACACACACACACACACACACACACACACACACACACACACACACACACACACACACACACACACACACACACACACACACACACACACACACACACACACACACACACACACACACACTACGTACGTGTGACCACACACACATTATCATGCACACTTTATAACACATAAACTCATGCACACACATTCTCACACACATGCCCCCCCCCTCCTCCCTTATGCCATCAGCGCTGGACAAACCACTGGGCCGGCTTGGCCGCTGAGGCGGGCGAGCGGGGGGGTCATTAAAATGCAAAGTGAAGGGCCATCATTGGGGGGGGGGCCAACAGCTGGTGGGTTAAACAGCACGCCACGGCCCCGTGCGCAGAGAGCCCGCTTCTTGGGATGGATTAAGCTTTCCTCGCCGGGCCCCCCGTTACAGCCCCTTCCTCCCCTTTAGTCACCCAGATGTCACCCTGTTTTGATGGCCCGGGGGGGGGGGGGGCCGTGAGAGGCCGGTCCGGGGGGCCTCGTCTTAAGTTCCCCTTTCACAAAGTCGCAGCAAATTCCTTATTTTTTTTTTCTTCTCTCTGTCCCTTGCTTTGTCTCTATGAATATATATTAGGGCTGTCAAAATTAACGCGTTAACGCAGGGTGATTAATTTGTGGAATTAACGCATTAATTTATTTAACGCATTAACGCATGCGCAAAATGACCCGCCCAATATTTCCCGCTCCAGCACTTGCCGCCGCTATTTGCCGCCGCTATTTGCCGCTCTAGAGTTTTGACTGAGACACAAGATGGATACTGAACCGAAAGAAGTTGTTGGCCCTTTGGATGGAAAGTTTGAATTTAAAAAAAACAAAGATGGAACACTTAACAAACAAGCAGTGATTTGCGCACTCTGCAAGAAGGAGTTTTCGTTTCACCGAAGCACTTCCAGCCTAAAGTACCATATCAACGCTAAGCATGCGTTTGTCGGCTCTTCAAGTTCTGGGGCAAGACCAGGGGGCTTAGTTCAGACAACGCTCACCGAAGGCCGTGCATTAAGTAAGTCTATTTCTGAGAACTTGACCCAAAAAATTGCCAAATGGATTGCAAAAGACTGTCGGCCGATTAATATTGTCGAGGACAAGGGCCTCGCGGAAGTGTTACAAGTTGCTTCACGCGACGCATTCTACAAGCCACCGTCAAGAGGCACAGTAATGACTAAAATCCACGACCTCTACAAAACGGAAAAGAAAAAGAAAGAAGAGGATTTGGCTGTAGCTGACTATGTCGCCCTGACAGGAGACCACTGGACCTCTGTGAGTAACAACAATTACCTGGGTGTAACTGCACATCATATCACTAAAACATGGGAACTGAAGTCGTTTGCGCTAACTACAATGAAAACAGAAAGGCATCACTTTGCAGAAGCATGTGCAGAGCAGTTCCTAACAGTAGCACGCAAGTGGGAAATAGAAGGAAAAGTCACAACTATAGGGACCGACAGCGCACGCAATATGATCGCTGCGGCTAGACTTTTGACATTTGAGCACATGCCTTGCATAGCTCACATCCTACAGAGAAGCATCACGGTGAGCCTCTCTGACAGCGGATTTGTGCATGCATTGTCCAAGTCTCGCAAAATTGTGGGCCACTTCAAACACAGTCCGGCAAACACCGCGGAGCTTCAAGCACAACAAGCTGCCCTTGGACAGAAGCAGGAGCCGCTGGTCCAGGACGTTCCAACACGTTGGAATTCGACGGTGGATATGGTCAAGCGTCTGAACCGCAATCAAGCAGCAATAAAAGCAACCCTGGACCAACAGCAGCACAAACTCATTATGCTGACACCACCAGAATGGGACAAGGTGCAAAGACTTGAGACTCTTCTAGAGCCCTGTCGGTAAGTAATCCACATATTAATTATTAATAGGCCTATAGTTCGAAATAAAATGTAATTAATTAAATTGAAATTATATGTTACCTTTTTGTAAACTACCAACTTCTGTTGTAATAACTTAATGGTGTGTGTGTAAACTACCAACTTCTGTTGTAATAACTTAATGGTGTGTGTGTGTGTGTGTGTGTGTGTGTGTGTGTGTGTGTGTGTGTGTGTGTGTGTGTGTGTGTGTTTCATTCAACTGCAGGTATGTAACTGAGATCCTGGGTGGGGAGGCCTATGTATCCTGCTCTGTTGTACTGCCTGCCCTCTGCCACTTGCGTCGTGTAATGGAGGTCTCTGATGAGGACCCTGCATATGTGGTGCGATTTAAGACGGCATTCAAAGAAGACCTAGCCTCCCGCCAAGAAAAGTCCAACAACGCATGGCTCAAGCTTGCAACGGCCCTGGATCCACGCTTTAAAGACTTGAAGACCCTGCCCAAGAATGAAAGAGAAGAGGTGTGGACCACACTGGGAGGCATGCTGCATGAACAATCACCAAGAAGGTCTCCACAGACTTCTGAAGATGGGCCACCCAAGAAGAAAATGAGCCTGCTCCTACAAATATGCTCAGATTCAGATTCTGATGAGGAGGTGCAGCCTGGCAGAGACATACACAGGTACAGGGCAGAGCCCTGCATTAGTATGGAGGACTGTCCATTGCAGTGGTGGTCTGCTCATTCAGGAGCCCATGACAAGCTGGCCCTGCTGGCTCGCAAATATATCTAGCGACTCCTGCATCCACAGTTCCATGTGAAAGACTCTTCTCAGTGGCAGGCCACATCGTGCAAAAGAAACGGTCAGCCTTACTTTCAGAAAATGTCAACCAGTTAGTTTGCCTCAGCAACTGGCTAAAAGAAGAATAGCCAAGAGAGACACATTTTATTGTACGAAGGTGTGGTAGTTTGTTAATTTAAAAAAGGGAAAATGTTCAACCAATGTTTAACCATTCTAAACTTAGCAATGGCTAAGATGCCCATAACGTTTGGGATGACTGTTATCTTTAAGTTTGATTAAAAAAATAAAAATAAAAATGTTATATGCTCATAGGCATTGCAAAGAGACTGGCACAAAACAAAAATTGAAATATGGTGTGGTATGTTTAAGTTCGATTTTATTTTTCATTATTAATAACACCATCATCTGGATTCTTTCATGAATAAAAGAACATGCTAAATGCCTATATATCCACCTTCTGTCATTTATCTTTCCGTTCCTACAACAATATACAGAGAAATTCAGAAATTCCGGGCATATTTATGAATGGTAATTAATCGTGATTAATCGTGATTAATCCACAGCTACCCTGTGATTAATCAGATTAAAAATTTTAATCTATTGACAGCCCTAATATATATATATATATATATATATATATATATATATATATATTTGTGAATATCAAATTTCAAGCATGTTGAAACGTAGCTTTCTCTCTGTCCGTTCCAGTAAAAGGGGGTCTTCAAGGTGACAAATGGTTATCGGAGAGCATCCTAATGTAACGCTACCTGATACGGGGTCCCACAATGACAGCTCCCCTCACCCCTCTCCCCCCTTTCCCCCCTCCCCCCCCCCGGAGGGCGCAGAGGGAGGCAGGCCAGGCTGGGTGATGCATGCGTCCGGCCTGAGGGCTGACATTTTAACATTCATCTCCCCGGCGCCCCGTCGCCCCCCGCCGCCCTCCGGGGAGTGCGGACGACGGGAGCCATGACTCATACCGCTCACAAGTCGTCTGACTCTTTGTAACTTTTGTTCCATTCACTGAAAATGAGCTTCCAAGAGGACGCCGCCGTGCAGTGGGGGGGTCAATGCCCCGCTGGCTCTAGCGGTCGAAGAGAGAGTGTGTGTGTGTACCTGGATGTATATGTGTTTGCATACCTGTGTGTGTGTGTGTGTGTGTGTGTGTGTGTGCGCGTACCTGGATGCGTGTTTGTGTTATTGCCTGGGTGGTTGTGTGTGTGTGTGTGTGTGTGTGTGTGTGTGTGTGTGTGTTTCAATGTACCTTGTGCATGTTTGTGTGTGTACCTTGCTAGGGGTGTGTGTACCTGGGTGTATTGCGGGCCACAAATGCAAATGCTCTGTCACCAGTTTTCTGATTCCCCCATAACCGTTCCATGTTGAGGTCCCAAAGCTGTCGGGCCTTTTGGTTTTCCCCGGCACCAAACACCCTTTCTTACTATTCTTCTCTCGTGCTCCTCCAGGAACGCTGATGATCCTGAAGTCTGCGTGCAGCTACAACGCCAGCTACATCGATCGCCTCATCTCCGTCTTCATGCGCTCCCTGCAGAAGATGGTGCGGGAACACCTGAGCCTGCAGCAGGCTAACCCCGGGACGGCCGAAACCAGCACAGGTACGGTACCAGGTAAAAGAGAGGGCTGATGATCATAGAGGACATACTGTTTTAGATAGCAGACTCTCAGTCCAACACAGGTACGGTACCAGTTGAAAGAGAGGACTGATGGTCATATAGGAAGTACTGTTAAAGGTACCAGGCGGACCAGACTCTCAGACCAGCAACTCTCAGAACAGTATTGGCATCATGCAGGTCCAGGTTTATTAGAAATACGAGAAACAATGGCAACGCCCAACAATGGACGCCTAGATCATTATAAGAGTGTTACAGGAAAATGTTCAAGAGACCGAACACCCTCGCAGATCACTCTAAGGTTTCTCGGTTCAACTGAGGCCGTGAAAAGCTCTGCGATGTGTGCAAAAAAAAACCCCCAAAAATAGCTGAAATTATACTTGTGCAATGCGGAAGGCGTACACATAAAAACCCAGAGGTCTTGGGTGGCTGTGCTCACATAAAACGGTAGCAACCAATCTGAGCAGTCTTGGTAGAAACTCCGAAGGACATTGATGCGAGTGAACACAATTGCACACTTACACAGTGTGACCCCTTCTGGGCTATCTCAAGGCCCAGATCTCCTGTGTGTCCCAGTGCTGTGGCCGTACCGGGCCCACCGCTGACCTTTCTGCATCAATAGGCTCAGCTGTGTTTCTCTGAATGGTGCTATCACTCAGGAGGGATCAAACTCCAGAGAGCCTGGTTTCACTGGGAATGTACCTGGGGTCTGGTTCCAATGGCTGTATTGGGACCAAGGTATCTCTGTGGAATAAGATGACAGATGTACTCCTTCAGAAAGACCAGGAGAAGACAAGGGTTTGAAGAGTAACGAATTTCGGTTTGGATGGCACCGATAGCTTAGAAAAGGATTTTGTGTCTGCTGGACAAGGGACAGGAGAGCATAGGCATGTTAGGTTGAATTACAGTAAAGGTAACATGAATGTTCTGTGTTTCGTTCGTTTCGATCCTGGTTCAAACAGTGAACGCTTCAGTTCCACGCCTCAGATGTTTCTGCCGACATGGCCGGTCGGTGTCACGTTAAAGATAGCAGCCAGGGAACCCTGTCGTTTTTTAGTCCCTCAGACAGGCTGGTAATGGCCGAAAGATGCTATCCAGTCCTTAAGCAGACCTCTAATTACTTTATCTGAGAAAACACAGCCATTTAACCCTCCGCTGCAAACATTACAGTGACTCTACAGTCCAAAGAGTGCCTGCCCTGCGTGGGTCTTGGAGGAGTCTCACAGTATCTCATTACCCAAACATTTTATTTCACAGCTTTACGTTGTTTGGGGTTTTATTGACTGTCACAGATTGGTTTCAGGATATAAGTCATGCGTTGGATCTCATAGTGGTTAACACTACCAAAATTAAATCTGAACAAAACATAACTGGGTCCTGAACAATACATACTCTGCACAGAAATAAGTATTTCTGTACAGAGACTTGTTTTGAAGATAATATCTGAAATATATATATTCTACGCTCAACAAGTTAGAATCAAAGCTCATTAATTGAAGAGTCTAAAATAGCAGGCAAACGAGGGATAATGACTTTAATAACGGGCGCAATGTTGCAGCCACAGTGGCAAAAGCTCTCGCCTCTAATAATACAGCGTTGCTAATTAGTCTCTTACATATGAACAGACTACGCTTATTAAGGCCCGATCGCACAGAACCCCGTCTTCTCTTCCCTTGAGGAGTAGAGATGTTTTGTGGCCAGGGCCCCGAGATAAGCATCCAGAGAAGGCATGCATGTCGGTCCAGGTCTGCTCTTCCGTAGGAATACAATGAAATGGTGGGCAGCCCGTTCTGAAAGATTGCTGTGTGATCGGCACAGTGTGTTTGCCATTTCTGGCGGTCTACCTTTCAATATTGCAGAAATGCTGTTCTGAATTACAGTCGACATTTTGCACAACAGACCGTTTTTTTTCTGTTGTCGACCAATTCAAAGTATTCCCGCAATTTTGAAGCTATTTACACCTAACTGCTTCGGTGGCCGACTCTGCTGCTGCCGAAATGTATTTTAGGAGTCTGTAGACGTTTGACAGCAAAGGACAAAGGATGCTAGCCAAAAGCAACTGACTGACTGCAATCACGCAGTGATATCGCAGTAACACATTTACCGTAGCCAAATACAATTGTCATGGTTAAAATAATCCTGTAATAAATATCAACGTCGTTGACGCATTGTCAGCGTAGGAAGCGACCAATCACAGCAGCCCCACTTGCCATCGTTTGTCAAACTTCCATTTCATGATCGGTCTTTCTTTCCGCCGACCTCCCTTGGCGCTCTTGTTCCCACAGTGACCAGTGAGCTGGTCATGCTGAGCCTGGACCTGGTGAAGACGCGGCTGTCCGTCATGAACATGGAGATGAGGAAAAACTTCATCCAGGTCATCCTCACGTCGCTCATCGAGAAGTCCGACGCCAAGATCCTGCGGGCGGTGGTGAAGATCGTGGAGGAGTGGGTGAAGAACAACTCGCCCATGGCCGCCAACCAGGTGGGCCGCATGTCTGGCTGTTCACGTGTTGTGTTTGTTCTCTATTTTAACTCGTGAATCCATCCAGAGGAACCTCTCTTGCTAGCGCTGTGATTGATGCAAGCAACTTTGACTGATCACTCAAACGTGTGATTAACCCAAACAATTTGAGCATTGAATCGCTTGCTCTCTCGCTCTCTCTCTTGCTCTTTCATACTTTCTCTCGCTCGCTCTCTTATATTTATACCAAATCTTTTTAATGTTTTTTATATTAAACCCATGATATGAGGTTAAGGGTTCAGAACAAGGCTTGTGGAGACGGGTTGCAAGTGACTTCCTTATAGTTCTCTAGAAACTTCATCCCTCTGCCAATATTCAAACTTTGAGGCATAATGGGGGAATATTTGGAGTGGGTTGCTGGTTATGGGGGAGTACCCCACTAGGCTCAGGTCTCAGGGTGTTGCCAAAGGGCAGAGGCGCGTTTTGGGTAATCATGTTGAAGATCACATTTCCGTGGATTATATGACTTCTCTGTAGGTGTTCTCAGAAAAGTAAATATGATCGATGAAAAAAAAAATGTTTTTAATAAAAACACATCCGTGAGCATCATTAAATAAAACCAACTCATTCCCCAGATGTGTGTGTAGTTTGAATAAGCAGGCGTAAGCCGCTGTCAATCACGCGTAATGGGGATTGTCAGTGTCGGAGAATGCATTTGAATATTGAGTTTGTGTATTTTAGAAAATAAGGAATGCGTTCATCCGCATCTCCGAGCCCGCACTGCACTTTCCTCATCGCCATGGAAACCAATCACCCACATGTTTTCTTCTACACCCACACACACACACACACACACACACACACATCTCTGACCGAGCTGCACCGCGACCCTTGCCCTCGCCCTCGCCCTATGACCGACCGTTTTGACGTCTCTCCATCCTCCCCCTCCAGATGCCCAACCTGCGGGAGAAGTCGATCCTGCTGGTGAAGATGATGACCTACATCGAGAAGCGCTTCCCGGACGACCTTGAGCTAAACGCCCAGTTCCTGGACCTCGTTAATTACGTCTACAGGTAATTGTGGCCATTACTCATCAGCGGGGTCGAATGTGGCCGCCGCCATGACGATCGTCTTCAGGCAGATGGGGGGGGGGGGGGGGGGATGAAATTAAATAAATAAGCGGGGCTAGTGGAGGAAAACGGGGTACATCATGCAAAATCATGCTTACCAAAGAGGACTAATTCGAGGCGCATCACTGCGGCGCTACGAGATGGAAGCTTAATAGAATCCCTGACAAGGTTACGGACTGGGCTCGTCTGGGCGGCGGTGGTCCGACGCAGCGCTGTAATGTTGTCCGCCGAGACCGCCCCGCTTGTCGGGTTTGCTGTTTGTTTACGTCTGTTGCAGCGGCATAGGGCCTTGAAAGCCCGGTTCCACCAAGGCAATATGAATACGATATATACACGGCTTCCTCGTTTAATTCTGAGAAGGGTCTGGGTAGTAGGAGGAAGGTAAACAAAAGCCACCCGGCAAACACAGAGAGGGTGAAGATCAGATGGTTGACGGCGGGTTCTCCCTCTCCACTGGATGAGGGAGGATGGGTAAGAAGATCCTCGTCAGCGTAGCACGGGTGGAGCAGGGTGGATATGAGGGTAGAGGTGGGTCGGCAGTGGGACGGCACCCTATCAGCAGGTGATGGGGACCCTTGGAGGGGGAGAGCCAGAGAGCAGAGACCCTATCCCCCGGCTGTGGGCTATTCGTCATCTCTGTCCCTCTCGCGTCCTCACTCCCCCCGTTCCCTCCCTGTGTGTGTGTGTGTGTGTGTGTGTGTGTGTGTGTGTGTGTGTGTGTGTGTGTGTGTGTGTGTGTGTGTGTGTGTGTGTGTGTGTGTGTGTGTGTGTGTGTGTGTGTGTGTGTGTGTGCCATTCACTGCCCCCTCATTCCTACTCTCCCTCACACTGAGTCTCTTTCAACCCGCCTCGATCTCTTTCATTCTCATGCCCCTCTCTTTCCCGTGCTTTAACAGGCTCACCTTCTCTTTTGTGTAAATGGTAAATGGACTGCATCTCAAAGCGCTTTACAACAAGGGTCTAACATTCGTGCCCATTCATGCACGCGAGCATACACCGCCTGAGTGTCAACCCTCTAAGGGAACACCCAGCTCGGTCGGGGATCGAACCAGCGACCTTTCGGTTGCTAGACGACCTACCGCCCTACCCCCTGAGCCAATGCCACCACTTGTGTTTCTTCTACTCAATACTTAATGTCTTTTACACACACACACACACACACACACACACACACACACACACACACACACACACACACACACACACACACACACACACACACACACACACACTCTCTCTCTCTTACCTGTCTGAACCGGGTGCAGTGTCTAAAACAAATTGACACAAGCTGCAACGGCGATGGATGTCAAATAACGAAAATCTATTGTTTCCATGGCAGAGCAATGTGTCTGACGAAGTGTCAAAGGCTAGCCTCTGCGTTGTCCCCCCTCCCTTCCTCTCTGTCTCGTTACCTGAACGGCCCCCCGCAAGGCCTGTTTAATAGAGTCCTAAGAAGATGTTAATGCCAAGGTATTTTAATGCAAGGCTGTTAGCGCTCTTGGAGCCATTAGATCCCGGCAGCCTTTGCACAGCCGAGCGCAATTAATATCCAGCTGGAGCCATGATCCCCAGCTCTGTTATCCCCCGGCGCTGCGTCTTGCGCGGGGAAATGCTAGAAACAATTCAATTATTTACTATAAATGTTATTCCAAAGCCACTTAGGGTGGATTGCAGTCCATTGCACGTGTGCACTGCGACTGCTGCTACTAGATTTTTTATTTTTAGGTTTAGGGTTCATTTCTTTTTTAAAATATAATGATGCACACACTCAAACTTTGCCGTGTCGGAAGAACCGCATTGTCAGGAACGACCCCGTTTCATCGTGTGTGTTTTTAAAAAACACACCCATTTTTTTTTTTATGTCGCGTTACAAATTTAGTTTTCCCTCTTTTATGATTGCATTCCCAATTATTATTCATTTTCTCCCCCCAGGGATGAGAGCCTCTCAGGAAGTGACATCACGTCCAAGCTGGAGCCGGCCTTCCTGTCGGGCCTGCGCTGCCCCCAGGCCCTCATCCGGGCCAAGTTCTTCGAGGTGTTCGACTCGTCCATGAAGCGCCGCGTCTACGAGCGTCTGCTCTACATCTGCTGCTCCCAGAACTGGGAGGCCATGGGCAGCCACTTCTGGATCAAGCAGTGCAACGAGGTGGGCGCCCACCCTGCAGCCGTCTGCTGGACCGGCCCATTCTGTGTGTTTAGAGGAGGGGTGTTCTCTACCCCAAGAGGACTGACCCCTCTCCCCTAAGGACTGAACCCTCCTCGCTCCTTAATGACGTATATCTAACAGTAGTTGTCATATCGCTATTGTATGTCGCATTTAGCTTTCCATTTTATAAAAATTGAGAATGGAAAAAGGAATATAAAGCCAATTAGGGATGTTGTGATTCTGTCACTTTTATGAAGTCAATAGACGATACAATGTTGTATATGACCCTTTTTTAATTTCATATATAGCTGAAAAATCGATTACGTCTGTCTGTTGCCGAGTTACCATGAGTACGTGTATCCGGCTGTCTTTCTGACTGCGTGCGTCTGTCCGTCCCCAGCTCCTGCTGGCGGTGTGCGAGCGGAACACCATCATCGGCACCAGCTGCCAGGGCTCCATGCTGCCGTCCATCACCAACGTCATCAACCTGGCCGACAGCCACGACCGCGCCGCCTTCGCCATGGCGACGCACGTCAAGCAGGAGCCCCGTGAGCGGGAGAACAGCGAGACTAAGGAGGAGGTGTGTGGGGGAGGAGGGGGAGGAGGGCTTGGGCCTCGCACATGTCCACGCACACGCATCTATGGAGACATGACGCATATATAATGTCAGGGTGCAGCAGTGGGACCTTATGTGTGTTTACACACACACACACACACACACACACACACACACACACACACACACACACACACACACACACACACACACACACACACACACACACACACACACACACACACACACACACACACACACACACACACACACACACACACACACACACACACACGCACACACGCACGCGCACACACACAATAGGCAGGTAGGCGGGAAAAGGGCACAGTTATTTGTGTATTGCCCTTTCTGCGTAACAGAGGATGTTGTAAAAAAAAAAAAGGTATATTAAACACGATGATATTGTTGTTGATAACATTGATCCAAGTTTTAGTGTTTTATTCAGTGTTTCATTAAAGACTGAATCCTGAGTTTTCAGGAAGTAATTAT
The DNA here is from genome assembly GCA_900291075.1 of Melanogrammus aeglefinus. Classification (NCBI taxonomy): domain Eukaryota; kingdom Metazoa; phylum Chordata; class Actinopteri; order Gadiformes; family Gadidae; genus Melanogrammus; species Melanogrammus aeglefinus. The sequence goes on from OLKM01000685.1 coordinate 123,301, forward strand.
GCAGTAAAACTTCTGCCTTAAGCAAGACTTTCCATTCAAAAAACCAAAAGGTGAATGATGACCATCACAGTGGAGTTTGAAGCTCTTCTAATGTACCTCTGCTGAAATGCAGGACAGTGTGCTGCCGCTGATTTATTAGTCAAATACGCAGAGTCATTACAAAGACAAACAAAGCTTTACCTTGAAACTAAACGAGATGTGTAACTTTTTGGGTTGTAAATCAAACGGTGGATGTTTGCACTTCCTCGGACCTCCGACGACGACGTGCCCTTTCAGAACAGCATGCGTGCACAACAGGGACGTGTCATGGCTAGTGCCATCATTAAGGATCTGTTGTTTTCACCCCTGCACCCCCTGCGACACCTACTGCTCCTTCTCCGTGTTCTCTCCTGTCTCCTCATCTTCTCCCTTATCCCCTTTTCTTGCCGGGGGCCATCCTCCTCTCTCCTACTCAACCCTCTCCTGCTCCTCCTCCTCACACCTCTCTCCTCCTGCTCCTCCTCCCAGGACGTGGAGATCGACATTGAGCTGGCGCCCGGCGACCAGACCGCCCTCCCCAAGACCAAGGAGCAGGCGGAGCGGGACGCGGGGAACCAGCTGCACATGCTCACCAACCGCCACGACAAGTTCCTGGACTCGCTGCGGGAGGTCAAGGTAACCATGGAGACGCACGCACGGACGGAGACACGCACGCACGTGTGTTTTTAAAACGACCAGCACGATTTTTTTTTCTTTGCCCAATTTAAATTGAAATGACTATTTACCCTGGTTTAATATAGAAAGGAAAAGCATTAACCCAACGCCTTTTCATCAAAGCGAATGTCAACATCTCGCCGCTCAGTCTTGTCTTAGTGGGTCGTGACATTCATATTTTAAAATAATGATTTATTTTTAATGAAATGGTGAGGCTTAATAATTAATCACTCATTTTAAACAGCTTGGCTGGCCTTTAATGGCCGAATTTGGTCTGTTGGAGCAACGCTGCTCTCCAATCAGGCTAATATAAATTCATTCATACACTCATGTATACTTTTATACGTGGGTGTATAAATTTGTTTAATTGATAGTATTGACTTATATTGTTCCGACTGATCTTTAATATCTGAACTCTATTGAATTTTCTCTGTGTGTGTGTGTGTGTGTGTGTGTGTGTGTGTGTGTGTGTGTGTGTGTGTGTGTGTGTGTGTGTGTGTGTGTGTGTGTGTCAAGACGGGGGCCCTCCTGAATGCCCTGGTCCAGCTGTGTCATATCTCCACCCCCCTGGCAGAGAAGACCTGGGTGCAGCTCTTCCCTCGTCTCTGGAAGATCCTCTCTGACCGGCAGCAGCATGTGAGTTCTGACCCGCCATCGACCCCACCCCCCATGTCACCCGGTGTCACCTCGGGACTGGGCCGTCGCTGAAACCCTGCGCCCTACACCCAGGGAGCCTTGTTCTCTCCAGGCGGGCCGTGCATATGAACAGATGGGCCTCTACAGACGGACGTGTTTGATTGGAAGGGAATGAATGGGAAAGGGCTCATATGGTATGGGCTCACAAGTATCAGGCGTCATGTTTGAGTGTGGTAGTAACACCTTGGTTAGCAGTGAAGTGCAGCGATAATTACCCAAACAAAATAAGTCATTGTGACCTTGCCCGTCTGGTAGAAGGGCTCGCAAATGTGTTGCCCAGACGGCCCTCATTTGTGAGGTTTGCCCATTCTATGGCTGGAGGTCCCTTTTGTAATGCAGAGTGCGTAGTGGATCGTAGGTTTCGGAGAGAGGTTCAAGGTGTCTGGTCCTCTCTGAGCCCGTCTATGCCGTCTTCCACTTCCTGTGTGAACATGGGAGAGGTTAGGGTGTTCCCCTCCATGCCCTTCCCCAGTGTCCCTGCCTGCCTCTGGGCATGCTTGAGCAGGGAGCATACCCCCGGCCCCCCTAGCTTCTCTCCCACGGCCCGCGTTGGGAACTCATCGCTTCCCAGCTGCAACGTACCGGTTACGAAGTTCAGCCCGCAGCTAGGCATCCTGGAGCGAGACATCCTCCGGCCTGCTCCTTTAACGACAGGAAGTGTCCCTCGGTGTTGAGGAAAAATGAAAGCAATGGTAGTGACTGAGCCGCCAGCCAGGAGCATATCCGTATGTTTTGGCGCGGCCGGGTCACCTACGAGCGAGTGACAAGAAGGTCACCCAGACAGGCGGGTCAGGAGGCAGTGGCCCGCGAGAGTCATCGCTGCCCCGTGTCTCTGATCAGTCAACCCAGAGCCAGAGCCTTCGCTACGCTCCCTGACACGGGCGGCTGGCTCCGGGATGACCTGTCTGGTCTGAGTGTGTGTGTGTGTGTGTGTGTGTGTGTGTGTGTGTGTGTGTGTGTGTGTGTGTGTGTGTGTGTGTGTGTGTGTGTGTGTGTGGGGGGGAACTTCTGAGAATCTGGCAGCTGGCAGAAGCACACTTGCCTCAAAAAGAGGTGATAGAATCAGCTCCACAGATGGACTCGCAGACAAAGTGAGACGCAATCCGAGGCAAGCGCCGGTAAACACATGCCCGCCCACACACACATACACACAAGGCTACAATTGGGCACGAAGATAGATTCACATGCACACACACACACACACACACACTTCATCCACCTACACTACCTTCGCGGGACAATCATACAGCGGCAAGTTACTTAACGCCGTGGTAAGTAGTGATTGACACAACACACCCAACCACACTCGCACACACAAATAGCTCCAACGTGTCTTCTTGGTGATGTGGAGCACGGAGACGACAGTTAACCGTGACCTTGGCCATCCCACTCCTGGCAAAGGGAAGGCGCTATTCCGCCTAATGAGGACAGATTCGTTTATGCTAAATATGGAAAGGAGAGATCAGTAGGAAGCAAGAGAGAGAGAGAGGGAGGAGAGAGAAAGAAGGAAGCCTGTAATGAGTTTAATGAACCAGATGCCTGGAGTATTTAGAGAGTCGTTGAAAGCCTTTGATTTGAAGTGATTGAGCTACACCAACTACACCTTCGAAATAGGCCCTGGAAATAGAAAAACGCCAAACCACGTTGTTTTCAACCCTGCACTCCGCGGCGGCGTGGATAGTGCTCGCGTGTGCGCTGGCGGCTTAACACGGCGGTGTTATTCCGCACGCTGAGCCTTCCCGCCTCATATTACTTTAATTGATTGGGTAAATGGAGTGGTTTATCTAGCTTGATGAGCTTAGCCGTCAGCACATCCTTCAATTACAGCCCCGGAATCGAATGCTAATTTACCTTTCATTTTGCACGGGATGACACACGCGATCTTTCAACTCTATTTCCAGGGATGAGGGGGGGGGGGGGGAGGGCATTAATGTCCATCACTCCCACCAGCGGTTCGTCTGTGAGTTTGAAGTTTAAAAACGTTGGCATGGAATATCGATAGTTCTTGTTCTCGTCGTCGTTCTTCCCTTTGAAGCACAGGTTTGCACGAGAAGCACTCTATGAATAAAGTTGGACCGTTTGAACGCACTAGTCATAGTGAGTTCATGAAGTCCCTGTTTTTCAAAGGCATTCTCTCTCTCTCTCTCCAATGCCCTATCCATAGACTCACAAAAGCCGATAAAAAACAACAAAAATTGAGCATTATCTCCCGCTCCTCCGTCCCCCTTCCAGACGCTGTCGGGCGAGATAAGCCCCTTCCTGTGCAGCGGCAGCCACCAGGCGCAGCGCGACTGCCAGCCCTCCGCCCTCAACTGCTTCGTGGAGGCCATGTCCCAGTGCGTGCCCCCCATCCCCATCCGGCCGTGCGTGCTCAAGTACCTGGGCAAGACCCACAACCTGTGGCTGCGCTCCACCATCATGCTGGAGCAGCAGGCCTTCGAGAAGGGCCTCAGCCTGCACGGCAAGCCCAAGCAGAGCACCGAGTTCTACGAGCAGGAGAGCATCAGCCCGCCCCAGCAGGTAAGAACAGGTGGACGCGGACTAGGTGTGGTACACCCCACCGATTAGGGCAGGAGTGTACAAGTGAGTTTTGTAATCGACAGGGTCAGGTCCCGGCGGTTGTATTCCGAGATGTCTCAAGGCGTTTGATTGCCCTCGATCGGCCCATCTGTCGTGTAGAAGGTTTTGGATTGGGTCGAAGTGTGTTTGATATTGATTAACTGCCGCCAGGCAAGACGCAAACACAAGAGTTGGGCCGTATCATTTGATGGCCACACGGTATGGTTTTACCGCTCGTTGGAGTTAGATGGCTCTGGCGCTCAGAAAAGTGAGTACTGATTTGATCGCATTTGGTAAGTGAGGAACACTTTACTGCACGGACATTTACAAGGGAAACAGGGAGCGATCGGAGCGACGACCAAGGGATGTGGAAAGATTGGAAAATAAAATGAGTGCATGATCCAAGTGATGGACACATTCCACATTCAAAATAAGAGTGTGCCCCCCTCAGCCGGTGAAGTGTTGGTGATCATTGGGACCTCTGATGTATCCCTCCTGTCTCCTTCTGCCCACCAAGGAGAACCTGGACTCCCTGGCGGAGCTCTACTGCCTGCTGCAGGAGGAGGACATGTGGTCGGGCCTGTGGCAGAAGAGGTGCAAGTTCCCCGAGACGGCCACCGCCATCGCCTACGAGCAACATGGCTTCTTCGAACAAGTGAGAACACGTCTCCTCCGTCTCTATTTTTGTGTTGTTTTTGTTGTTGATCTTAGCGCAGCGTCTGGGGTTACTCAAACAGTGTCTGAAAGCATGAGGACCCGTTCTTAAGCGTTACCTTGTTAAATGATTCTCTTTGCTATAGTGTGTTGTACTCTCATTGTGCCGTCGTGTTTGTAGTCAGTGACATTGCTTACTAATGATTTCGCAAACCCCTTCCATGTAGTAGTGTTTGCGAGACATGCATGTTGATAAGATCAGAGCAGTCGGTCTGTGACCTCCAAGGTGCTGCTTGTGGAGAGACCCTAAACTCACCGTGTTCCCCAGGCACAAGAGAGCTACGAGAAGGCCACGGACAAGGCCCGCAAGGAGCACGAGCGCAACGGCGTGTCCCCCGCCATCTTTCCCGAGTACCAGCTCTGGGAGGACCACTGGATACGGTGAGCCAGGAGGCGGGCCCCTTTTTTATTAGGAGGATTATTATTGCTGGTTTCTTTTACGACTTCAACTAAAAAAAAATTATCGTGTAATTGACGCTTTGCTGCCCCGTCGCTCTTAACTGGACCAGTGAGGAATTTTAATACAAAAGAAAGGAAATGATCATCAGGTGTGTGTGAGTTATGAAATAAGCAGATAGCCAAATAAAACTAAAAAAAAACGACAGCGTCTACGGAGGTGATAAAGGAAACGGGGTTGGGTGCTCTGGGCGGGGCGACCACAGCTCCCCAGCCTCATGGCCTTGGTGTCCTCCTCTCCCCCCCCCGTCCCCTCCAGCTGCTCCAAGGAGCTGAACCAGTGGGAGCCGCTGACGGAGTACGGGCAGTCCAAAGGACACTCCAACCCCTACCTGGTGCTGGAGTGTGCCTGGAGGGTCTCCAACTGGGCCGCCATGAAGGAGGCCTTGGTGCAGGTGAGGAGGGCGCTCGCCACGACGCCAGGCCGCCTCGGCGGGAAACGCGTCCCGACGCAAGTCGCTGTGATTGTTGCGGCGCTGTCGGAATTAGGCGTGTCCGCACACTCACGCACACGTGCATACGCGTGCACACTCATGCGCACAATTACACACACTCATGCACACACACACACACACACACACACACACACACACACACACACACACACACACACACACACACACACACACACACACACACACACACACACACACACACACACACACACACACACACAACACACGTGGAGGCTCTCTCAAATCAGCTCCCGATAAACCAGCCTTCTTGAAAAACACTTACGAGTAACTTTAAATTTCTTATACCCGTTTTTATTTTGTTACCAGCGCCCAGTGCTAGGGCGGCTTTTATAAATAAACAAATGTATATATTATAACATCCAACCTTCAATCAGAGCGACGCAACCTAACTAGATATAGCTCCCCCCTTTCCCCATCGGCGAGGTGGGCAGCCAGTGTGAGCGGCCGGCCGTGACGCGGTGGCGTCTGTTCAGGCTCTTTGGTCCCCTAATTTATTGGCATCATGTTTTCTAAAACAAAGTGTAGGCGGGCCTTGAGAGTGTGATAGTACCTGACACAGTAACAAATACCCCTGCGCTGCTCTTTCAAGGAGACTTGGAGACCAATCCATTGAGCCGCCTCGTCCTAAAGGTGACACCTAATTAAATTGTCTGGATGGCAAGCGCACGCTCACGTGCACCCTTTCACCGCCTTCCCTCACCCGCCTCGCCCTCCCTCATGGTTAATGTGTCCCCCCCACTCTCCTTTACTTCTTTTGCCCTTTGTTTATCCCTTCATTTCCTCCTTCCCCTTTTTGTTTGGTGAAGTATTGCATGGTCCATCTCCTCCCTCTTCCCTCTGTTGTGCTCACTCTCTCTGTTCACTCACCCCCCCCCCCCCCACCACCAACTCAATCTCTCTCTACCCTCTACATTTCCTTCCCCTCACTCTCACTCTCTCTCTCTGCCAACCCTTAATCTCTGTCTGTCTGTCTCCCTCACCCTCTCGCTCACCCTCCCCCCTCTCTCGCTCTCTTTCCCCACCCCCTTCTCGGCCCCTTCTCTCTCCCTCTCTGCTCCCTCCTCTCCCTCTCTCTCTCTCCCCCCACCTCCCCCCAGCGGCGTTGCTCAGGGCCCGAGCTGCTAATATTTACGGCAGCTGTGTGTGTGAATAATTACTCGGGCATCTGCTGCTAGATGATTTGTTTTATGTGCAGAAGAAGACCGCCGCCCTCCGTCGCCACCGCAGCCTCCGCCACATCAGCGGCGAGGCAGTCGCTCGCTCGGCCTGCCTGCCTCCCTCGCTCGCCCGCCTCTCAGGCAAAGTCCAAATGTCCCCACTTTCAATTAACGCCGGCCCTTGATAAGGGCGGCCCTGACTGGGGGATATTCATCACACGCTGCCCTGATAAGTGCGCCTTGACCGATTGTTGTAATTTCCTCCACTGGGAAGAGAGAGGGAGGGAGAGGGAGGGTGCGGTAGGGAGAGGGAGGGAGAGAGGGAGGGAGGGAGAGGGAGAGAGAGGGTGCGGTAGGGAGAGGGAGAGGGAGAGAGAGAGAGAGAGGGAGGGGGAGAGCTCTCGTGCACGTCATGAGCACAGACATTCACTCAAAGACATTCTCACCTATTCCACTTTTTCCTCCTGTTAAGCCATGCCGATCGTTTTTTCTTCCTCCGTTGTTTCCTTTTATGTTCGTTCACGGAGACAAACTCGCACTCCAGCACGCACGCTGACACGCGGAGACTAAACACTCACGCACACTTGCTACGGGTCGACCCTACGAGCCATCACTTCACCCAGCCCTCTTCTGTCTGCTCACTGAGCTGGTTCATTCACCATCACACGCACACACAGACAAACACCCACCTGTATTTACATCTCTTACACACACATACACACACACACACACACACACACACACACACACACACACACACACACACACACACACACACACACACACACACACACACACACACACACACACACACACACACACACACACACACCATGCGACTTCTCACACCCGATCATTGTTTACACTTTCTCTATTTGACACAGAATTAATCGATCTTACTCGGAGAACAGGTACACGGGTGCCGCGCTGTCACACCCACCAACACAAGGAGCCAATCCACTGTTGTGCGCCGCGGGCTCGGTTAACACACTCGGCGCTTTAATCAATGGCCGTGGCCTTTTCCCTTCTCGTCAGACGAGACATGTTGATTATTCATTAACTCAAAAGTCCTGCGGGATGGATGGAGGGAGGAGGCGCTGTTTGGCCAGAGTCGTCCCTTTTGTGCGAGAAGGTGCGACCGCTTTCGGGTTCCCCCCCCCATCCCCCCCCCCCCCGGCTCTCTTGACGGACGATTTGTCTTAATTGAGCCGTACGGATCCGGTCGCGGCCGGTTTCCGTTTGGCTTCCTATCCGACGGGGGGGTAGTCGATTGTCCCCGGTTCCTGTTTGATGTTGTCTTTTCAGTGTCACTGCTTTTGAAAATGTTCCTTTTACCACTTAATCAGGAGTTATTGAGCAGACGTTTTGGTCCAAAGTGTCTTTACAGGTCACTGAGACATGGGTCATTAATGAGCGGATGAGGGGTTAGGTGTCTTGTCTCCAGGATGCCTACAGTTAGACTGGGGGGGGGGGGGGCAAGGCGCACAGGCGCACAGGGATTTGAACGTAGATCCAGAGAAAAACATTAACGTGTGTGTCTGTCTGTGACCAGGTGGAGCTGAGCTGTCCCAAGGAGATGGCGTGGAAGGTCAACATGCACCGCGGCTACCTGGCCATCTGCCACCCGGAGGAGCAGCAGCTCAACTTCATCGAGAGGCTGGTGGAGATGGCCTCCAGCCTGGCCATCCGGGAGTGGAGGCGGCTGCCGCACATCGTCTCCCACGTGCACACACCCCTGCTGCAGGTACGAACGCACGCCATCGCACTCATGCACACACGGAAGTCTCTCTGTCTCCCTCTCTGTCTCTATCCCCCTCTCTCTCTGTCCCTTTCTCTCTCTGTCTCTCTCTGTCTCTATCCCCCTCTCTCTCTGTCCCTTTCTCTCTCTGTCTCTCTCTGTCTCTATCTCCCCCTCTCTCTCTGTCCCTTTCTCTCTCTGTCTCTCTCTGTCTCTATCCCCCTCTCTCTCTGTCCCTTTCTCTCTCTCTCTCTATCCCCCTCTCTCTCTGTCCCTTTCTCTCTCTGTCTCTTTCTCTCTCTGTCTCTCACACCTCCAACTAGTTGTCGAGAATTTTGCAAGTAACAAGCACACTTTTGTATTTTTACACCAAACACCTGAACACAGTTGACACTTGAATATCTTTCTATGGGACACATGTACGTACACACTCACAACACACACTCTCCTCTGCAGTGTGTGGCCTGAATGTTAACCCAAAGTTAGATTTGTTGTTGTTGACTATTTGTTGTTGTTGCCCTACTATTAAGTAGGGCAAAACATCTTATCTTGGTGAGGGTTTGTTTTAAATATAATATGCTCATCCGCAAATATAAATATATCTGTATTATGTTTTGAATAAATCCATGAATATGAACCAACACACCATGCCTGTACTCATGAGAGAGACACGCACGCGCACAAGCACACGCACGCACGCACGCACGCACGCACGCACGCACGCACGCACGCACGCACGCACGCACTCACGCGCGCACACACGCACACAGTCTATTCTAGCTCAGGGTTGATGTTGTAACTCTGTAGGGTAAAACCCCTCCTTCTATTTTTGTGAACTCTAGCAAACAATAGACTCTGGCAAACAATAAACCATAAAGGAGAAAAGACGGCAAGAACAACCACCATGTCTGCCCTCATAGGACACACACACACACATCTCCTTGTTCTACACAGTGGCTGCGTAGTGCGGGAGCTTGGAGAATATAAGGAGTCGGGATATAAGGAGACTATGAGTAGTTTTGCCTTATTGGAATAAAGCAATTCGAGAGCCGTCTGTCAAGAGATACTTCATCTGTAACCGCAAGGCATTACGTTGTCAAGGGATGACATAACCCACTCCATCTTTCAGTCTCTGTCTCTCTTTTTCTCAATCTCTGTCTCTCTTTCTCTGTGTTTCTGTTTCTCTCTCGCTCTCTCGCTCTCTTTCTCTTGCTCTGTGTTTCTGTTTCTCTCTCGCTCTCTTTCTCTCGCTCTCTGTGTCTCTGTCTTCCCTCCCTCTGTTTTTTTGTCTCTGTCTACCTTTCTCTTCTTGAAAATAGGTAATAAGGAGAAAAAGATGCTTAGAAAAATTAAAACAGAAGAGGACCTAGATGGAAAAAGGGGGAGAAAGTGATGAGATGATAATTGAAAAGGAAAACTGATATAGGGAGAGAATTAGCCGGGAAGTGAAGGAGCTGAAGAGAAAGAGGGGAAAGAGAGAGCGGGAATGAAGGAGTTAGTTTAGAATGGCTGTAATTACCGCGCTGCCGTCAGATAGCATTTGATTAAATACCTGCGGCAGAATTACATTTACATGATAAATGGGAATGCTTCAATGGAGGTTAGGAATAGGCTATCAGCTGATATTAACAGATAATTGTGAAAAATATTGCATTGCCTAATTTATTTAGTTTAGACGGTGGGGGGTGGGGGAGCCTTCAGCACAGCTATGATTCAGGGGAGTTTATCTTTTAAAAAACGGCTATTGGAATCCGCTGGCGACATTCTTTGTTATCGTGTGTGTGTGTGGTGTGAGAGAGAGAGTGTGTGTGGTGAGAGAGTGTGTTAAGTGCATGCTCTATCTAGTGTCTCAGCGCTCGTATAGCTCTAGTGTGTGTGTGCGCGTGTGTCAGTGAGCACGTACGTGCTTAGTGTGCTTGTCTTAATGCATGCCTGCTTGCATATGTGCGGTCCAATTATTTATCCTAGCCAAGGGAAAACAAGCTATTTATTCTTCTGCCCAGTGGAGCAGCGTGTTGTAAATCTCCATCCCAGACTCTATATCTCAAACCCACAACTCCTTGAGCTCTGTAAAATGAATAGCTTGGGCTTGGCTGCTGAGAATAACAGTGTGGGGGTGCAAACCCCTCTTTAAATCAAGCCATCATCGAATCCCGGTGCCCGCCGCTGACTGACGGGTCGATCGGATTATCACCCGAGCCATTGATCACCAGCCTCACTATTAATATTGAAGGATGGGCGGCCATAATGGAGCGATTGATTATGCGTTAAAAAACTAATAATAATACGGCTTTGGCCCCAATCGATGAAGACCTCCTTTGCCACATGAAAGGGACGGAAGGGGCCCGGCGTATCATTTTCACATTTTCCTACCTCTCCCTCTCCGTCGTCCCCTCTCCCTCCGACAAACTAATCAGCGGTCGAAATAACGCCGTCTTTTCTGAAGGGTTGGAGGAAAGGGTGAGGGCGGGCGGTGGAGGTGGGGGGGGATTTGAGGGAGAGCCGCGGCCGGTCATTATCGGGCCGTCTCCGGCGGTAAATAGCCGATAAGCCGCTTTGATCCGTCCATTTGGCGTCTACTCTCAGTGCCCTCCTCCCCCGGAGTGCGGATGTGTCCGGTAATGCCGCGCTACAGTGGCCTAATGGCTTCTGGGCTGGACCGGAGGAGCCATCAGTGGTGCGAGGAGAGAGCCTAATAATCCCACCTCCGCGGCCCCCCGCCGACTCCCTCTAACCTCCCAGGCTCTTTTCATCTCTGTCTTGACGTGACTCGCCTCTCCGTCACTTCCTCCCTCATCACTTGCTTTCTTTTACCCCCCCCCCCTCCCTTCCACTTAGGGTCTTTTATGGCTCGTACCACCATCCGTTTCTTTTTTTGCGTTTTTCCTTTCTTACGGTCCACCTGTGCACTTCTTCACTTTATATTTTTGTTTCTCGGTTTGTGGAATAGCTTCCTCTTTTTATCTGTCCCCCATTTCGGCTCTCTCAGAAAGCAACCTCCCCCCTCCCCCCCGACTTCACTAACACAAACCCCCCCTCCCCCCCAAATGCCGCGCTCTGTCCCATCGATCGCCCAGATTAATACAAAGGGGCTTGATAAGATTCAAGTTTCCTCATGTCCACAGTACCCGGGCAGTATCAAACCCACTTCGGATCTGTAGCTTCTTTGGTCTTCCGAGACCTTAACTCTGCTGGAGCCATTTATCCGGCTTTGCTTTTCATTCCCTCCTTGGTGTGTGTGTGTGTGTGTGTGTGTGTGTGTGTGTGTGTGTGTGTGTGTGTGTGTGTGTGTGTGTGTGTGTGTGTGTGTGTGTGTGTGTGTGTGTGTGTGTGTGTGTGTGTGTGTGTGTGTGTGTGTGTGTGTGTGTTATATCAACGCCGTTGCCCGACACACCGTCTCACTTACAGCCTCTCCCGTTATCTACCTTGCGTTAAAAGTCGCACAATTTCGGGCGTGCCGGTGGCTCACCGGGTAGAGCGCGTACCATACAGGCTCAGTCCTGACCGCAGGCGACCCGGGTTCGACTCCTGCCCGTGCTCCTTAGCAGCACGTCCTCCACTCCATTTCCCATATCTTCCTCTCTTTCTCACTCTACAATAAAACACCCGGAAGCGACCCGGTCTGTGTCTTCCCCGGGGTCCTAACGTGACCCCCACCAACCCCCCGACCCCCCGACCCCCCCCCTACCTCCACCCAGGCGGCCCAGCAGATCATCGAGCTCCAGGAGGCGGCGCAGATCAACGCGGGCCTGCAGCCGGCCAGCCTGGGCCGCAACACCAGCCTGCACGACATGAAGACGGTGGTGAAGACCTGGAGGAACCGGCTGCCCATCGTGTCCGACGACCTCTCCCACTGGAGCAGCATCTTCATGTGGCGCCAGCATCACTACGCGGGTACGCTCAGCGCCGCCCCTGGCTCCCGTTTCAGGGGTGGGTAGTTAAAAGTGTGGCTGTGGCGGACCATCGGGGTGCCCACCTGATGAGGACGATTAATAATATAGGTCGTTGAATTGAGGGCAGAGAACAAATGCATCCTCTCTTTATGTCCCTCTTGTCTGTTACACTCTCCTTGTCATACCTCATTCCCTTCTCTGTGTGCCTCTCTCCCTCTGGTTTATTTACCCCCCGACCCCACTCTCTTTCTGTCAAAGAAACCTTTCTGTGGCCCCTCCCCAGGTGCACACAGAATTACCTTGCGTATTTACGCAGCCTCAAACCCATACAGAGTTATGAATTTGCGCCTATATGTGACTGCTTAAAGTCAGACACACTAACACACCGCACACACACACAGGTGCCTCTCTATTTCTCCCCGTCGCGCAGATTGATGTTTAGATTTCCAGGAGTCCTAGGAAGCGGTCTTCTCTGAAAGGCCACTATGTATCGTGCCCCCCCAAGGGTCTCTGTACCTTTTCCAAATGTCAGCTCGCCAAAAAACCCTTGCTTAATTCACTACAGGATACGATATGTATTCGCACTCACTCACCCACGCACACACACTCCCTCCCAAACGTACTCTCGAGCGCAACGCACACACACACACACACACACACACACACACACACACACACACACACACACACACACACACACACACACACACACACACACACACACACACACACACACACACACACACACACACACACACACACACACAGACTCTCACCCACACAGACACAGACTCTCACCCACACAGACACAGACTCTCACCCACACACACACACACACACACGGACTCTCACCCACACACACACAGAGGGACTCTCACCCGCACACACATGCACACACAGGCGCTGTGGCTTTTACACCTAGGATTCTCCATGGCTCAGCTCTCTCGCCTGCTGTGACTTTGAAAGCGGTTCACAAGAGGCAGCCACTGCAGAATTGGAAGTCTGTGGCTGGGCTCCTACTCGTGTTCTGCCGCGCCACAGATATGATGATGATGATGATGATGATAATACAAATATTGTTAATGATCATCTGAAAAATAACACCACAGCTGGATTCCTGCAGCAGCAGGGCCTAGAACCTGACAGTAGTGAAGTGCGGCTTCCTCCACACGACGGTTGCCTTTCTACGGTTTATAGACGTTGAAGCCAAATTGAAATGTCCAGACGAAAAATCCTCAAGAGGGCTGGTCCAACCCCACCACCTCCATCTTCCAACTACGTCTGTCTCCACGGGGACGCCGTGTTTCACTGAGCGAAAAGACGCAATCCTCCGCCATTCATTTCCCAAGCGACCGCAGTAGAAACTCATCGAGTGACTTTCTTTTTTTTCATTTTCTATTTCGCGTCTGTAGCAATAGTGACGGCCTACGAGACGAACACGCAGCACGACCCCAACAACAACAACGCCATGCTGGGCGTCCACGCCTCAGCCTCGGCCATCATCCAGTACGGCAAGATCGCACGCAAACAGGTAGGGCGGGAATGGGTGGGGGGAGGGGGAGATCGGGACCACTGAACACATAATGGAGGACGACTTGAGGAACAGTTCCGGCGTGTTTTGCTCCATTAAACTTGAGTCGTGTTGAAGTTGTTAGCGTGTGGTTAATGAGCAGACAGGGGCTATCCTAGGGCTGCTCGATTATGGGGAAAAATCATAATCACGATTATTTAGGTCAATGTTGAAATCACGATTATTCAAATGATTATTTTTGAGTTTGAACACATGTTGTGTTTATTCAGCAGGTCTCTCCCAAAAAAAACTTTGTAACTGAGAACTTCGTAAAAAGAATATACAAAATGTTCAAAAAGATATTGATCCAATCTAAAATAATGTACAGATATGTATCCAGCTGTTCTGCCCTTTCTATAAAACATAAAAAATATATATATATCGGAAAAAATAGATTACCGGTATGTTAATTTTATGATCGTTTAACGCTAAAATCGAAATTGCAATCAAAATTTGATTCATGGCCCAGCCCTAGGCTATTGCGTCTCAAGTGGGATTTACCATTACAGTAGAGTGGACCGTGGGGATTGAACCGGGAACCTTTTTGGTCCAGGAATCAAACATTTTAAAACTGTACTATCGGAATCATTTAATTTGGGTTACCTTGAATCCTTCCTTTGTCATTCAGTCTTGAAGTTTGGTACATGTGTTGCTTTTGATTTTTTTTTAAGCGATCCGATGTTATTTTGGTTGAATACCCACACGGATACCGTTTCACCCCCGCAGGGTCTGGTCAACGTGGCGCTGGACATCCTGAGCCGCATCCACACCATCCCCACCGTGCCGATCGTGGACTGCTTCCAGAAGATCCGCCAGCAGGTCAAGTGTTACCTGCAGCTGGCCGGCGTCATGGGCAAGAACGAGTGCATGCAGGTGAGCCCTCCTCATGTCCTGTACACATGATCTGCACCTCATGTCCAATAGCCGCACACTAAGTGTGGACCCCGCATCCAGACACTTTACTATAGATAGATAGATAGAATTTAGATAGAAGGCCTGTGAGGCAGGAGGGAGAGGAACTTTGCTGGTTCTACAGGGTGACAGTAATAGTGGGGAGAGACTTGGAAGAGGGTGTAACTCTGAAATTTTCTCTTAAGCCTGTGGAGCACTTCTGATTAACAGCGTCAGACCAACGCACCGCAAGCCATTAAAGTGCCAGTGGGCGCTCTCTCTCTCTCTCTCTCTCTCTCTCTCTCTCTCTCTCTCTCTCTCTCTCTCTCTCTCTCTCTCTCTCTCTCTCTCTCTCTCTCTTCTCTCTCTCTCTCTCTCTCTCTCTCTCTCTCTCTCTCTCTCTCTCTCTCTCTCTCTCTCTCTCTCTCTCTCTCTCTCTCCCCCCCCCCTCCATCGTCTGTCACAGCAGTACTTAGGAGACAACTCATCACAGCTTCAGCCTAATGGAAGTTTAGCTTCTTCCAACCCTCTTTACTTTCTTCCTAATGAACACTTTGCAGCCTGTTTGTATTTTCCCTCTTGTTTTCCTTCCTCTGTGCGTTTTATTTTTTACTGCTCTGTATTTTAGCCTCGTGTTGGATATACTATCATGCCATCTACTTCACTGTTCTCTAGCGTAGCATGACCAAAGTGTTTTACTGTGACATTAGCACTGATGGCTTTGCCTTTGCATTCTCTTTGTGTCTTTTTGTGCGTATGTCTTTTTGTGTGTGCCTGTGTGTGTGTGTGTGTGTGTGTGTGTGTGTGTGTGTGTGTGTGTGTGTGTGTGTGTGTGTGTGTGTGTGTGTGTGTGTGTGTGTGTGTGTGTGTGTGTGTGTGTGTGTGTGTGTGTGCGTGTGTGTGTTGGCAGGGTCTTGAGGTGATCGAGTCGACCAACCTGAAGTACTTCACCAAGGAGATGACCGCCGAGTTCTACGCCCTAAAGGGCATGTTCCTGGCTCAGATCAACAAGTAAGCGCCCTCGCCCGTCCGTCTGTCACGCCTCACTTCTAAAGGCCTTTTGTTTTAATGATGTTTGTCAGGAGCTGTCTGGAGCACCCCAGATAGGGCCAACGCTAATGAGGATTTTTCCCCTCGATTATTTAAACAAAAGAAAAAAAAAATCTTTTTATAAATCTGAAATATTCATTTTCATCAAAAAGCGCGTACAATTCTTTCAGTTGGCTTTTGCCTGTGACTGAGAGGTAAAAGAGATCACAGTGGTAGAAAAACAAATCCTTATAATAGTTTATAGTATAATTTAGTTACATTCCCTATGTTCATTTTTAAAACTTCTATTATATTGATCACAATTATTCAAACGTTCTTTAGAGGACATTCCCTGAATAAAGATACACAGTATGCTTAACATAATGGCAGAAATGTAATCACTCTTTCTTTTGCTCGCTCGCTTGCTCTCTCTTTCTCCCCTCTGTTCATCCCATCGACAAAGACAGCCGCCTTTCTCAGACACACACACACACACACACACACACACACACACACACACACACACACACACACACACACACACACACACACACACACACACACACACACACACACACACACACACACACACACACACACACACACACACACACACCCTGTGCACCCCCCCTTACCCCCTCATCGTTTTCGGCACAATAGCCTCCTGAGGGGTGAAAGGCAAATTGGGGACGGCTTATTAAATGTATGTGCAGCCGAATAATTAACTGGAGGCAATTTGCAGAGAATTTCT
The DNA here is from genome assembly GCA_900291075.1 of Melanogrammus aeglefinus. Lineage (NCBI taxonomy): Eukaryota > Metazoa > Chordata > Actinopteri > Gadiformes > Gadidae > Melanogrammus > Melanogrammus aeglefinus. The sequence continues at coordinate 139,924 of OLKM01000685.1, forward strand.
GGGATCAGCAGAACCTGGCTCCACCTCGACGGGGGTTTAACACAATCATTAAGTTTCCCCTCCACGCTGTGGGGAGCGCTCGCCGCGGAGCACAGGGAGAGCGGTCAACTGCACGCTTGTGTGTTTCCTGCCCTTTTACGAACACTACTGTGTGTATGTGTGATTGAGATCGGCCCAGGCTTTATTAAACAGCCATTGGATCAATCCAATGCCGGAGACAGCGGCGGCGGCGTTGCGCGCCCCGTTTACCGGTTTACCCGGCCGTGTTTACACACTCACAAATAACCCAGAACAGGCCACCTGATGCCGGAGACAGACGGACTATAAGGATTGCCGCTCCGCCGCCCCACAGTGATCAAGGGCCTCGTTTACTTTATCACACGCCAAAACCCCCGTCATAATAGCCCATCACAGCTGATTGGCTGGGGAGACGCTTGAATGCAGTGCCGTGGCGGTTGAAAGCGGCGCTGTAATGGAGGTGCTTGTGGGGGGGGGCTTGGGGGGGCCGGGGGGGCCCTCAGCATCTGCTCGGCGTTCCTCTGTATGGACGGCCGGTCTCTGTTTCTTTGACTGCAGGGTAATGCCCTCCAGGTCCTGCGCCGCTAATTTATTAATCAAAGCCTCGGAGAGCACTGGAAATTATTCAAGCGGTGTGCCAGCGAGAGCGGCGGCGGCGGCAAAGGGGGGGGGGGGGGGGCGTCGAAGCACCGGCGCCAAAAAACGGCTGACGATCCAGAATGTTTCCCTTGTCAGCGTAAATTGTCTTCTTCGAAGCAGCCATCTCCCGCCCCCCTCCTCCCCAACACCCACCAGCTCTACCCCGACCCCCCTCAACCCTCCCCCGTGCCTGGGTTCCCCTGGATTGTCTCCCACCCTCCTGCTGTCTGGCCACGCCCCATATAGCCTGGACTGCGTGTGCCGAACGCAGATAGCAAGGCTATCGTGGAGTCCCGGAGGTGCTTTCACCCAAAGCCCCCTTCACCACATCGTGAACTCTGATGCTTATATCATGATGGAGCAGGTCCTGAGACGCTACACTATCCACCTCCTTTAGGGGAGGGATGCGCGGTCGTAACTTCCCAGGAATCTCTTCCGTCACTCGGGAAGTTTTCCGATGCAATTTCGTGTTTTTGGTCGCCCCCCGGATAGATTGATCCGACAGCCGACGCGTTCTTCATCTTCTTATTATATTTTTCTTTAGCTTGACGCGTCTCTTGTCACTTTGGCGCGAGATGGAGAGAGATTCATTGGGAATATCAGCCGGCATTAAAAGCGTTGATCTGCACGGCGTATTCCGTTCAGCTCCACCTGTATCGGGTTTCCAGTGACGCCCCCCCCCCAAACTCTAGTGACTTCATTTCTTTTCTCCAGCGTTTTAGTGCTTTACTCGCCAACGTCAGGGTCGAATGGGAGCGGATCAAGGATTAAGTTGAATGAAATGTGAAATATGCTGCTTATTGATGTGTGTAACATAACTCATGGTTCAGCGGTCATCATAATCTGTCTCTCAGCCACTCAATCATTCTAACCCTCCTCTGATAAACCTGCCCCCCGCCCGGCCGTTTCTTTATCTCTCTTTCATATCCCCCTCAGTTGACATATATCTTCCCATGTCTGTGGATACTATCGTTATTGTTGTGATGAAAACAAAGTACAAAAGTAATATAATCAATTGGAGAAAAGACAGTTGATTCCAAAGGATTACCTGTTCTTTAGATACATGCGGTTAATGAGCTGGTAGGGGTCTTTGGCATCTTGCTCAAGGGTTCCTAAAGGTGGACTGCAGACATGGGGGATTGAACCCAGAAACCTGCGGCAGGCGTCCAACTCCCTAACCGTTGGACCATCCTGCCCCCCCCCCTTATGAGTGCCCCCGTTTTAACATCCTTCCCCCTCTCGTTCGGTTCCCCAGGTCGGAGGAGGCCAACAAGGCCTTCTCTGCGGCCGTGCAGATGCACGACGTGCTGGTGAAGGCCTGGGCGATGTGGGGCGACTACCTGGAGAACATCTTCGTCAAGGACCGCCAGCTCCACTTGGGCGTGTCGGCCATCACCTGCTACCTGCACGCCTGCCGCCACCAGAATGAGAGCAAGTCGCGCAAGTACCTGGCGAAGGTGAGCAGAGCTGTCTTGTTGCAGAAATGCAATAGGCTGGTGTATGGCCAAAAAAAAAAAAAAGATTTCCGAAGTATTAGATGGTTTATTCACAGATGATTCACAAGCCTGCAGTTCAACAAGGGTGCTATGTGTTTTTGCCATGAAGTGTTGTGTTTCCCAGTGCGTGAGGCTGACGTTGCGAAAATGCTTTCAAAAGAACAAAAAAAAGATGGCCATGGATAATTCACAGATAATACACTGGGTAAAGTAGCTTTGATTTTTGAGGTGGGAATGAAATGAGATCTCAAATTGGCCTATTTTGTTGTTTACATGGTGCGTGATTGGTAGCATCAGAGTAAAGGAAGTTTAGTTTTGCTATGCTTTAATGGTTTGAGTGGGGCTAATTAAGCTAGTCGTGTATTAGCGTCATGCACATGGTGGTATTTAGACGCTTGGCAAGGCACACACGCTTTACCACATCTCCACTAATGACTGGGGGGAGACGGGGGAACAAGCAGTTTAGCGTTTTTTCAAATAAATATACAAACTTTATGCTTTCTGTGGCATTAGAGAAAGTAAATTGACATTATAATTTTCTCCCGGAAAAAACAACATCCTACCCAGTGCACCTCATGAACTTTCCCGATATAGCTTTGACAAGCGCACGTCTGACGAACACAGGAAAGGGAAACTTAACGAGACTGTCGCTCATAAAAGCACATTGAGGTGCCGATGAGCATCACTACAGGTGCCCGCATCAAGTGTGATGATCTTGGCTACACGATAGTCTATTTCCATATGACTCAGACTCCCTTTTAGTCACACTTCCTCTGGTCTTAACCATGACAACCAAAATACCTCAGCATCGTCAACTTCCCTTCCCCCTACACCTACACAAGTCTATTCCAAGGCAGGAAGTAGATGTTTGATTGATGGCATTCCAAGTGGTAATCACATGGACTGGACCCTCCTGGAGAGGCGAGGGGGGCTAATGGTCTCCCCAGATCCTCCTCTCTCAAAGCCCTATGACCTTTCACTAACAACCACGTCCACCCCTATAGCCTATAGGAGCTAGCAGTTACCTGTGTGTGTGTGTGTGTGTGTGTGTGTGTGTGTGTGTGTGTGTGTGTGTGTGGGTCTGAATATGTTGTACAAGAAGCATCGCACCACCAAGGCTCCGAGCTCAATCAGTCAGACCCAGCACAAGGTATTTGACCTCCATTCGCTGGCGAGGAGTCGGCCCGTTGGAAAGATTTGTTCTGATTGTGCTCGTTCGTTTGGTTATGGTGGGTTGTGTAAGGCGGGCGTGACCCAGGAACTTGTGAAAACGTTTACATTCACTAACGAGGCCCTCGGAAGGAACCGGAAAGGCGAGAAGGTCAAACGCACTGCAGGTTGGCGCGGGCAGTGGTCACCGCTGGCACGGACGGACTGCAAAGTGCACACAACACAGATCTGAGCTACTTTCAAAATGGCCGCACTGCTGCTCACAGCACAAGCCATTGGTCCTTGTAAGCCGCTGTCTTAATCTTGTCGCAGGCATGTGACATTGAGGGCAGATGAGGTGTGCGGATTCCGCCGCTCTGGAGAGGTCCTTGATGAACTGCGTCTTCGGGAAGTGTCAGAATTTAGTTTTCATTTGAGCGAATGGGTGACTGTGGTGTATGTGTTGAGCGGAGGTCATTTGAACGCAGGATTGGGAATCATTTCAGTCAAGCTGCGCCATGGTGTTGTTATGCAACCATTCTCACACAATGTAGTCAAAATCAAGGGCGTTAAAAGAGCAGTAAATTGTGCAATACCAGACATTCAATACTCACCTAATTACTTTATTCTATCCAGTCTTTAACAAATCTATTTTCATGTTCATCTCCCTTTATTTGATTAATTTAATCTTTTAATCAGATTCTGAAGTTTCTTTCATCCTGCTAATGGGGAAGAAAATGGGGCCATTGACATTTAGAAATTGAACCAATTAGAGTACTTCCTTAATATGACCTTTTATCAGTGGGCCAATAAGAAGATATTATTAAAACGAGTCCTAACTGCCGGTCTAATTTCTTCTATATGATCAAACCGTAGATGCAGGCTTCAAAGGTTCGTCCCCACGGCCTCTTACCAACCACCTGTCTTTGTTCATCCTAGCAGCTTAATATCCATGTCTCCATCACCTCTTTCCGTGCTCTACCCAACTGAGGGAATGTGTGTGTGTGTGTGTGTGTGTGTGTGTGTGTGTGTGTGTGTGTGTGTGTGTGTGTGTGTGTGTGTGTGTGTGTGTGTGTGTGTGTGTGTGTGTGTGTGTGTGTGTGTGTGTGTGTGTGTGTGTGTGTGTGTGTGCTGTATCCATGTTTTAACTGATATATTTAATGGAACAAAACTAATCAGTCATATGCGAATACTGATATGTAATAATATCTTGCTCTTTCAAAGGGAAAAGAAAACCTTCCCTGTCTATCCTAGAAATGTGCACCCCTTCTGAGGTTTCTGCCATTATTTGCTAAACGGCGGTTTATGACGTAACTCTGCGAAACTCTTTTAGATTTTTTTCTACATGTCTTAATGGAAGGATTGTGTGCTATGAAGCTCTGCCTCTTCTCTCTCTCCAAATATTTAGGTGGCAAATATTACACCATGCTGTTGGGCATATCTCCCCCCCACCAACCTGAGGGTTTTTAACATAGCAGGCATTCCTGTTGCCCTGCTGATTCCACCAACCATGGGCAACAGTATTTTAGAGGTGGAAATGGCATAAATAGGGGAAATACCATTCTGCAGCGGCTAACGAAATGGGTCCGAATGGGTAGGATTAGGACAGATAGTGACATTTAAGAGCCCCTGTTTTCCTCTGGGTTTTTTGGGATTGATTAGCCGTTACAAGACATTTCAGAAGCTACCCATAGTGACATCACACATGGGACTGTGCATCCAGATGGATTATGGGTAGATTAGCCTACCAATTACCAGTGATAACAGTCCACTGCTAATGCTAGGAGGTCGATCTGTCTATCAAACATCTGGGCCTTTGAATAATTGACTAATGAATTAGTTTGGTGTAATCTGATTGGCTGTCCAATGCCTTGTACGGATCCATTAAAACCTTGCAAGATGTTCCAATCCTAATCCGTTAGAGAGAGGCCTTATAACGAATAGGAATGCAGCCATGTTATTATACGCTTTTGTCAGTCTCGTAGCGGACTTGTCCAATCAAAAAATACACCTTGTATTTGATTAGACTAGGAAGCAAAAGTGCTTTGTCTTGCAACCAGAAATGCACGTTTTAACCAAAGACGAGCACGGGACACCTTAATATTTATATAGTCTCTTCCGTCTTTAGAGCACAGCCGCAACATTTAACAAACCACACCAAATGTTCCATTAGCTATCCGTCCATTAATTTAGTGTGAATTAAGATTCCTTGGAAACTATTAATAATTTGCACAACAGCCATTCATTAGTCCATTTCGTTCGTTTATAGGCACGTTGCCAACCCATTTGGTATTTATGTCTCTTAATTTATATCTAAATATGTATCTATTTATATTATATTTATAAGACATCCTTAAGTATTTTGCTGAATACAAAATTTACTTAACAGAATCCTGTAAGATGCACGAAATGACTGAAATGACTTGAGTGACTGAACGGGGCGATCTTCTGTTGCCGTGGCGATGTTGTCACTGAAGAAGGAGGGGGGGGAGGGGAGGGGGGCTTCTGGTGCTAAGCCACCCAGAGCAGCGGTCTGGGCATGGCAGAGCCTGGTGCTGATGGATGGGAGGAGATGACCAGTCATTATCAGTAATTATACCCACGCTGTGGGGCCTGCATCGCTAAGGAAGGCAAAGGGGGGGGGGGGACGTAGCGTCTCAATCATCATCAGGCACGCGTCCATACACACACACAACCACGCACACACATCCATACACTCACCCATGCACACACACAAGGAGAGACGGCCGTGTGAATGATGTGCTCAGCCTCGTCCCCTGCTCGGCTCTGATGGCCCCAATGAACCGTGGTTAAAACCCCCAAGATCCACTCCTGTCTGCCCGCCACGGCCCCGCTGGGAGCAGCGCCCTGACCCGCCCATTTAGCTGAGTAATGGCCCCGGCATCGCTCCCAAAGCCCGTCTCCGGGCCCGGCGGAAATCACATTAGAACCTGATATCTAGCATATTATGATCTCTGTTATAACGGAATTACTGTGTTTAATCATGTCACAGTCCGTCTGTCGCCCCCCCCACCCCCCTGAACTGCCACCTGCGCTTTTATCTCTCTTTCTCACTCTCCTTCTCTCTCGGTCTCTGTCGCTCCGTCTCAGCCTGTCTCTCTTACGGTCTCCCCTCCTCTCTCTGGTTCTATCTCTCACCTATATCGCGCCCGTCTCTCCTTAACGCTTCCTCCATCTTTGTTCCCCAGGTCCTTTGGCTTCTGAGCTTCGACGACAAGAACACCCTGGCGGACGCCGTGGACAAGTACTGCATCGGCGTGCCTCCCATCCAGTGGTTGGCGTGGATACCGCAGCTGCTGACCTGCCTGGTGGGGTCGGAGGGCAAGCCACTGCTCAACCTCATAAGCCAGGTGAGTGTATGAAAGGGGACGGGGGTGGGGGGACGGGGGGCTCACATGATTGGATGAGGCGATCGAGGTCGAAAGGGTCCACCTTGGATCGCACCGGAGGAGTGTCGCTTCACGGTAGCTTGTTTTTGTGTGAAAGTGTGAAACGCCGAACCGTGAAGCACTTCAGGGCTGCGATCAACGAAGGGTTATATGATTATATACCTCATGGGGAGATTGGGGGTTTTGGAATCCAAAACGAGGACATTTCGGCGCCCCATGTCCTTGCCCTAACATCCCCATCATTCACTCCATGAGTCTTTTACTGTTGGGTTTATTTAGTATCTCAGCAAGGCTCTGCCTGGTGGTAGATTCACGCTGCTTCACGCTGCTCACTCACGTCTGGTTCCTCGTGTTCTTCCCCCGAGACACAAAGGTTCCACACTCGGCCAAAGTGTGACCCCTCTCCCAAATGAGGCGTTTCAGATTCCCTCACCATCGCTTCCGATGGTCATTTACCGGCCCTTTACTCCATCCCTAGTTTGGTGCGTTATTTGTCCGCGGCATCGTTTGCGAATAACACGGCGCGCTGCCACGCGGCGAGAACAGCGTTTGTAATTAAGATTGTTCAAGAGGGGGACTCATTTGCTTTGGTTAATGGAGTATTATATCCAAGGGGGAATTTGTGAAGAGGGTGATCTTCAAAGCACAGCCCTCGTGGTTCCTGTTTCCCGTAGCACGCCGCCACAGAGAGAGAGGCGGTGCAGCATCCAGCAGGCTCAAAGAGACGGCACAGCTTCTGAACGCAGGTGGAAAGGTTTAGTTTATTTCACTTAACTTTACCCAGGCGACAGGTGTTGAACGGGAGATGAGAGAGACTTGATCCGCCGCGAGTGTGGTGAAGTGTGAACTTCAATCAGGAGACCGTTTTACATTTGGTTTTTTTCTTATTATTTTAAGAAGTTGGATGTAGAATGGAGAGGAGGGAGAGATGGAGATGGGTGGCGGGGAACCGCGGAACGTCGCAGAGATCCGACGCTCGATCGAGCCTGTGACGGGCAGACCTCCGTCGGCGCGGAGACGCCGGGCCCTACTTAGTGTGTCTGAATCCGAACGAATTAACACATCACAGCGCCCCATGTCGTTAACGCTGACATTTAGAAGGTGCTTAACTAGCGCTCTCATCCAGGCGTTAACAAAAAGAGCACGGTTGAGAACTTTGCCTCGATGACATTCAACCCAGCTTAACTTCCTGTTAGCGTAGCGGGGGGGGGGGGGTGGTGGGGGCAAACTCATTGTTTGGGACTTTCAACGGTGACCTCTCCCGCTCCCACTTTTTTCCCCACCGCTCGGACCGCATCATGTATGGATTCAGGGCATTTTTCCGACGTAATTTCCGTCGTTTGACCTCCGTTTGGTCTTCCTGGTCCGCCTGTGATGGCTGAAGGTGAACAGGTGGACACTATTTCAATTTTATTTGCCTTGGCAACCTCTCTTCTTCTTTCATGTGGAAGGGGGGGGGGGGGGGGGGGGGAAGAAAAAGGCTTCTTTTAATGCACGGCAGGATTTATCTCTCCGCCGCTGCCTCTGAATTATTTAGAGTTTCTCCGGCGCGTCAGAAAGAAAAAAAAGGAAGAAGAAAAAAACTACAGTGAAATATTGATGAAGGTGAGGTGAAGAGCGCCTACGGGCGGTGTGTCGCGGGAGGGGGGGGGGGGGGGGGGGATGACATCCCCACACTCTCTCAGCCTCCGTAGTGTTAACGTTTCAGACCCCTTCACCACTCGCACCCCCTCTCTAATTGTCCCTCCCTTCCCGTCTCTCTCCCCCCATTCCCCACTCTCTCTCCCCCTTCCCGACTCTCACTCCCTCTCTCCCCCTTCCCGTCTCTCTCCCCCCTTCCCATCTCTCTCGCCTCTTCCCATCTCTTTTCCCCCTTTCCCTCTCCCCTCCTCCCCCTCTCTCCCCCCAATCCCTCCCCCCTCAATTTCCCCGGTGCCGCCGCCCCCCTCGGCACGGACCACGCGAGCCCAAAGATGACATTTCCGATCAAGCCATTAGAGGGCTGATCCTCGGCTTCTGTTCCTGTCCACACGCTCCAAACCCTCCTCTTCCATTTTTAATCTCGCCGCTGACGGCCTTTTAGACCTCCCAGTACCTCTAAGCGCGCCCCCACCACCACCACCACCTCATCTTTCGAGCAGTAAATGTTCCTCTTAATACATCTCTTTTTTACCCGCAGACGAGCACTTATGCACCAAGACCATTAGCAGATATATTAAGCCCTTATGTCAACTTGTGGCTGGATTAGTTTTTATTTTTATGAAACGCCACATGAAACGTTTCCTGCCTGACGCGTAATGAGTTCTTAGTTTCTCAAATGGCCGCTCCTCTCTTCGGTGACCCTCTTTCTGCACTTCCAACACGGTGGTGTTCCTTTGCCTCGGTTAGCTTTTCCCCTACCTTCCCCGCGGACTGTGGAGCTCTTTAGAAAATGCATTTCGTCCTGCGACAAAGGCTTTGTTTTGTAGAAATGGCTTATTTGGCCTTTGGTGGGTGGGTGGGTGTGTGTGTGTGTGTCTGTGTGTGTGTCTGTGTCTGTGTCTGTGTGTGTGTGTCTGTGTGTGTGTGTGTGTGTGTGTGTGTGTGTGTACCCTTGTGTGTTTCTGAGAAGGACATATTCTTTTTATTTCGCTCTTCCTTTTTAAGTAAGAAGTTGGCCTGTTTTAAAGTTGTGCCCTTCTAGAGTTCAGATATGAATATGGCCTCAGAAAACAGATGACTGGTCTACTTTTCATGTTTTTTGCTTTAAGAGTCCATTTTGAGTGTTGAGTTTCAGTTTATTGGCTCGAAAGTGTATTTTGGGCGGTGTCATGTATTTTTCTATCTTTACAGGACTGCCATGAATAATTGAACAATGTTGTGTTGAATCTGCTGCCATTCACATTCTTTGTGCAGATTAGTTTAGATTTCAACTTTGTAAGAAAATGTTAGTTTGGCAGCTTTCATTTTATTTCTTTAGGAGGCAGTCAAATTGATCAGTGAATCGTCCACATAAAAGGGTTTCTTCTAAATAATCCAAACTTTAAATGTTATTGTTATTAATGATTGGCACATACCAGTAAAACCTTATGGCTAAATAATAACAAATAATATCTTGGGTGCCAGTTTTTATGAGTGTATCCGTATTTCAGTAATTACTCTTAATATGAAGATTATTTTTAAGAGGCCACCATCATCATGCCATCATCAGGTTGCTATAGGTGCAGTCCTCCTTGTTCAGCTTTGTCTCTCAGTCTCGGGGCCTTTGCTTGACCCAGTTCCCCAGCAGCACCGCTACGGCTGTTTCATCCACACCCTAGCACGTCGGAGTACACATTTAAATCCCTGGCATGTTGCATCTACAACTTCCAAAGCAGCCGTGTGTGTGTGTGTGTGTGTGTGTGTGTGTGTGTGTGTGTGTGTGTGTGTGTGTGTGTGTGTGTGTGTGTGTGTGTGTGTGTGTGTGTGTGTGTGTGTGTGTGTGTGTGTGTGTGTGTGTGTGTGTGTGTGTGTGTGTGTGTGTGTGTGTGTGTGTCTTTCTCTTTGGGAGTCTGGAGGGCAATTTCATCATCGGTCGCGTTCCATTTGAGATTTTTTTTTTTTAATTTCAGCCATGAAGTGTTTTAACTTCCTGTTGCTCCCCTGACTCGAGGCTTCAAACGCTCGCTATCTTACAGCAGTGGTCTCTGGATACATCGCCGCAATCATCGAGCACGCACACCATGCATGAACAATGCCTTCAACTACACCAACCTCTCATTTATCTTGTTCTCTCTATCTGGCTCTCTCTCTCTTGCTCTCACTCGCTCTTTCTCTCTCGTTCTCTCTCTTGTTCTATTTCTCTCCCTCTCTTTCTTTCTCTAGCTCTCACTCTCTTGTTCTCCCTCTCCCTCTCTCTCGCTCTCTTTAGGCTCTCCTCTTTCTCTCTCGTTCTCGCTCTCTTTAGGCTCTCCTCTTTCTCTCTCCTTCTCGCTCTCTTTAGGCTCTCCTCTTTCTCTCTCGTTCTCGCTCTCTTTAGGCTCTCCTCTTTCTCTCTCGTTCTCCCTCTCTCGCGCTCTTTAGGCTCTCCTCTTTCTCTCTCGTTCTCCCTCTCTCGCGCTCTTTAGGCTCTCCTCTTTCTCTCTCGTTCTCCCTCTCCCTCTCTCGCTCTCTTTCGGCTCTCCTCTTTCTGTTCTCCGCTTTCATTCCATTCCTTGTCTTTCTCCCTTCCTTTAATTTTTTTCCTCCTCCTCTCTGGTTGGCTCTATAGTCGTTGTGTATGTTCCCGGGGGAGGGGGGAGGGGAGACGGAGAGAGAAGAGTCCTTTGAAATGTAATCTGTGACCCTCTTTTATCTGCTAGGTGGGACGAGTGTACCCCCAGGCGGTCTACTTCCCCATCCGCACACTCTACCTCACGCTAAAGATTGAGCAGCGGGAGCGCTACAAAAGTGGTAAGGAAAGACCCTCCTCTTCCTCTCTGATGCCTTCCCTCACGCCTCCTTCTCCGATGTCTCCCTCAGTGTGTGTGTGTGTGTGTGTGTGTGTGTGTGTGTGTGTGTGTGTGTGTGTGTGTGTGTGTGTGGTGTGTGTGTGTGTGTGTGTGTGTGTGTGTGTGTGTGTGTGTGTGTGTGTGTGTGTGTGTGTGTGGTGAAGTCCATAGGTTTGCCCCCAGAACCTTTTGACACCCCTGCCAAGTGGTTCTGGGTTCAAAGCCCACTGTTCACCTGTAGTGATCTGTGAATCGTACCTTCTCATTGATGACATCCCTCTATGAATGCTTGGCTTGTGACTTCTGAAGGAAGGATAATTACCTCTTGATGAAGGCAAATGTTTGCTCTCTGCACCCGTCTATCATTCTCGAAACTATTCTTTTCTTCCACTTCCTTCTGCTCACCTCCTTCTGCTCTTCCTCATGTATTCCTCCTCCTTCTGTTTTTCCTCCTTCTTCTCTTCCACATGTCAACCTTCTCCTTCTCCTCTTCCTCATTATTCATCCTCCTTCTCCTCCTCCTCATGATGTCCTCCTCCTCTCCTTCTTTTCTTCATGATGTCCTCCTCCTCTTCCTCACGTATCCCTCCCCCCTCTCCTCCCCCCCTCTCCCTCCCCCAGACGCGTCGGGCCAGCTGCAGCCCAGCTCCGTGGGGGCCCAGCCCCACTCGGGGGCCTCGGACCCGGGCCCCATCCGGGCCACGGCGCCCATGTGGCGCTGCAGCCGGATCATGCACATGCAGCGGGAGCTGCACCCCACCCTGCTCTCCTCCCTGGAGGGCATCGTGGACCAGATGGTGTGGTTCAGGGAGAACTGGCACGAAGAGGTAGGACGTCTGCCGGGGACACGGGTGCTGCCGCCATGTTTAGTGTGTGTGTGTGTGTGTGTGTGTGTGTGTGTCTTGTCTGCAACGGTTGGTAGATAACCCGCGCCCAACCCCAAAATGAATAAAGCAGTGCATTCCATATTTACTGGCCTTTGGAGTCGCGTTAAATAAGTGGTAATTATCGATCCTGGAGGTGAAAAGTCTCCCTCCTGAAAGTACTTTATTTCTTTCCTATAGTGCTCCGCTGACATTTACAGCCGATTATCTTAAGCACCTAATGGCCTGAACGAATCACATTCATTCCCAAAAGGAGTTTTGTGTGTGTGTGTGTGTGTCCGGCATCCTTGTTTTTTTCATGGCTGTAGTTCCTCTCTCCTGTGACTTCAATAAGTAGCCCATGCCTCTCCCACCCCTCCCCCCCAGAATCACCTCCCTTTCTCACCGCAGTTTTCTCCCTTGAGTGGGTTCAGTGTAGACGCTGACAACCAGAGAGCCAGCCCTGACATCAGGGTCCAAATTGAACCTGGCGGTCTTGCAAAGTGCTTTAGCCATGCTACGGAGACCACCTCACACACACACACACATGCACGCGTCCACACATACACATGCGTGCGCGCACACACGTACCTACACAGGTAAACACATGCGGGCAGACGCGCGCGCACACAGGATAACACAACATGCGGGCAGACGCGCGCAGCACACACACACACACACACACACACACACACACACACACACACACACACACACACACACACACACACACACACACACACACACACACACACACACACACACACACAGGTGTGTGGGCGAGGAGATAGACACTAGCTGGGGGAGTGCAGTGAGCCGGGAGGACCGCAGCAAGTTATGGGGGCCGCCAGCGTGCGTGTGTGTCTGTGATAGTTTGAGACCCTCAGCAGCAGCGGCAGCTGGGGTGTCTATGCATCGTTCCACTGGGCAGACTGGGACTTCCTGGGAGAATAACGTTACATGGCTGTTGCTTACAGCAGTTCCCTCCTGTGTTGGTGTTGTCGTCTACGTTTTAATATCCAGACGTTAACCTTTTGTTGTTTGGCAGGGATGGGGGGGGGGGGGGGCTTGATAATTAAAACAGCTCTATTAGAATACACAACTGGTCCTTCTATGCATTCTAAATATGAGTAGGTGCTTAAGACTTTACTGAACACATTGGAGAGCCAAGACTAAATACAAACAACCGCTCATTTCAAATAGTTATATTCATCTCCTGCCCTTCATTGTGTGTGACTCTGTGTATATGTCTGTCTGTGTCTCTCTCGCTTATCTATTTTTGTTTTATACATTGTCTGAGTCTTAAGTATGTGCGTGTTCTTCACGGTATGGCTGTATTTATTTTCCCCCCCTTTGTTGAAGCTCGGTGCATTTGCGTCAATAAAGGTTTGTTCAAAAGCTAAACTTCCATCTCTCCCACACCCCAGGTGCTCCGGCAGCTGCAGCAGGGCCTGGCCAAGTGCTACTCGGTGGCGTTCGAGAAGAGCGGCGCCGTGTCGGACGCCAAGATCACGCCGCACACGCTCAACTTTGTCAAGAAGCTGGTGAGCACCTTCGGCGTGGGCCTGGAGAACGTGTCCAACGTGTCCACCATGTTCTCCAGCGCCGCCTCGGAGTCGCTGGCCCGCCGCGCCCAGGCCACCGCCCAGGACCCCGTCTTCCAGAAGATGAAGGGGCAGTTCGCCACAGGTCAGTCGCTTTTCACCGCTTTATTACCCCTGACGCTTTCGGTTCAAGTTCGCCATTGGCTTGGGACTCTTTCAGAAGCTGGCTGGTCCTCTCGCTAGACGTGCTGCATTTGTTCTTACAGCCGAAGGGTTGCTGGTTCAATCCCGCTGCGTTTCCAACCTTCAATTGGAGGGCCTGCTGAGCCCCAGGTCTTTCTTGTTAACGCTATGACGAGTGCGGTTGATGCGTGCGCTGTCTTGGGACATGTGAACTCGAGGTTCGCTGGTTCAATCCGGCTATGTTTCCACCATCAATTGGAAGGGCTGCGATTTTCTTATCCTTTGTAACACCGATGGGGCGGTTGATAAGGAGGTAGATGCACGCGCTGAAATGAGACTTGTGAACTCAAGGGTTGCTGGTTCAATGCCTCTCCTGCCTCTCCTCTCGTAAGAAAGCTCCCTGAACGGCCGGGATCGTTGTGGTCTTGCTGTGAGTGAAGCTAATTCCTCGTAATAGGATGCAGTCCATTCAAGCAGAGGTTTGAATCTGTAAATCCATCGTTACATTTTCATACTAATTGATGTTTTGATTTGTCGCTCCACGTGAAGCTTTTCCGAACATAGCTGTGACGGGCAACAAGGGCTGTCCTCACAGTCCTCGTGGCAATCGCGTTGGGATTTCTGAACTATAACCCATACATTTAGCTACACCCCCACGACGCAAACACCGCTTTGAAACCCCGTGTCACTTCCCCCTTTCGGGACACCTGGCGCCCCCCCGCTCCCCTGATGTCTCTCCACTTGAGCGTCGCCACACATAAACTTCCCGAGCGCTTAGTTCTGCTAACAGCGGCCCCATCTGATGTTTCCCCTTTCCTCGGAGCGGGGTGTCGTGACTTGGAGGTCTTTTTTTGAAGAGCCACAGCGTGGCGAGCATATGGAGGTCTCTCTCCGTGCGCACGGTAGGTGGAGCGCCGGTTTGTACGCCAAGCATGTGGCCGGCAGGTGCGTGTCAAACTGTCGTGACTCAGAAGCCGGCAACACCTCCACGATCACAGCTCTGCATCCAGGCTGAGTCCCGTGGTCTTTTTAAGAAGAATGAAAAACAGATGCCCCCCCACTCCACCATGGTATGGATGTGGATGTGGAGGGGGATGCATTGGTCTTTTTCCCCCCTTGCGGTCTCCCCCGTGTGTCGACACCCAGGTGCTGTTCGTTTTAGCGTTTAGTGCGTTGACGTCACGCCCTCGCGGTGCTGCATCTGGAACACAAGTGCACCAGAACACAAGGATCTCAACCAAATGATTTGATTTAGCGGTCCGCAGGGGGGGGGGGGGGGGCGTGCGTACGTGCGTGTGTGTGCGTGTGTGTGTGTGTGTGTTGCTGGCTCTCTCAACATGTGCATACAGTTTACACACCTCGGTGGGTTTGGAACATTAACAGCTTGTGCGCCGCCTCATGTGAGCGTGTTTAGTCTCCCCGCGCGCTACACATGCCGTCGGCTAACACAATGACACAGTTCAGCGGCCCTGCTATAGGCCGAGCTGTGGTCAGCAGTGTTCCCATTGGCTGAACTCTGTGTAAACTGTATTCAAGGCCGCCGGTATGACTCATGTGCTTCAGGTATAGAGATGAAGGGGGTGTCATGTGACTGGTCCTGGCTTGAGGTCAAATCTGAAGAGTGCTTTACATCAAGGTTTTCCCCCGTAGGGCAAACTTTGAATGTTTGGCGGCTGGGCAGTCGGGGCTTTCGCCTGCGGAATTCATTTCCAAACCAGGAGTATATTAAATCAGCAGCATGAGAAAATACCACATTTTCCAACTGTCTGGTGTGTGAGCCACGCACTTGTACACTGAATAGGTGTGACAGGTTATTAAATTAGGAAGAAAACTCCTTTGAGTTCCTGGCTTTTGCGTAGCAGAGGTGAACTCTCCGCTCATCGGTATGCGTTCAAGTCAGCAATCCTTGAATCCATGGAACCTTCTCTCTGGTTCTCTCTCTGGGTCTCTCCCTAGTTCTCCGGTTCTCTCTCTGGATGTCTCTCTGGTTCTCTGGTTCACTATGTTCTCTCTCTGGTCTCTCTCCCCGGTTCTCTCCATGGTTCTCTGTGGTTCTTTCTCTCTGTGGTTCTCTCTCCGGTTGTCTGTTTTCTCTCTGGATCTCTCACTGGTGCTCTCTTCTAGTCTCTGTGGTTCTCTGTTCTCTCTCTGGATCTCTCTCTGGTTCTCTCTTCTGGTCTCTCTGTGGTTCTCTGTTCTCTCTCTGGATCTCTCACTGGTTCTCTCTGTTCTCTCCTTCCTTTGCTCTCTCTCGCGCTCTCTCGCGCTCTCTCGCGCTCTCCTCTTCACTTTCTCCTCCGCTAACCAGCAGTGCTAATATGTTTGGCCCTGGGAAAGAGCCAGTTTAAGGATGGGAGGGAGGCAGCTGGAGGGACTTTCTCCTCCGCTAAACCAGCCAGTGCTAATATGTTTGGCCCTGGAAAGAGAGCAGTTTAAGGATGGGAGGGAGGCAGCTGAGGGCAGGGGGGGGGGG
>OLKM01000685.1:156291-176291 GCA_900291075.1 Melanogrammus aeglefinus
AAATGACACTGCAAGCACACCGTGTGCTTCATGCACATGCTGTCTAGTGAAAACACCTGTGGGCCCACTGCACACTCCCCATGGTGAAGCATCCACCTCGCAGGTGTAGGAGATTAGATGGGATTAAATTAATGTGTCTATAAATTCCGAAAAGTGATTCACACCAATCGCAGCTACACAAACACCAGTTTACTATATCCGCCCCGGCTGAATGCAAAGCATGACAACTGATGGCTCATTGTATGTTGGTTTCTGCAGCTCCACACATGTTATTGCTGCATCCTCGCATATATTTGGTGAAGTGCATGAGGCAAAATCAACCCATTGATCCACGAACCGCGACAAACGCCATGAAATACAGTCTGGTGGGCACTTGGAAGGGAGAGAGTAAGTCATCTGTGTCACACGGAGTCGGAATAGCCTGTGTCCACAGCCCATCACAACGACCACGTCCCCAGCCCTCGCCAGGGGGGGGGGGGGGGGGGGCGGGGGGGGGGGGGGGGGCCCACGGCATATAAGCCCCCGAAGACCCAAGTCCGGAAGCCCTGCAGTAACCCCGGTCGCGAAGGCCCTCGCCAGACCCACGTCGCCACAAGGCCACCCGACCACCGCTCGCATAAGGGCCCTGGCCAGGACCTTCGTCTCACAAGGGCCCTCGCCAAGAGCCATCATCACCAGGGCCCCTTTCGGGATTTGGCAGGGGGGACAACACAGTGCCTCCAACTAACAAAAAGTAGTCTCGCTCCACCGCGAGCAGCAATGCCTTCCCCACTCCTCCTCCTCCTCCTCTCCCTCCACCTCCACCTCTATGCTCCCAACGCCAGCATCAGGGGTGCCGTCTCTGTCGGAGGGTTTGTGGGCTGGAAAATATGGGTTTATGTGTGCACACATACCATTTGGCAGCGGGGATGCATTCAAATCCAATTACGGCGCACGCCATTTGCATGAGTTACCGTGTTAGCGTGTTGCGCTCTCTCCGCAAGACTTTGTTCCAAAGGTCCTTTGGACAAAAACAACACCTTACACTACGTCCCCGGTCTTCCAATCCCCCCCCACATCACACACAACACACTACACACCACACACACCACACACACACACACACACACACCACACACACACACACACACACTACACCACCACACACACATTCTTTTCGTAGGAGACGCTTCGCATTGTTCGGCTCAACTTATAATTTAGCATAATGCCTTTGGTGAGATGCTTTATTGTAAGGAGCTGACAGCTTTCACAGCCAACTCACCGCTAAACGTAGTATTTTATAAATGGTGCAAGTTTGTGTGTGTGGTGTGCGCGCGCGTCATAATCACATGTCCCCCCCCTCTCCTCTTTGAGGCCTTCTCCTCTAACAGAGCTTCTAAAAGAACAGTCCTGATCTCTGCTCGTCCTCACACACAGCAGCGTCGGCCCCTCCAGGGTGTGTGTGTTCAGTGTTGGCGGTGCAGCAGTATGCTGACTTCTCTCTCCCACCCTCCATCCCCCCCTCCCCTACTTCTGTCAGGCGGAAAGGTCCCCGGTCGACAGTGGCGTGTTATTTTCCTCCACAGAGGTCAGAAGGCGGCCTGGCTAGTTATTAGCGGAGATACTCATCTCTTACACCTTCCTCCCACTCTCCGAGCCGAGATCCCCCCCTCCCCACCCCCGAGGTGTGGCAGGAAGTGCATATGATTGTATCACTGCCTACTGTGCGTGAAGGACTCTGCGGGAAGGCCTTTGATTTGTTTAGAGTGCAGGTTGGATGCGATGGACAATCTATAGAAAATGGCAGGTTTGATGTGTGTGTGGGTGTGCATGTTTGTTTTTTGTTGTCTGTGCGTTTGTGTGTGTTGTTCACCTGTGTGTGTGTGTGTGTGTGTATCTATGTTCACCTGTGTGTGTGTTTCTGTGTGGGTGTATGTGTGTTGTTCACCTGTGTGTGTGTATCTGTGTTCACCTGTGTGTGTGTGTGTGTGTCTGTCTGTGGGTGTATGTGGGTTGTTAGCCTGTGTGTGTGTGTGTGTGTGTGTGTGTGTGTGTGTGTGTGTGTGTGTGTGTGTGTGTGTGTTGAGAGTGGGGGGGGGGTTTCGAGCGAGGCCTGTGCTAAAAGGGGAGCTGTGGTGCGGTGAGCATCAGTCAGTCAGCGCCATAATGGCTCATAACTGAAATGTCAAGCAGGATGGTCCTGGTGCTTAGCCTCACTCCATCACAGAACACAGCCCTACTGTCTGGCCCGGCCCATCAGGGAGAGAGAGGGAAATAAAGGAATGAATGAAGCAAGAACGATGGAGAAGGAAGGCAAAACAAAACAGGAAAACCGAGACAAGCCGCGTTGAGATCATGTGTCGCCCTATCTCGTCCGTCTCCATCGTTAAGAACCGCCTCCTCGTATACTCCCAATAGACAATTATAGCCCAGCAAAACGGCAAGATAATGCCCCTCGTTGTCTGTATAGCCGGGCAGTCTGTCCAATCCATTTACAGGCAGACCGCTGTGTTCTATTAAACACTGAGTATTATTGTGTTCTAGCGTTTAGGGGGATAATCACGCTGAGATCCTGAAGGCTCGGTTGCCCATTGGGTGATATAAAATGACTGTATTTTAAAGTCTTTGAATGTAATCATGTCTCAAGAGACGACCCTGTGTGGTTTCTTGTCCACCCCAACACACGCACCACCATAACTAACTAATTGAATCAACGCTTGTTGACTGGACAATCAACTCGACCTTAACTTTACTGAAATCAGGCGACTTCAACGTGGAGCTCAGTTTCCCCCCCCCCCCCAAAGGGAAGAAAATGCAATTTGAATCCTGCCATGAGGTGTGATAAATGAGACTAATATAGATTTAAGGGGCAATATATTCCTTCCTGAGATGTTAGAGAAAGGCACTTAGGAAAATATCGAAAGGTTTGAAAACAGCATGGCCACCCTTTCCCCCGCTGTTTCAAGACCGCAATAAAGGGAACGCAACCACACACGTTTGAAGGTGCGCACTCACTCGTGTGCGCGCACTCACTCGTGTGTGTGCGCGCGGTCCGCTGTTACGAGAGAAAGATGTCCTGGGGGTTCTTTCCTCTGCTGTGCTCGGTGCCTCTTAGTTCCCAGCGTTATTGCCGCAGCTCATCACACTGTTAGTCGCCATGCGTTGTGACCTGAATCAGGAACGATAGTCTTTGTAAAGCTGCCGTATTTGTGGCTCATGTCTTTCCCTTTGCCGTCCCCAGAATGGTCTGTTTTGTGTGTAATAATTCTTTGAAAGTAGTTATTAATGAGTACCGTGGCTATGAGGTTTTCAGGTTATCTGCAAGGTATTAGGAACTCTATTTTTACCCCCCTATTGAAGGCTACATTTTTCAAGTTGCATCGTGTAAGATATATATTTACAATAAAAGTATAAACTGAAGGTAAAAACGTTAGTGTGACGTTATGTCAAAGACGTGCATTGTGTTGCAGAGATATTTCCTTAGTTAGCAGCTAGCGTCGACCCGTACCGTCTCGTAGTACCACTTTGTACCTCAAGAGGCGACATCTGTCACTGCACCGCCAATCAGCACTCTTTTCTGATTGGTAAAGCATTCTATCCGATTTTTTATTTTCTGCATTATTTTTTATAGCAATTATTTTCGTGGAAGCGATCCAATCAAATCAATTCAATTATAATTTTTCTTTACGTAGATTTATTAAGTAATAATAAAAAATCCTTCAGGGTGATTACGACTGGCTTGCTGTACGATTATCCCTTACATACCACTTAGGTTACTAGGTAACTGAGCCCTGATAATGCACTGTTGATTTTGCACGTTTTCGCATGGCTTTGTCTTGTACAATGGGGGAGGCAACCACTCTCTGGTAGTACACCGCCCCCTATGGTGTGGAGGACCACTTAGACAGTCGGCCGAAGCGTACCCATTTGTGCGCTCGTTAAGCAATTATTCGACAAGGTGTTAAGCAACCCACACGTTTAACCAGTCTCTCCTCCCCCCCCCTCCGCACGCAGACTTTGACTTCATCGTGCCGGGCTCCATGAAGCTGCACAACCTGATCTCCAAGCTGAAGAAGTGGATCAAGATCCTGGAGGCCAAGACCAAGCAGCTCCCCAAGTTCTTCCTCATCGAGGAGAAGTGCCGCTTCCTCAGCAACTTCTCGGCGCAGACGGCCGAGGTGGAGATCCCCGGGGAGTTCCTCATGCCCAAGCCCACGCACTACTACATCAAGATCGCCAGGTACAGCGCGCACACACACACTCGCACGCACGCACGCACGCACGCACGCGCACACACACACACACACACACACATGGGCGGATGCTGCACTACACATTCCGATCTATAATTTGAGCATCTTATTATCGTGAGTATCTTTACTGGTCACACGACGATGCAGTCCCAGCTAAAGGTCAGATCTCTGCTGTGATTCAGCCTTTAATAATTTGTCTTTTTATTGGAGCTCAATGGTTTTAAGCTAAAGCATCCCCGTTCCGTACGTTCAGCCCCCCCCCGGTGGTAGGGGTCTGGTGCATAGCCGTAGGGTCGGATCAGGCGCTGTTTGCTCGTAACTAACAACATGAACGCACACGCAATTCCTTAGGTGGTGTGTTTATGTTTAATTCAGTATATGCTTTGGTTTAACAAACCCAATGCCCCTGGAGAAACGAATACATGTCATGGAAAATGACTCTATATAGCCTTCCACACATTTTAATTAGTTCCGCATCTCCATTTCCTCTCTTATCCTCTCCGCTTCCCTCGGTTTGTTCTCCGTCCCCACCTCTCGCTGCTCCTGTTCTCGCCTCCCCGCTCCATGTTCATCTCCTCTCCTCTTTTCTCTCCGTCTTTCTTCTCCCGTTATCTGTTTTTTTTCCTCCTCTATTAACACTTCCCTCTCTACTCTCCTCCAATTCTTGTCTCTCCTCATCTCTCCTCGTCCCTCCTTTCTACTCTTCTGTCCTCCTTCTCTGCTCTCCTCGCCTTCTCTCGCCTATCTTCCCTTCTTCCCATCCTGTCTCTCCTCCATGCCCCCCCCGCTCCTCTCTTCTCTCTCCAATCCATTGCCTCGGCTCTCTTCTATTCTACTCCCCTCCCTCCTCTCATCTCTCCTCTCCCGTCCTCCCCTCCTCCCCTGCTCTCCTCACCCCTCCTCTCCTTTCTCCCTGTCCCTTCATCCCCCCACTACGCTGCTCTCCTCTTGGTTCCTCTCCCCTACTCTCCTCCCTCCCTCTTCTCTGCCTTTCTCTCCCCGTTTCTTCATCCGCCCACTCACCTTCCTCCTCTCCCCCACCCCCCCACCTCCGCCCAGGTTCATGCCCAGGGTGGAGATCGTCCAGAAGCACAACACGGCGGCCCGCCGCCTCTACATCCGCGGCCACAACGGCAAGATCTACCCCTACCTGGTGATGAACGACGCCTGCCTGACGGAGTCGCGCCGGGAGGAGCGCGTGCTGCAGCTCCTCCGCCTCCTCAACCCCTGCCTGGAGAAGAGGAAGGAGACCACCAAGAGACACCTCTTCTTCACCGGTAAGACCCCCTCTCCCTCTGGTGATCGATGGTCCTTTGTTGCGTTTATACTGTGCTTTTCAACGCACTCAAACCGGTGTGTGTGTGTGTGTGTGTGTGTGTGTGTTGTGTTGTGTGTGTGTGTGTGTGTGTGTGTGTGTGTGTGTTTAAGTAAAGAGTTCAAAACTTCCTCTCAATCTTACCCAGCATGCACCTTCCCTTTTCTCAATCGATATATCCCCTCACAAAGCAAACCCCAAACCGCACTCGCACACACTGACTACAAACACGTCCAGATCCTTCTCAAGCACAATGTCCTTCTCAGCATGTCCCCTCCGCCGCCTGATTGGTTGGTCTGAGGTGGAACCGGGCGACAGGAACTCAGTAAACCCATCGTGGGAGCCAGCCTATTTAAATGTTTAGACTGCATCCGCCACCACCACCACCACCACCACCACCACCACTGTCCCTCACAGCAGGCTCCCCAGCTGGCCCTCTCCAGCCCCCACTGTCCTGGGCGCTCTGCCACCCCGGACAGTGGGTTGTTGGTGGCGGCGGTTGGGAGAGGGGCGAGCATGTGTGGAGCAAGTGTGGTTGCGCTGCAGTTATTGCGGAAGTTCCAGAGTATTTTGGTTGTGGGGGTTTAGTCCAGCGGTCGGCGGTGCGGCCGTCACAAAGCTCAACTGTTGTTTCCTCGAGTCAGGATGTTTACCTTCCTGGATGACGCTGGTGAACTTGTTGTGCTCCTCTCTTTCCTCTCTCCTCACCCTTTACCTCACCCCTGCTCTCCGCTCTCCTCTCCTCCCTTTTTATTCACTTTTATCACTCCTCCCTCCTTCTCTTCCCTCACCTATCTGTCTGTCTGTCTCTGTATGTGTCTCCCTCTCTCTCTATCTGTCTGTGTGTCTCTCTCTCCCTCTCTCTTTCTGTCTGTGTGTCTCTCTCTCTCTCTCTCTCTCTCTCTCTCTCTCTCTCTCTCTCTCTCTCTCTCTCTCTCTCTCTCTCTCTCTCTCTCTCTCTCTCTCTCTCTCTCTCTCTCTCTCTCTCTCTCTCTCTCTCTCTCTCTCTCTCTCTCTCTCTCTCTCTCTCTCTCTCTCTCTCTCTCTCTCTCTCTCTCTCTCTCTCTCTCTCTCTCTCTCTCTCTCTCTTTGGATGCGTCTTCCTCACACCCCCTCTCTCTTTGTGTCTCTCTCCCCTCACCTTTTCCCCTCCACTCTCCGTCTTCCTAATCACTTCACTCCTCCCCTCCTCCCCCTCCTCCCCCCCCCCCCCAGTGCCCCGGGTGGTGGCGGTGTCCCCCCAGATGCGGCTAGTGGAGGACAACCCGTCCTCGCTGTCCCTGGTGGAGATCTACAAGCAGCGCTGCGCCAAGAAGGGCATCGAGCATGACAACCCCATCTCGCGCTACTACGACCGCCTGGCCACGGTGCAGGCCCGCGGCACGCAGGCCAGCCACCAGGTAGGAAGAGGAGGCCGTCCACGGGCTGCGTCTGAGTGGGGAGGGCTTATTTGAGTTTTGCTGTTTGAATAGCGTGAATAGCAAACAGATTGGTGAATTTGATTTAGATTTGTATTTTTAGATGTGATTCATATTTTTGCCATTTCTTCCAAAAGTATGGCTTAAAAAAAATAAACAACTTACCGCTGAGAAACTGTTACAACTGTCATTGTTTGTCAACGGCTTGGCTGGGAAGGGATGTTGTTGAGAAAGGCAAACGGCATCGTCAAACTAGATGACCACAAGGCGGCCCTCGTCCACACACACGCGTGTTTCTGGTCCAGCGTCCACCGTTTGACCCCGTGATGAGCCCACCCATTCCCAGCCCAACTCCCCCAGCGGGCATCCAACCACTCAACATGGGCGTTGTTGCAACGTAGGAACAACCTCTGACCCCTCCTCCTCCTCCTGTTTCCCCAGGTCCTGCGGGACATCCTGAAGGAGGTGCAGGGCAACGTGGTGCCCCGGAGCATGCTGAGGGAGTGGGCCCTGCACACCTTCCCCAACGCCACAGACTACTGGACCTTCCGCAAGATGTTCACCATCCAGCTGGCGCTCATCGGCCTGGCCGAGTTCATGCTGCACCTCAACCGGCTCAACCCAGAGATGCTGCAGATCGCCCAGGTAAGGACACACACACAGACACACACACACAAACACCCTACAGATGGAAACAACAACACACGGAGACACACACACACACGGAGGCCACGGCGAAGTCTGGTGTGGGACCCTTATGATTTAAAAAATGACTTATTGGGGAGCACTGTAGGCCTACCACTCAAGGCGAGGTTGGCATCAAAGCAGAAATAAAGAACTTTCTGAGCCCCTGGATTGAAAGATGAGCATGTTGACATGGTCCGGGGTCTGACCCCGGACCATGTCAACATGCTCATCTTTCTGAGCAAAAATCCGTAGACTGGTGCTGGAGTTGTGTGGGTTACTGGTTCTATTTTCAGAAGCTTTGTTACCAAGCCTAATTCATTGTTCTCGGCCTTTTTTGCTAATATTTTGCGTTACATTTGGCAAAACCTGTCCAAATTAAGTATAATACATTTTTGGTTAAGTTATAACATGATTTTTTATATTATTGTTATTATTTTGGGAAGAAACTAGGGTTGTGTTTATTTTCAGTTCTGTTTATGAGCGCCGGCTTCGAGCTGCAGGCTCCGTTGCTTAGTTTAGGTTATACTGAGTTGTTCATCTAACAATAAAGATCCCAATGAGGAAAACACCCTGTTTTTGTATTTTCATTTCAGTTTGAATATAAATACAAGCATATAAGCATATAAATACTTAAGTAATATCACACGAGAGGGAGTGCGTTGTATCACAGCCGTGCTGATATTCACTACAACAGCACGACCTCCAGTGTGATATTGCTTTTATAACAGTTCTACAAGCACCATTAATTAGTTAACGTTTGTTTATTTACTGATTTATTTGGCACAGCCAACACAAATGGTTCCGCGACTGGTACTGAACTGTTGCAGAGCAACGCACACACACTAGCTAGCGGAACATAAACAGCGGAGTGATGCATGTATAGTTAAAAGTCCCGGTGCTGTTATACTTGGTCGGAACTCAATGTTAAGGTAAAAAAAAATTAGCGATTAATCGACTAATTGATCGTTAATTCCCCCGACGATCGACTAAGACAACTTAATGGAATGCCCATCCCTAGTACATGGAGACACACACACACACACACATGGAGACACACACAATGACTGTATCTGCGAGCCTTTTTAAGGTAATACCATGTCCTCAAGGAACCGACCCTGGCTGTGTGTTTCTTGTCCATCCCAGTACACACGCCACACACTGAACTAACTAATTGGAATCAACGCTTGTTGATTGGACAATCAAACTCGACCTTAACTTTACTGAATCAAAGGCCACTTCAACTTTGAGCTCAGTTTCCCCCCCAAAGGGAAGAAAAATGCAATCTTTTTTCTCATCTTGAATTCCTGGCCATGAGGTGATGACTAATTGAGAACTAATTATAGCTTTAAGGGGCAATATATTTCTTCCTTAAAACAGACACACACACACACCCTGTACATAGAGACACACACACACATGGAGACACACACACACACACACACGCACACAAATAGAGACAAACACACACATACCCACACTCAATGAGATCGCACAGGTAAGTGTAGCAAAAAGATAAATAAAACACCGCAAACCCTACACACACACAGACATGGAGACACACACACACACACACACTATAGAGTCCATCGGTCAAGGACAAGTGGGATCAGTTTGACTGGGGCTAATTCGGTTCTCTCTCTCCCTCCAACTCTCTCTCCTTCCATCTCTCTCTCCCTCCCCCCCGAGATGCATTAAGAGATCGTCATTACCTTCCGTATCGGGACGGGGGCGAGGGTGTGAATTACCATTCTCCCCTGTGACTTTCACGCAAGGCCCTATCAGTCAGCCGCGCCGCTGTCAAGTGCGGCGGGATGTTTTGACAGGCCGTTATATTCAGTCAGTAGCCGCATCGCAGTTATCAAGAGACGTTTCAATTTGAAGAGGCCGTGCGTGCCCACGTGGAAGAGGGGGAGGGAGGGGGAGTGAGGGAGGGAAGCTACGGGGGGGGACGAAGTGGAGTGCAGTCTTGTGTTTGCGTTAAAGGCGTGCGGTGGGGGGGGGGGTGTGTGCTGGGGTGCTCTGGGTCCGGGTCGGCGTGCTCAAAGTCGTTATTAAAGATGATTATGTCGGCCAGGCCACCCCTCCCTCCCTCCCCCCCCCTCTGATCCTAATCGGCCTTTGCTGACAGGCACTCCTCGGGGCAGCTTAGCCGGCGCATTAAGCCCCCTCTCTGCCTGTTCCACCCTGAAGATCCCATTAGACACAGAGGGATTACGGCGGGGGGGAATGTACACAAAAACACACGTGCACACGCATGCACGCGCACATAAACCCGCTTGCAGACACACGTAAGGAGCGCACGCCCCCCACCCTTTCCTCAACACATACACGTCCCCCCGTCCCCCCCCACACACGCACATCTTTACAGTTTGTCGGTGTGTGAGGACCTGTTGACTGTTGTGTCAATTACCGGACACGTAAATATTTCAGCGGCTATCTCCCCGCTCGCAGACTCTCAGCTCGGCCAATAACACGCCGCATCATCGCCACGGTAACCTTCAGAAATGCCGGTCACGTCGTTTACTTTAATTTCCCCTCTGATGCGGTTGTACATTTGCTCTAAAGATTACCCACGATCCATCATGCCTCATCCCAAGTTTAACGACGTGATTGGCACAGGTGGGACGGTTTTGGAGTCGCTCGCTTCGTCCAATCGACAAAAAAAAACGATCCACCGACGGTGGGGCTTCGGTTTGGTGGCCCCGGTCGTCATGCCGATTACCATTCCGTTTGCGTCGCCTCAACCCACTGTCTGTTGGGCTCCTCCGGGCCTTCAGGGGGTCTCGGTGTTTCTCATCCCCACACACTCAAAGACGGTCCTCTGATGCCGGGAGGAGCCCATGGCAGAGGTGGAGGAGTGCCGGTGTTAACCAGAGAGTACAGGGGGTAGAGAGAGGGAGCGAGAGACGGACCGAGGGAGAGAGGAAGCGGAGATAGGGCCGGCTCGGGGAAGAGGCAGAGGCTGGAATCAAAGGTGCGCGCGCCCGTAAAGCTGCCGGAGCCACTCGCCTCTTTCGCCTCTTTTCATCGAGCGGGGGCTTATCGTCCTAGAATGGATGCCCGCGCGGTGGCCCCTCGCGCACGTGTCACCCGGGGCTTGAAGATGAAACCGGCCCGTATTTATTTACCTCACGGGGGGGGGAACCCGGGAAGAGGAGGAGGGTGTGCATGGTGGATTATAGATGCCTTGCTGCTGATCGTTTGACGGTTTACTGTGTCCGGGATCAATGGCGCCACGATGAACCTGTGTGTCGTGGCGCCCCTCCCTCGGTCCACTTCCGGCCGTGGGATTATGTGCAGAGAAGGGGGAGGGGGGAGGACGGTACCGCCGGGGAATATTTATCGAGAGATATCCTTGTTTGTCCGTAGTCGTTAACGCCGCCCGCCCAATGAAAATAAGGTGGCGCCATAAAGATACACGCCGCGCCAAAGGGTACGCTTTAGTGTGCTGTGGTCTAACCTTGATGTTCCCTCTCTCTCTCCTACCGCCTCTTGCCCTCCCCCCTCTCTCTCTCTTTCTCCTCCCCTGCCTCCACCCTTTTCACCATCTCTCCCTCACTTTCGGTGCCCACCAATCACTCTCTCCTCCCTTCTCTCCCTCTCTCTCGTCCCTCTCTCCCTCTTTCCCCCTTCCCCAGGACACAGGGAAGCTCAACGTGTCGTACTTCCGCTTCGACATCAACGACGCCACGGGCGACCTGGACGCCAACCGGCCCGTCCCGTTCCGCCTCACGCCCAACATCTCCGAGTTCCTCACCACCATCGGCGTGTCGGGCCCGCTCACCGCCTCCATGATCGCCGTGGCGCGCTGCTTCGCCCAGCCCAACTTCAAGGTAGGCGTCCTGGGGGGCCGTACTCCCTACCCCCCCACCCCCCAGCCACACGGGAGGTCCTTCACGGCCGTGAGATGTGTGTGTGTGTCAGGCGTCCTCACCTGTGCATCTAACAAGGACAACACTGCTGTAAATACAGTTTACAAATACATAGATATAAATAAATATACATGAGGTAAAAAAAATGTATATATCAATAAATATGTACATAAATATATACACAATAAATATATCAATAAATATATAAATCCATAAATATAAATAGACATAAATAAATAAATAAAAACATAAATAAATATATAATGACTTGAGAGTTGAAAAGACTGATTTGAATTTAATGTGCTGCTTTTAATAGAATCGTAAATCATAAATAATTGCAGGGTAAATTGATACGGGGCTGTGTGTTAATGTACTGCTAACGACGTAGCAACCAACTAGACGAGGTGGTGTTGTGGTTGGCAGGGCGCCGAGACTGACGGAGCTCAAACGTGGCCCTGCCATCCGTGTTGAAGGCGGAGGTGTGTGACTGACAGGGTTATTGGTTCATCTTCAGCCCGGGGTTACCCGGTCCAGGGCCGTTTCAGCCCCACCCCACTAGAGACTACTGCAATAACCCGCAATTCAAGTCTATTTTTAACACCAAAATCTGCAACGGCTTAATGAACTCCTTCACAAAGGCTACCGCAGGAACGCCAGGGCTGGTGTTTTTTCTGAGCTAAATTGAGAGTGTGGCGGCGGGGGGACGCGAGCTACCTCCTCCGCTGCCTCACTGTTGATGCTAGCGCATGGCTACAATAACAGGCTCCCTCCCTTCCCCCCCCCCGCTGTTACCAAATAGCAGCCTTCTGTCAAACTGCCAGAGGCTCAGTTAGGGACCCCTAAATTTGTCCATTACAACAAAGTTAGCGGATGGATAGCGCGCTGAAAACCGTCCGCCCAGAAGAGTCCCTCTCAAGGCCCAGCTAAACGGAACCAGCCTGTGTGTGTGTGTGTATGCGTGTGCGTGTCTGAGGTTGGTAAGTGAGGCCCAGTGTGGGGCTGTAATAACAGGGCCTGGGTTTGCTATGTATAGGACAACCCCCCCCCCCAGCCCCCCGCCCCCCCCTCAGGACTCTGACACACACGCAGGGCGACAGGAGGTTATCAACGACGTGTATAAACCCAACTCCCCAGAGCTGTTCTAACCTTATTCTGCAGCTGAAACCGGCCGCCTGTGCTCTCAACACAAACCCATAAACACACGTAAGCCCTTGGAAGACGCAGCTGCCAAAACGTCCGTCCCCCGCTCCAGCGTGGGGCGCTCCAGCCCCCGTAAACGCTGGCTGTGAGTGTTCTGAGCCGGCCGGTTATCGGTCGTCTCGCGGTCCCGTCCGGGTTTGGACGGACGTGCCTGTTTCAACACCTCTCCTCTGTAATGAGGTGCAGTCCCCCCAGTCAGGGACCGAGACCCCCTCACTAAATCTGCAGTTAACGGCCTGTTTTCCGCACGGTTTGACTCTAATGTTTTTTTTCCGTTATTTTTATACTAATTTGTGTTTTTCGTTTACTTTACCGACCAATTCAACCAGCAATTATCAAAAGCGAGACCTGTTTCCTGACACGGCGTCCGTCTCCGTTTGGTCTTTTTCCCAACAGGTGGACGGTATCCTGAAGGCCGTGCTCCGGGACGAGATCATCGCGTGGCACAAGAAGACCCAGGAGGACACGTCTATGCCCCTGTCCCCCGCCGGCCAGCCCGAGAACATGGACTCCCAGCAGCTGGTCGTCCTGGTCCAGAAGGCGGTCACGGCCATCATGTCCCGCCTCCACAACCTCGCCCAGTTTGAGGGCGGGGAGAGCAAGGTCAACACCCTGGTGGCCGCCGCCAACAGCCTGGACAACCTGTGCCGCATGGACCCCGCCTGGCACCCCTGGCTCTGAGACCCCCCACCTCCCCCACAGGGTCTGGGGGAGTGTGTGGGGCTGGGCGCTGAGGCCCCGGAGCTCAGGGCAGGGGGGGCCGTCCCCGGTCTCTCCAGAACATGGGAAGAGGATGAGACGCCCTGCAGGAAGGTGGAGTCTGCTCCTGGGAGAGGAGATGGACAGCGGGGGGGGACGGGGGACGGACGAGGTCGCTGTGCTGCCCGTTGGCTGTAATAACAGGGCCTGGGTTTGCTATGTTTAGGACAACCCCCGGCCCCCCGTTGTCGTGCGTCTCTGTAGGGGGGAGCGAGGCGGAGATGGACCGCACGTCGGTGTTTGTCTTTTTTATCGTTGAGGAATATGAAGCTTTGTACGCCCTCAGTGATCAGTTGTAGGTTTGTTCAAAAAATGATTTTAAGAAAAACAAAATGAATTTCTTTTGTTGGTTTATAATTCAGCCACTACGCCAATACGTTTTCGCTCTGTGTTCAATGACATGTTGTTCCTGTTTATGTACCTTTTTATTTTATTTTATTATTTAAGCCGAGCGTTGCTCTACGACCCCCTACCAGCCTGTAAAATGTCGTGAGCAACGGTCAATCACTTTTTTTTATCCGTATTTTGTATTGTAACTGTTTAATGTATTTTTTTTTATTGTTTTAATTCTTGCAAAGGACCTCGGGGAGGGTCCTCAAACAGGTCTATCAGGACCGCAGGGCGCCGAGTGGGTCACTGTCACTTGCTGCGCGCCCCCTGCTGCGCTGCAGGTACGATTCCCTGGTCGGTAATCCTTTGTTTGATTTTGTATTCCTCTTTCCAGTTTGGAAAGAAAAAAATTGTTCTGCCGACCGAATGACGGTTATCTCTTGCCTTGTGAATAAGCCTTTTGTTTGAATAAAGTCATTTTTTTAATACAAATCTTGGAACCGTCGCTTTTATAAAAACTCATTGGGTTCCAGCTTAATTAGCCTGTTGGCTGCAATCATTCAATATATTAATATGAAGATCAGGGGGGTTGGAGGGAAGGTGATAATAGATCAGTAGATTAATAATCATGATCTGACATACCTGTGTTCTTAAAAATGTAAATTCTTACGACAGCACTAGTTTTAGGTTTTTGTTTTTTTTACCCTTAAATGCATTTGATTTATTTAACAGCGGTGTGTTTCAGTTCTGGCATGTGTGTTCAGTCAAGGTGGGTCGTTCTGTGGTCCCTAGGAGGAGGAAAATACCATCAAGGTCATTACCCCAGGGTCCCTCTGGGGCCCCCGCTGCTCTCTGTGGAGGGGGGGGGGTGTCGCGGGGGCATGAGGGTGTGCTCTGTCTTCAACTCCCATGGCGAATGATTAATGTATGACAGAGGCCCTCCGAGTGGGCATGGCCTTTACTGAATTACACACACTGTCACCTGGCCCCTCTCTGCTCATAAACAAAGGTTATATCACTGTTGCACACACACACACACACACACACACTTATTCTGTCTCTGACTCACACTGTGCCTACTTAATACATTTACACGCTCACACACACATGCATACAGTGCACACACAGTAAACACACATGCATACAGTAAATCTACACAATCTTTCTTCCTGCCTCTCAGTGTCTCCTTGGCACATTTACACACACAAATGCACAAACACACATACAGTACACACACGTATACTCAGTAGAAATACACATTCTGTCTCTGCCTTGAACATTCTCCTTGACACACACACACACACACACACACACACACACACACACACACACACACACACACACACAGTGTCGCCTAGCAAATGCCTTGTTCCCTACTAAAAGAAGAAAAAAAAAGACAGGAAAATATGTTGTCTGCTGTCCAGATTGGCTGTCGTATCCGACTGACTGGCCAAGTCCTTCGGCTGCCTTTTTCCACACGTTGAAGATTGTAGTCACAGGACAGACAAAGTCAAAAAAGAAATACCCTCAAAATAATTACTTTCTAGCCCTTGTCGTGTCATGTAGGCACATATAACAGCTTTGGATTTGTTATCGTCGTTGTTTTAGATTTTCCCACCCTAGATTCCACACCTTTCTACTTTCCAACACACTTTGATTAACAAACAAGTCGTTTCTGGGTTTCCTTAACCCTCAACTTCGTGACTGGGAAGGGGAGCCCCCCCACGTGCACCCCCACCCTGCTCCCAAACAGGTGGGAGCACAACCGTCAACGCATCGTCGACTCTTCAGGCACAAGAGGAGGCCTTTGACTGTATGCATGCGTGTGTGTGTGTGTGCGTGTGGGCGGCGGTGTGAGGTTCCTTCAGAGAATTTCCTTCAAACAACCTCATTTGAAGTTGTCGAGGGAGGGAGGGGGGCCCGCCGTGGCAGGAGGCATCTATTTCACGGCTGCGGGGCTTGCTTGAGATTTGAGGGATGAGGGGAAGGATATGAGAAGGCTACACAGCGGACCGACGGGCCTTCTCTATCTCCCCTCACGTGTCCTCCCTCTCTCCCTCGCTTCCTTCCTCCGCTCATTCCCTCCTTCCTTAGGGGGATTGTCTGGCTGTCAGTCTTGCCTTGCGTCTGCCGTGTGATATCAGCGGATCAGAGGAGCTGAAGCATTCCTCATCCCCTCTCTCTCGTTCTGTCTCTCTCTCCCTCATCCCTTCTCTCGTTCTCTCTCTCTCTCTCTCCCTCATCCCCTCTCTCTCGTTCTCTCTCTCTCTCTCCCTCATCCCCTCTCTCTCGTTCTCTCTCTCTCTCTCTCTCTCTCTCTCTCTCTCTCCCTCATCCCCTCTCTCTCCTCTCTCTCTCTCTCTCTCTCCTCATCCCCTCTCTCTCATTCTCTGTCTCTCTCTCTCTCTCTCTCCTCTCTCTCTCTCTCTCTCTCTCTCTCTCTCTCTCTCTCTCTCTCTCTCTCTCTCTCTCATCCCCTCTCTCTCTCTCTCTCTCTCTCTTGCTCTCTCTCAGTTCCTCGGTCTTGATCTATCTTCACTTCTTCTCCAAACACGCACACAAATTATATTTGACACGAGTGGATTGGAGAACATGCCTGCAAGAAGCATTCTCTCTTGCTCTCTCTCTCTCTCTCTCTCTCTCTCTCTCTCTCTCTCTCTCTCTCTCTCTCTCTCTCTCTCTCTCTCTCTCTCTCTCTCTCTCTCTCTCTCTCTCTCTCTCTCTCTCTCTCTCTCTCTCTCTCTCTCTCTCTCTCTCTCTCTCTCTCTCTCTCTCTCTCTCTCTCTCTCTCTCTCTCTCAGCAATTTATTTAAATGTTATTGATATGTTTCCTGCTCCTTCTCAGTCCCACTCTTGCGTTGCTCCTCTTCCCTTCCCTGTGTTGTCATGTGGGACGCTTTTATCCCAGAAGTAATGGATGCTGCTCTCTTTTCAGCAGGACTGGTGGTGTAGGTGTTGGTGATGGTGATGGTGATGCAGGTGTAAGTGTTGGTGAGGCTGGTGGTGAGGGTGGCGGTGTTTTTTTTGTTGTGTTTGGGGGGGTGGCTGTATTGATGTCGATAGTTGTGCTGATGATGGATGTGGTGGTGGTGGTGCTGATGATGGATGTGGTGGTGGTGGTGGTGTTGCTGGTGATGGCTGTGAGGGTGGGGTTGGTGGTATGCACATTGTGATGAAGATGGTGAGGTAGAGGGGGGGGGGGGGGGGCGTCTGGGGCTGATCCTAGATCTGCAGGGAGGATCTCTGGGGAGACTTGGAGGTGCATGAGACTCCAGGGGGACCAGAACAGAGGAGGGGAATCTGCTTTGTACGGTGATCTTGTTCCTGTTCCAGGGGAAGTGTAGGGGGGAGGGGACCGCTCCCTGGTCCCCACGAGTGAGGAAAGGGAGCGAGGTTTCTGCACAAAGAAAATCACAGACTTTTGACAGAGCTCGTCTGATTACAACTTAATGTGCGTTTTTTTTACTATCACGCTTCAACGTTGAATCAATGTCACGTTGAAAATGGTCGTTCATCCACAGAGATTCTTTGTTACTCCTGAAACACAGCGGTATCAACACCATCTGTCCCACCCATCCATAACACCAATCATTCATAGCTAGTACTCTGCCTCATGGATGAGACGTTCAACCCAAGCTCCTGGGCCCCCGAAGGCCCCTAAACGATCCAGGGGACTCATGGCAAGAGTAGGGGTACTACCTCGGGAGGGCTGGCCCGATTCCTGATCTGGCTCCGGTCCCAACGTGGCCAATTAACCATCCCCTGGGCTCTAATTGGACAGTTTCACTCCTCACCTCTCCACTGTGATAGCCAATGGCTGGTGAGCGTTCTGGTGCACACTGGCAGCTGTGCACCACCCAGTTCGATGTAACACACTGGTGGTGGATAATGGGGTACCCTCCCCCCAACCCACTCACTATGCAGAGCACTTCAACGCCTGTTCGAAATTAGTAGTAGTATTCATTTGCCGTAAGTTGTGACTCCTCCACCTCAGAACATATCTTGAAGCTCAAATCGAAGAAATAGTGTAGAAAATACTTTGTACTGTTTGTGAAAATCCAGAATTGTTTTGTATGGGGAATCCTGCTGCTAGCAGTGTGTCATGTTGCATTAGCTCAGGTTGAACTATGGATCTGGGATTGTTTACTTGTGCCTGTATATACTAGCAGCAATAATTGATTATGTTATGCACTTGTTCTGTATTCCCAGGAGAGCAAAGACCAATGATTTGTGCAGATTTTATGCATGAAAGATATGAGGGTGAGCTGTTGGGCATGTAATCATTTTAAATAACAACTATATAAGGGTCGTTATGATATGGTTTCAGTTACTATGGCAATTTGGTTATATTTATATAACTCAGATATACATCGTCATTTTGAAAAATGAGTTTTTTGAGTTTGACTCTAACCTTCCTCTAACTGTTGGTGTCTGTACTGTATGGGATTGACTAACTATTTGTAGCATTGTGTACTTTGGAATTGCACCTTACTGTTAGTTAGTTAGAACTTGATTGATGATACCTACAGCTACCTTTCACATTTCTGGCTTTACATTATTCTAGCCGACTGCTTTTCACTATCTAACTCTTACATTGTTAATTTGAACTCTATATATTTGCTCTTTTCCTACTTTTTACTGCTGCTGCTTTACAACATTATATTATAATATGATATCTTATCTTGCTGTAATCTATTCACATATCAGCCCACAGCTACGAATAGTGGTTGGGTCTGCGTGCCTCAAAAATATAAAATTGACATTAAAATGCATACTATACAGTGCAGCCATTGACTGCATTTGCCATTTTAAAAATAGATAAAAATAATTGTACAACGCTATAAAATAACAATGTAGAACGGTAGCCACCGGTGAGATATTGTCAGTGGGTATCAATACACAGGGAGAGATAAGAAGGATTTAAAGATGATACGGGGAGGAGGTGATTGTATTATTATGGAGATGAGGGCTCCTATGGACTCCCTTCTCGTCTCTGCCTTCACCAGTGAACCGTGTTCCCAAAACTCCAGTCTGAACCTGGCAACATGCTGACGATTGACATTGTTCCTCCACGGTATAAGCCAGGGAACTTTTCTTCATTTCTACAGCTGGATAACTAACAGAGTCCCTATTCCTATTGATGAATTATGGATATTTTATCGTATTTTCATAGCGATTGAATTTCCATGTACCTCAGGGGTTAATCCGGCGTTAAAAGGCTTATCTAATATACCATTCTGTGTATTGATTCACCATCAGATGTTTTTTGTAAGACATCTATCTCTCTGTACTATTAAGCAGCCTTGCAAGCCTTTGCATCAGTCCTACTCTGGACTTCATGGCTGTTTAACCGTTGAGTTCAATCTTTCTGCCTCCATCCCTCAGGGAAATAGTTTGGAATGAAGACGTTATTTCTCCCCAATTTAGCTTCCTTTTTTTTTTTTTCTTGAATTGACTCATATAAGCGAAGCTGTATTTTAAATCTTTGGTTTTAGATGAATAATATTAAAGGTTTTGTAGGTCATTTTTAAATTGTAAGAAATACCATACCCGTACATCTGAACAAAGCAGAGAATATCTGCTTTGAGTTGACCTACCTCAGAGTGAGCCGGTTCAGATTTTACTCCTGGCTCACTTAATGAACAATCGGGACATGTCTTTCCTGATTGTTTCAGGAAATCCATATTGCCTGCTGATAACAGGTGCTTGAAATTTAACACTTTCTCACTGGTGGAGAAACCAAGGGAGGGAGGAAGCAGAGAATCTGGGACAAGTTTTATTTTGTTTAAAATGTTTCTCTCTTCTGTTCTTTATTCTCTGAAATTGTACCAACAGCAACTTTAACATATCAATTTGTATTATCCCATTGCATTGAAAAAAGTAATTGTAGGGTTATTGTAACCTGCATAAAAACAAAGAAATAGCTATTTCCCATACTGTTCTATATGCAAATGTGTTAAACAAACTTGTGATGAAAAAAGGTCCATGACTCATATAGCCCCAAGTCTAACCCTGAAAAAGAACACGTTGATTTGTAAGCCTCTGTAGGGTAAGTGTCTCTTGATTATAGAAGGGAAATTCACCTTCAGCGTGGGTTGCATCTGGAAAAGTCTCAAAGGGACATGTTTTTCTATTATGCTACCAGTGCCGTTAGAACGAAATAGAATTCCTTTAACAGGTTCACGCC
>OLKM01000685.1:178791-191291 GCA_900291075.1 Melanogrammus aeglefinus
AACGGATTGCCTTTAGGAGCGAGGGAGAGGGAGAGACCAACAGTGAGAGCGAGAGAGCGAGAGAGATAGAGAGAAGTCCAGAACTCCCCTGCTCCCAATTTTCATATCCCTGAGCCAATCTGCATGGCGCGTGGATCCTAGCAGTGTTTACAGCTGTGTAATCGCCAGCACCAGATTTGTTTCTGTGTGGAGGAAAAGCAGACAAACTGTTTAGCTGTCACGAGTGAGTGTCACCAAACGTCTCCTGTCACCGAATGGACTGTGGTTAACAGGTGGCAAATGTGGGAGCATATCTTTTCTCTCTGGGGACTCTGGTTGATGCACTCAAACGCTTGAAAGACTACAGCCTCTTGTGAATCATATACTGTATGTATATATATTTGTTTATATATATATAATAGAATTACTTTGTCTATCTGGTACAAACATCCCAATGTCCCCACATCATTAGCCACACCTGACACTGGCTACATGTGGACCTAATTGAAGCCACTAGTTAGCCACTAGTCCTAATGTATTCTGACATGATGATGATGATGAATGGAGGTTAAGGGATTGAAAGAGAGGGAGAGAACGGGAGAGGGAGGAAGAGAGAGAGAGAGAAAGAACAAAACAAGGGAAGGCGAGACAGTGATGAAGACACGTAATAAAGAACGAGAAGAGAGAAAAACTGAGACGTGAGAGAGAGAGAGAGAGAGAGAGAGAGAGAGAGAGAGAGAGAGAGAAGAGAGAGAGAGAGAGAGAGGAGAGAGAGAGAGAGAGAGAGAGAGAGAGAGAGAGAGAGAGAGAGAGAGAGAGAGAGAGAGAGAAAAGTTATTGAGGACACAGATGGCCAAGGTCCTGAGATAGAAAATGGAGAGAATGTGTGAGGAGACAGAGGAGGGAGAGAAGGACAATGGGAGCGATGGAGAAGTGGATTATGTAGGCGTCGTTCACTTTCCTTTCGCGGTTTTATTTCCATAAAGCAGACATCATTCTTGCACACTCTCCGAGGTCCTCGCCTGTTGGCTCATGCATAAAGCATAAGACTCAAGCATCTCTAATGCACATAAACTAATGATCAGGATCCCAGGTCTGGCTGCCTCACGCCTCGGAAACAACAGAAAATCCAATAAAAAACCAAGTGTACTAAACAACTCAATTTGGTGCGCCTGTTAGCCCCGGCTGCTAGCTAATGGCCGCTTGTGGCTGCGTCTCGACTCAGGTGGAGGTGCAACACGTCTATACACAACACTAGCACCTAGCCAAACAGGTTGGGAAAATAATATGAAAAAGCAGAGAGAGAGATTTAGCGTATATGACTTCTGCGAATCTAAGCGCGGCGAATTTGCATCTCCAAATGGGCTTTGAATCCAGGTGGGATAGACTTGAAATAGAGGTAAATCCTTTTTGTCTGTCTAGGAGTTCCTAAGGGATGTATTTATCATTACCTTGAGATCACTGAAGCTGATGCTCGTGCACGACCACTGAAAATGTATCCCTGCCCCCCATTTTAAAGCCTTTTAATATTTTCCATATTAAGCTTAACAGATTTAGTGGGTGAAAGTCAACAGGTCTTCTCCCCTGTCTGCCGTCCTTCACATGAGGGGAACGACGTGCAGCTCTTTGTCACAGAAACCCCATCGAGAGAGACTGCAGCAGTAGCCTTGTTTAGAGAGTGCAGAATCGAATTGGATTTCAGCAACTTTCCCCTGTCTTTTTCTGTGTGTGTGTGTGTGTGTGTGTGTGTGTGTGTGTGTGTGTGTGTGTGTGTGTGTGTGTGTGTGTGTGTGTGTGTGTGTGTGTGTGTGTGTGTGTGTGTGTGTGTGTGTGTGTGTGTGTGTGTGTCTTTGTGTGTGTGTGTGTCTGTGTGTCTGTGTGTGTGTGTGTGTGTGTGTGTGTGTGTGTGTGTGTGTGTGTGTGTGTGTGTGTGTGTGTGTGTGTGTGTGTGTGTGTGTGTGCGCCTGCGTAGACTATGTGTGTCCCTTGCGTCTATGTCATTTACTTTCCGCCCTACATCTCTCCCATCAACAAAGGAAATATTAAGGCAATTATTTATTGCGTTGCTCCTCGTAAAATGTGTCATAAAATAATTATATTTTGTTCTGAATAAACGCGGGGGTTTATATTCAGAACTTAGCGGGAGGTTGATTATGGTTGTTCAGTGGAACTCGAGCTGGGACCAGATTTAGTACCCCCAAACCCCCCTCCCCCCCCCAAAAAAAAAAACACCCCCCAGAACGTGGATTTAACCAAGTGATCTGCATGAGGAAGTTTGTGGAGATGCAAGACGCAGTTGATGGAGTTCATCTCAGTATCCCTTTTGAAAAAGGCTTCGGGGGGCCACTCATTGGTCCTGAGCGGGCCCCCGGTGGCAGGGCGCCGTGACAGGGGGGCTGTGACGGGAAGGGGTGGGGGGGGGGCCGAGAGGAACAACCTGTGACAGCACCAGCGCTGCCATGCAGGTACTTTAAGATCAAATGAAAGAGAGAGATAAGGCCATGCACACACACACACACACACACACACACACACACACACACACACACACACACACACACACACACACACACACACACACACACACACACACACACACACACACACTACAGTCAAACACACACACACGCATTATATATGTGTGCACACACACACACACACACACACACACACACACACACACACACACACACACACACACACACACACACACACACACACACACACACACACACACACACACACACACACACACACACACACACACACACACACACACACACACACACATGAAATGGAGGGTGAAGAGAAAATCAAATAAATATTTCAAAAATGCCAGAAAGAAGGTGCTATGTACTGGCACGTTGTCATCCTCCATGTTTTTTTCACCATCCACTAGTTTAGAGGTGTGGACAGAAAGGAACGAGTTGAAATGAGGTAGGCTTACTCTTGGGAATAATGATCAATTGTGTCTGAGTGTGTGGAAAAGTTTCCCCTCTTGTCTGCTCCACACATGCTAATGTTTTAAATAAGACACTGTGGCGGAACCACAGCCTCTTGGAAATAAACACTTAGATAACTCCTCTGAGAAAACAAGAAGAGAGATAGAGGATCTGGCTTCCCATCCCCAGACATCTGGACACTGTCACCATGGTCACATGTGGTCAAGGCTTGGTGAATCACTGTTCCAATTAATACTGTTATCTGGGGTTTATTTTTAAAAGTACACCGCAATGTATAAGGATGATCACAACCATAGCTTAGCTCAGGGTAAATAATTACTCTTGCAACTAAGTAGCTGACTCTCAACAGAACATTTAAGTGCAAGCATAATAAGCTACAATATCCATGCAGAACATTAAAGCAATGTACCAATATGAAATATATATTAGCCGATGCCCATATTCATAGGCTACTATTCAATACAGAAAACGAACTACAGAAGGACATTATTCTGGTTTGTGCAGTTTGTGCAGGGGGATGATAGATACTGAGAGTGGTTAATGGTCTGTTTTCTGCATTAATCACAACGCCCATAGCCCAGAAGTCCAGCTTATTCTCTTGATACAACGTCTTGATTGAGGAGGCTTTGCCGGTTAACCTATAACTATTATAATTATAAGTCAAAGAATAATATAACAATAATTATAATAAAGGTTATAATAATAATTATTATAATAATAACAATAATCTACTTGTTATTAATATAAGCAGTAAAAATATTAATTATACATCACTCATAGGTTGGTTCTTCACTGTTATTTAAAAATGCCGGCGCTGTTTGGCCTACTTACCCAAGTAAACCAACTGCCGCTGAAATATAACTTCTCTAACTCGAAAATGTGGTCATACTTTTGAAAGTTTTATGGCCATGGTGGATTCAGACTAAATTATAATCCATGCATGCCGAGTAATGATTACAATTACCTTATCTCCCAGGGATAAATGACTATCCCAATAAGGCTCCACTGACACGTATACGGTTTAAACGCCGGGCGAGTCAATACGGAGAGCTCCTGGTTTTTTCTAGCGCATAATATTTTCCTGGGCTCTTCCTTCAGAGGTAGAAGTGAAGGCCCCCCGTTGCCCTCATCTCTTTTAGCGCTCTTGCATTTTAATCTTGCTTCCTCTCTGCTTGCCCATGTGACCCAGCTATAACTTACCAATAAATTAATATTTAATCTGCCCTCCATAACCCGCCCATGCTGCTCCGGCTGCACCCTCTCCGCGTACAGATATTACTGATCACTATTTTAGCCTCGACGGGTTGAATAATTTACTGGCTGATTGGAAAAAATCATATTGGGGAGGTGGTTGAGGGAGGGGTGGGCTGGAGCACAAAGATATGGCTTTAATTTTGTGTTTTTTTGCGGATACATTCTGGGGGATGTAAACAAGTAGATTGTTGATGGGTGATGGGTGCACCCACAGAGATGGATTGACTTATTTTCTTGATTTCATTTTGCAGTTGGGTTAACAGTGTGCTGAAAGAGTGTTGGTTTGGTTTTCATAAACAAGTGTCGCAAAATGGCCGCCTGAGATGGAGATATAGGGGTACACCTGAGATATAGAGGGCACACCTGAGATATGAGGGGTACAGTTGAGATATAAGGGTACACCTGAGATATAGAGGGCACACCTGAGATATGAGGGGTACAGTTGAGATATAAGGGTACACCTGAGATATAGCCCTGAGATATAGGGGTACACCTGAGATATAGAGGGTGTGCACTGTAGATCGTGCCTGTTCATGACACGATTTGTGGTCTGACATTACACAAAGTTGGGCAGTGTTGGTTGTTATATCTCAGGAGGGGAGGGGAGGGGGGGGCGGAGTGGCAGATTCCTCCACAACAATGCCTACAGACCTCCTCTATGTAAATCCACCCCCCTCATCCACCTTTGATTCCGTACGCGTCCTCCAACTCTTTCTGGAGGTGTCCAAACATGGCAGGCCTCCCCTCTCTAGTCATAGTGCTAGAAAAGAGGTCATGCTGATGGAGGGATGACCACCCCACGGACTGTACTTCTATTTTGTCCTTGGATAGAACTTATATGAGGAGGGGAATTGGGGGGGGGGGAGAGAGGGGGCTCTGCTCAGAATACCCTCCCCAGCTATGAGGCTAATCTATTCAGGTGCTGCGGGGCTGCTCAGCTATATGACAGAGACAAGTGAACACGCCTCAATGCACACGGAGGCGAACGTAGCATCATTATGCTACTAGGCTACGTAATTAGCATAGACCGGTGGGGCCCTGCCTCAAGCCCACTCCCCGCACACCCCCTACAATCCCATCCACTCAACGTCCCTGCGTCGCCGATAAGACTTGGTGAATAATCGCAGACACATGGGGAGAGCGCTGCCGGGGGAATTCTACACCACAACGAGGGTTTCAGAGAGAGAGAATTCAGGAAATTACATGTTTTTCTATTTTCTTTTCAGATCCGAGGGTTAATTCAATGAAATGGAGTGTGGCTAACCTCAACGCCACTTAAACATTTTTTTTCTATTTCCCCACGATTGACTCGCCCTAGGATGGGGTTGTGAAGAGGGGTCACCCCTGTGACCTGCACCTTCCATAATAGCATCATCATGTCGCTAAGAGGCTCTTCAGGAGACACACGATGCTGAGCTAGGGCTTACTGTGTGTGTGTGTGTGTGTGTGTGTGTGTGTGTGTGTGTGTGTGTGTGTGTGTGTGTGTGTGTGTGTGTGTGTGTGTGTGTGTGTGTGTGTGTGTGGCCTAGTCTGGAGCGAATGTTGGTCGCTCCTCTGTGTCTAGGCAGCCTCTGTAGAAGGGAAGTGCATGTGTGTACATGAAGCCGTGTGAGTGGTGCGTGCTCATGTCTCTTCGTGTGTGTGTGTGTGTGTGTGTGTGTGTGTGTGTGTGTGTGTGTGTGTGTGTGTGTGTGTGTGTGTGTGTGTGTGTGTGTGTGTGTGTGTGTGTGTGTGTGCATGCTCCCGCGTCTGCTCCTTCAGGATAGGTCAATGTCACTTGATCTTCAGCCAGCTAGTCTTATCGCGCCGCCGCTATTCCACTTGGAACAATGTCCGCCTGTCACATGACTCAAGGTTTAAGGGCCCCGGCCCCTAACAAATAACCCCATTACCTTTCTGCAAGGTGGGGGAGGTACAGATTAACCTCCCCCCAGCTCCCCCCGCTCCCCCTCCACCCCACCAGCATGGACCCCACGCTGGTGATGATTACCAAACCCACGGATGCTGTTGTCAAAGGTCATCCATTAAATCTTAACATTTAGTGTGTCTGTGTGTGTGTGTGTGTGTGTGTGTGTGTGTGTGTGTGTGTGTGTGTGTGTGTGTGTGTGTGTGTGTGTGTGTGTGTGTGTGTGTGTGTGTGTGTGTGTGTGTGTGTGTGTGTGTGTGTGTGTGTGTGTGTGTGTGTGTGTGTGTGTGTATTTTTTTGTGTTTTTGTGTGTGTTTTTGATCATATGTGTTTTTATGGACATAATAGAAGGACAATTTTATTGCAACGTTTGGAAT
Source organism: Melanogrammus aeglefinus (assembly GCA_900291075.1). Lineage (NCBI taxonomy): Eukaryota > Metazoa > Chordata > Actinopteri > Gadiformes > Gadidae > Melanogrammus > Melanogrammus aeglefinus. Next base: position 185,271 of record OLKM01000685.1, read on the forward strand.
GTTGTTTTTGATGTACAATCCCAGGTGAGATGGTGTTTGCTGTAAAACTAACTAGGCGCCCTCTCCTTTTTTTAATGAGGTTCAATTAGCACTTGTGTGTGTTTGTGTTTGGTATGTGTGCTCAGCATGTAAGTGTTCACGTGGAATTGCTCATATGATCTTAGGCTGCATGCATGTTTATGTTCACAAATGTGTAGATGGATGTAAGTGTGTTTGTGTGTGTGTGTGTGTGTGTGTGTGTGTGTGTGTGTGTGTGTGTGTGTGTGTGTGTGTGTGTGTGTGTGTGTGTGTGTGTGTGTGTGTGTGTGTTTATATGTGTATGTGTGTTCACACAGGAATAGTTGACCCCGCCCTCCTCCTTACAGGATCCTCTGTGATAGATGGACAACGGTTCCCGTTGTAATTACTAGTGGTTTGATCTGATAGCTATGCTCACCAACTCCAGAGAACAGAGATGAGATCCCCAGATAGATCCACCGTGTAGAGGCTTGTCGCAGAATCCGCCACCACCATCACCCCCACCTCCCCATTGCCTCAGCCCCCCAAAATGATCACCAGTCTGTGTATTTTTTTTAGTGGGACATAATAACACAGAGGTAACGAGACGCTGTGACTTTGCAATGTCAACCGCTTTGCAGACACAAACCCATACGGAGAATATTAGAAGGTTCTAGACTTCATTTTAGGAAAGTGCTTGAGCCTGTGGGCTCGCAACCCATAAGAGGGTGGCAGAGCATATGCCAAACCTGTATCTTGAGAAAGAAGCCCTGTGAACTTATGATTCCACGCCATGTTTTAGTTGCTCAGTGTTTCATTGAGTTAGCCACGATTCTTGAAGGTTTTTGTTCATACAATGTTTTTAACATACAAGGCATTGTCGATTACTGGGTAACACTTGACAATAAGGTATGGAAAATGTGGGTAGTTACTGAGGAACGAATGAGTAACGAATGATGAACGACCAGCGCCCTAACTGGGGCCCTAACTGGGGCCCTAACTGGGGCCCTAACTGGGGCCCTAACGGGGCCCTAACTGGGGCCCTAAGTGACAGTTGTTCAGTAACTTCTGAGGAGTTACTGTTAAACAGACTAGGGGATACAGTATTATGGTTAAAAAAGCTTAACTACTGGTGAAAGAATGATTAAAAAAGCTTCACAACTGGTAAACGAATGGTAAACGAATGATTCAAAAAGCTTAATGATGAACGAATGGTTCACGAATGATTAAATAAGTTCCACTACTGGTGAAGGAATGGTTGGTGAAGTCCGACCCAGCTCCATTAGTCGATCCAGTGTGGGGCCCCGCCCGGCCCTCAACGGCCCCCTGAGACCAAGGGCCGCAGGTTTAAAGCGTGGCCTACAGCGGTGGACAATTGCTTTTAAGATTTTAACATTACTAATGCAACAACATTAACATTACTACCGCCACATAATAAAACCTTAAAAGTAAATATTAATGTATGTATTGTGAATATCTTTATTAAAATATGACAATCAACCCAGTCTGTGCCCTGTTAATTTAATAACTGATTGTGAAATCCCAGGAAAATTCAGTTGCTTTCATAATAAATTGGTCAGTTTGCTAATTCACAGAATGATTAATTAATACGGTCGTCCCCTAGTCTGTTTACCAGTAACTCCTCAGTAGTCACTGAATCACTGTTACTTAGGGCCCCATTGAGGGCCCCAGTTAGGGCCCCATTTAGGGCCCCGGTAATTCATCATTCATTACTCAGTAACGAATACAGTCGTCCCCTAGTCTGTTTAACAGTAACTCCTCAGTAGTTACTGAATAACTGTCACTTAGGGCCCCAGTTAGGGCCCTGGTCGTTCATCATTCGTTACTCAATCGTTTCTTACTGTAAAGTGTTACCGATTACGGCAATATAAGTCAATGAAAGAATATTGACTAGAGACACAGATTAGTCCTGAGGCGAGGCCAGGCCAGTATATAAACCCTGCTCTATAACATCAGGTGAGACTGTGTTCTAGACCATGAGCCTGGATAGAACATCAGAAACTGATGATAAATTATAAATCACCATTAAGTCCTGAGGCGAGGCCAGGCCAGTATATAAACCCTGCTCTATAACATCAGGTGAGACTGTGTTCTAGACCATGAGCCTGGATAGAACATCAGAAACTGATGATAAATTATAAATCACCATTAATCACCAATGGGAGCAATCAGAACATGTTTGTCTTTCTCCGTTGGTAAGACCCCTACCCCACCCCCCCACACACACACACACACACACACACACACACACACACACACACACACACACACACACACACACACACACACACACACACACACACACACACACACACACACACACACACACACACAAACACCCACACAAACTCACCGTATCAAAGAGCACAGAGCTTTTGAAAACAATTATCCCCATTTATGTCAGAGGGTGGGTGATCTCTAATTACAGTGGTGGTGGTGGTGGTGGTGTTGGGGTCGCGTGTTGAATTCCGTTATTTTCCCCGCTATTGATATTCACTCAGCGACTCATTCACAAACTCATCGGGAGGGAACAGGAGTAGGAAATCCAAACAATGGCGCTGTAATTGATGTTTAAGATTGGAGGCCACGCGTGTACCATCTGCTTGTCTCATTACGCTTAGTGGGGGCCACAGATTGAAGCCGTCATTACGGCCAAGTCTTACATTATTTTCCACCCCCCCCCCCCCCCCCGGGCTAAGCGTGTACTGTGTGATGAAGGGCCGGATGAAAACACTGCGGCACAAAACATTATTACGACGTATTATTTCCCCACGACTGCGGCATATAACCCCGACCCCACACACATGATTTGTGTGCAGCATTTGGTTTCCCCATAGAGAGGTTTTCCATTGAAAAAGTCCTACTCATGCAGACAGGAAGTGAGGTGCACTTTCTGGTCCAAGGTCTCATTTTCAAACTTAAATGGGTGAATTTCCTTTGCACGCTCACATTCACACCCGCACACAAGTGTGTGCGCGCTCGTGCATGCCTATATCCTTTTAAAAGTGCCTGCGTCTCCGCTCATCATTCTGATAGAAGTGACAGCTGCGAAGACAGCTGTAATACAGCCAGTGATTAGCCGCGATGGTTTAATTAGCATAACAAGGCTGTGCCAGCCAGTCAGTCAGAGAGATGGCTCTTAATGAACCAACAAGTGTCTGGGAGAAGTTCAAGGATGGGGGGGGGGGTCGGGGGGAGACAAATTATCCCCTCTTTGTTGCATGATGGGAAGTCGGTTCGGGAGAAAATGAAGGAAGTCTATTTGGCCTTATCTGAAATGAATGAAACTATAACGACGAGGCAATGCTAGGTTTCAAACTGACACGGCAGGATGGGTTCCTCCTATGCCGGGAGATAACCGATGTTGATAAAGTTGCTGAAAAAGCAAAAAGCAAAAAGAAAGGGGAAAAAAGATGAGGGTGATTCTTCGTCAGCAGGAGGGTTTTTTAGGGGGATTATGCGCTGGTGTATTGTTATCGTTGAGTGAAAAGATTGGAAACGTTGACGGTCTACGTGACTTGAGTAGAATAACAAAGTATAAACTGCGGGTAGTGGTGATCGCCCTTCAAATTAAGGGCGTGATTTAAATGAATAAACTGTATCATTAAGAGGATCAGGCATTCATTACCTCATGGAGGGACGACGAGAGACACACAGAGGGAGAGGGACGGACAGACAGAGTTAGAGAGGGAGAAAGAGAGAAAGAGAGGGGGTGGCTGAATGTTAAATGGAGTGCACAGATATAATAGATTTACTAAGGAGTCCAGCCATTTCCCACTCTTAACCTCCTTCTGACCAACATGCAGGAAGGAAGTGGTGTGAGAGGTCACCTTGCTCAAGCCTTTCCTGGTTCAATTACAAATTAAAAGACACGCATGAGTCCCTAATGCGCATTTAATCGAACTCACTCCCCACTCTCCAAACCTACACCATTATCTATCATCTATGTTCTATCTATTGCATTATACTGTATATGAAGGGTCAATCTGGGTGTGTTGGTATGGAGACTGCAAAATCTACAATCTTTTCCATAGTATACACTCATTCAAGGCACGCTTTTAACCATTTACAGTTTTTCTCAGTCGCTTTGGTACATTTCTCAGATCAGAATTGAAATTTTCAAAACAGTAAGTGCATTTCTCAAAACAATTAGTAGCAAAACAGCATGGATTTCATGCAAAAGCCAGACTCTTGCTCAAAATCCTTAGTTCGTTTCTCAAAAGTAAATATCTGTGCCATCACAATGACAAGTCCTTGTGTCATTGTGTATGTATAAGACAGTCAAATTTCTTAGTCATGTTGTCAATATAACAGTGTGCTCTGGAGGGATGTCCTTATTGTAAATTTGAAGTTACACCTTAGTATATGTGGGAGATTGATTGCATGAGACTGGAAAAGATTCACATTTACGCTTTGACTGTTTGTACTGTAATTTGTTGACAGACCATGTCATTGCTAGAAATGTGAACATAGGGAAAATTCCTTAGGGTAAACTGTACATGCATTGCTGTAGGAATTACAGTGCAGTCATCCTACACCTCCTGATGGTCCTGTCTGTTCGGCCACAAATTCTCAGACAATGTAACATTGTGTTGTGCTCCAGCTATATATATACTTTATAAGCTTACAGTTCAGGATATGCACCTCTGAGCTATTTCAGTAAACTGGTTGATCGCTGGTTGATCTAACACTTCACACATTTCCCTTCTTTAGAGAACGTCAACATTCACCTGGAAGCAATTTACCAATTCAGGACAAATTTAGAAAAAAAAGTCTAATGGAAATGTATAGAAATATGCTTAGCATATTATGACAACTTGTTCAACCATTTTGCATGTAAAGACTTATGCAATGAACTAATGCCTAAATGTTGTGGGGGTGAGACTATTCAATAGAGACCCATTACAATACATTTTGATCAACATGACATAAGCAATTGATAATGTAGGAAAGAGCAGAGAATTGTACATAATCATTTGCATGAATGTACCAAAGCATTTGCAACACGTTCAAAGAAATGAGAAACTGCTTTTTTTGATGTGCACAAACGACACAATGATGTGAAGATTGAACAGGTAGTTTTGAGAATTTCTAATCTGATCTGAGAAATGTACCAAAGTGACTGTAAAAAAAACAAAACTGCAATACTCCTCACTTTGCTTTGCCATTTTACGTGATTGCTCAAGCATGAATCTTGAACTGTGCATTTTCAGATCTGAGTCTATGTTTTGGGGTCTCTGGCCTCATATGAACCTCCCTCACATCGTTATGGTCTGGTTACATCGTCAGCCATGCCGGACGTCTGAGAATATTCCAGGAAGAACATTCATATTGGATCATGTTTGTAGAAAAGCATCCGCATCTTAAAAGGGTTTTTAAATTGATAAATAAATAAATTGCCGTAATTCAATTTATTCCGTGGCTAGTCAACAAAATGTCTTTAAGTCTTAAACAGGTTTTTATATTTCTGGGGAGGTGAATTAATCCAACAGTCACTCATTGGCGCGAGCTAGCGTGACTTCTGCGGTGATAGTGGAGGGGCTCATTTTCCCGCTCCTTTCCCCGACATGCAGATAAAGTGGGACTGGTTAATTATGTACAGGTGTGCCTCGTTCAGCTGATGAATCACTTCTGTTCTCTCTCTCTCTCTCTCTCTCTCTCTCTCTCTCTCTCTCTCTCTCTCTCTCTCTCTCTCTCTCTCTCTCTCTCTCTCTCAGCTCCTCTCTCTCTCTCTCTCTCTCTCTCTCTCTCTCTCTGTCTCTCTCTCTCTCTCTCTCTCTCTCTCTCTCCTCTCCTCTCTCTCTCTCCCTCTCCCTCCCCCCCCCCCCTCTCCCTCTCTCTCTCTCTCTCTCTCTCTCTCTCTCTCTTCTCTCTCTCTCTCTCTCTCTCCTCTCTCTCTCTCTCTCTCTCTCTCTCTCTCTCTCTCTCTCTCTCTCTCTCTCTCTCTCTCTCTCTCTCTCTCTCATTGAGCTTCTCACTGCTTCTGTCTGCATGACTCGAATT
>OLKM01000685.1:198791-216291 GCA_900291075.1 Melanogrammus aeglefinus
AAATGTGAAATTAAATGAAAATAGCATCCACCCCACACACACACACACACACACCAGCATCCCTTCGTTATTCTACACCAGCACACTGATCTGTCATGGTTTCTCCCTCCTCATCCTACTGTTGGACAGATAGGCCTGGATGTGATCCCCGACACACACACACACACACACACACACACACACACACACACACACACACACACACACACACACAGTCACACAGTCACACAGTCACACACACACACACACACACACACACACACACACACACACACACACACACACACACAGTCACACAGTCACACAGTCACACACACATCCTCCATTTTGCAAAGCTCCTGCATGTTCCTGTATAAAATTACCTTATTGATTTGGTGGAATCATGGTGGATGGAGGCCCAGGTCTTGAATTTCAGGAGATAATGGAACTTGCATTATGCGCCGAACTGGACAGAAAATCGTTGGAAAATGGAGAATAGGCTATCCATGCGACGATAACATCTCGTTTTATGGCGATCAGCAGGCCCAGATGGGGTGGTGTTTCCGATAGATGTCTCAAACAAAAGCATTGCATCAAGTTTTTTTAAATATCACATTCATTTAATTGTGCTTGTCTTTATTTTGCACTGTTGTTGTTTTTGTTCACAGTTGCGTTGCCGTGGTTTTTGCTGCTAAATCACAGGGCTTTGTGTGTGTATGTATGGTGACTCAACAAAGCTCCCGTTATAATGCTTATATTCAAAGGGTTATTGTTGTAATGTAAGAGATAAATGAGGAAATTTGTTTATCGAAATGTTTTCATAAGGCTTCTTAAGGAGATTTTGGAACGCTTCTTGTAAATCTCACTCTGTTAAAGAGTCGTTTGGCTGTTGATAGAAAGAAAAGATAAAACGTAAATAGGATTCTTGAAGCACTCGATAGTTTTTCCTAAAAAGAAAAAACACCGGCAATTGTATTGTTTGGAAGTCGCTCAAATGTTAGTCTTATACTAAACTTTTCCTCAGCCTCACTTGTAACATTGGCTTTGGAAGGAGTGTTCTGCTCAACGACTCAATGTTGTAATATCTCTAGCATGCGATATATTCCATTTAATGAGACGAAGACAAACCTTTTGACTGGGCCGTCGTGGGTGCAGAGGAGGAGAGGCATCTGTGATATATTCAAACCATTAGTGGATTCCGAGAGAGCTAAGGCGCTAGCCGGTTCACTTGATAAGCCTGTTAATCATACCAAATCAGGTACCAAGGAACTGTAATGGGGCACAGGGTGTACCTAACCACGCAGGATCACAGAACCCCCGGCCCCCCAAGGCTTTTAATCAGAGCATTTGCATTCAGATATGAAGCTATTAAACATTTCTGTTATTAATCCAAGCTTTTTGGAAATAGTTGTGACCAAGACACAGTGTGCCTCTTTTGTTGGCAAACAAGATTGTGCTGTAAAACGCGTATGTGGTTCTTGGGGAAAAATGTAGGGTTTGCAGGAATATGTACTTTATTCATGTAGACGCGGAGACATGACATTACACATTCCTGGTTTCTCGTGTTGATGAGGTGTGCAGACACACACACACACACACACACACACACACACACACACACACACACACACACACACACACACACACACACACACACACACACACACACACACACACACACACACAAAACACACACAACACACAACACATACACAACCACTAGCAGAAGGTAGCAACAGCATAGTTGAGAGTCCAACTCAACACAAAGCCCTTGCATAAAACCCAAGAAACTATTCGGCCAATCCACATCCTACCATGCTGAGGGAGCAATACCTCCCCGATGATTATGTGGGTAAATAAGGACCTTCCTGTCCAGCTGAGAGCCATCAGGAAGTGATAGAGACCGGTGTCGAGCTGTTTACCAGCATCGTGCAGCCACTTCCTGATTAATCAGACTCACCTGTACGCCTGCCGCCACCACCGCCGTCTGGGACTGGACAAACCCGGGGAGCGCATCATTACCTGCTCTGATTGGACGCTTCGAGAGACGTCCTCTGAGAGAGAGGGAGAATGAGAGAGAGAGAGAGAGAGAGAGAGAGAGAGAGAGAGAGAGAGAGAGAGAGAGAGAGAGAGAGAGATGAGAGAGATGGAGAGACGAGAGAAGAGAGAGATGGAAGATGAGAGAGAGAGAAGAGAGGAGAGAGAGAGGAGAGAGAGAGAGAGAGAGTGAGAGAGAGAGAGAGAGAGAGGGAGAGAGAGAGAGAGCGAGAGAGAGAGAGGGAGAGAGAGGGAGGTTCGAGAGGAGAGAGACGGTGACCGCTCTGCACCTGCTTGCTTGCTTCAAAGGGGGCGCCAGGCGATTCTGAGACGTTTATCGCTGATAGTGATTTACACGGGGCGTTAACAGGTTTCTGGATATGGCCAGACAGTCTCGCCTACGATTCATTCTACTTCTGATTCATCTCGACCGACCTCTGCGGACGACCCCTAGCGTCTTGGGTGGGTTCGCGGAGTGTCCGGTCGTGGCAGCTGGCGGGCTCTATTAGCCTGCCACTTGTTCCCTCGTTCTGATCTTTAGTTCTGACTGCCAGTGGTGTGTGTGTCCAGGCCAAGCAATGATTGCGGTACTTTGGCGCCGGATGCTCAGTTGACCTGTATATGGGATAAGGTGAGGGTTGGCGATGGCGGGTGTATTGGTCTAGACGTGGTGGTGGTGGTGGTGGTGGTGGTGGTGGTGGTTGGTGGGGGATTGTGGTGTGGTGGTGGGTGTGGTGGGTGGTGGTTGGCAGTTTCTTCTTCTCCACTCTGTCTTCCTGCTTTCCTCGACTTCTCATTTCTATTTCTTGCTCTTGGTAGTTTTTGGGGTTGGTTTGTTTTTTTGGTCCCTTCTGTATTCACTAACCTTGTAAACTTAAGTAATTTCCACCACTTAGTAATTCCACCACTTCCTCCCCCTGCCTTCCTCCCGTCCTTGCGTCCTTCCTTAAGGCAATATTCATCAGGATTTTATTAATTTCGTTCCCTTCCAATCCGCGAGGTGCTCTGAGTGGCCTCAGGTTGTAAAAGCGCTATATAGATGCAGTCCATTCACCTAGAGATGTTTGGCACGTGTCAGTTTATACTTATGAAATATATTATATATACTCTATATATACTATATTATATATATATATATACTATATATATATATATTATATATTATATATATACATATATATACTTTTCTTCAAACACCCCAACCACTAGCCTGTATCCTATCCTTATCCTTCTTTAATTCCTGGTCTTTACAATAGACATGATAGGATGTTTTCTCAATTTCCCACACACGCACACACACACACACACACACACACACACACACACACACACACACACACACACACACACACACACACACACACACACACACACACACACACACACACACACACACACACACACACACACACACACACACACGCCTACACACACATGCACACACACTCATACAAACACACACTCTCACAATTGCACCCACACGCACACACACACAAGGCCCTTGGGAAGTAAGTCTTCACGATAGGTAGATCTCATAATCTCGAAATCAGTTTCATAATCTTTCAATTTGCATGTATTGCATTTGCACGTGTTCTTTGCAGACATGTACATCCTCCAACACACGGACATACACACTCCCACACGACAAACGTGTGCGCCAACACAGAACATAAAAGATAAATACCGGTAAGCAAAATCAGCTTTTATTTCAATAGAAAGATTAAGAATGTGAACATTCACTGATATGTTTCTCTCATTCCCACAACACACACACACGCACACACGCACGCACACACGCACGCACACACACACACACACACACACACACACACACACACACACACACACACACACACACAGCACACACACACACATCACAGCACAGCACACACACACACACACACACACACACACACACACACACATGTACATACAACGCACATGCACATCAATTCAAAGCAGAGTAGGTGAAGAGAAAAGCAGGCTCACCTTGCCCAGAGCGGTGTGTGTGTGTGTGTGTGTGTGTGTGTGTGTGTGTGTGTGTGTGTGTGTGTGTGTGTGTGTGTGTGTGTGTGTGTGTGTGTGTGTGTGTGTGTGTGTGTGTGTGTGTGTGTGTGTGTGTGTGTGTATGTGTGTGTGTGTTTATAGCTAGAACTCTGTGTTGTAGCTGAATATGGCGGCATCCAGCTGTGATCAATAAGGCAGTTGCTCAGGAGGTAGAGTGGGTTGGCTGGTAACTGCAAGGTTGCTAGTTTGATCCGCTGCTCCTCCGAGCTGTGTCGAGGTATCCTTGAGCAGGGCAACTAACCCTGACTGCTCCCCACGAGCTTGCTGTTGCCTTGCATGGTCGACCCCGCCTTGGGTGTAGCAATGTGTGCATGAATGGGTGAATGTCAGCCAATATTGTGAAGCGCTTTGGATAAATGCACTATATAAATGCAGTCCATTTACAATCCATTTAGCGTCAAGGATTATCTCTGGCTATGACTCTAGTCTCTGGTCTGTGGGAGAGAGTCAGCTCATATCTCTAGCCATGACTCTAGTCCTGGTCTGTGGGAGAGAGTCAGCTCATATCTCTAGCCATGACTCTAGTCTCTGGTCTGTGGGAGAGAGTCAGCTCATATCTCTAGCCATGACTCTACAGTCTCTGGTCTGTGGGAGCGAGTCAGCTCATATCTCTAGCCATGACTCTAGTCGCTGGTCTGTGAGAGACTGCTGTGCACTGCGCCACTGCAGATGGAGACACCACTTTATTAATTGCTTGTCTTCGCTCGCATGCACATGCAGTCCATTTTGTGTGATTGTGTGTGTGTGTGTGTGTGTGTGTGTGTGTGTGTGTGTGTGTGTGTGTGTGTGTGTGTGTGTGTGTGTGTGTGTGTGTGTGTGTGTGTGTGTGTGTGTGTGTGTGTGTGTGTGTGTGTGTGTGTGTGTATGTGTGCTGCAGTATGAAATTGCTTTTTATAACAGTACAATAAACATTAAAATATGCATATTTAGGAATATTAATTAATGTGAGGGTGTGCCCTGTGTGTTTGCATGTCACTTCTATCTGTAGGTCGTACATGCATGAGTGTAAGGGTTTGTGTCTGTGTGTCTGTGTGCATGCCTGCATGTGTGTGTTGCTGTGTGTGTGCCGGTCTATGTCTGTCGATGTCTGTGTGTGTTTCTGTTCCTGTGCCTCTGTGTATGTGTGCATATGCATGTGCGTATGGCCGTGTACGTGATTGTGAGTCTGCCTGTGTATGTCTGTTTGTGTTTCAGTGCCTGAATATGTGTGTGTGTGTGTGTGTGTGTGTGTGTGTGCACGTTGTCTGCGTGCGTGTGTGTGTGTGCTACTGACGTGCGTGAGTTCCTGGTGTGTCTAGTGAACCATCGAGAGCCGCTCTCCAGCGCTGCAGAGTGGAGGGGCTGCAGGCTGTGCGGTGCTATCTGCGTCGAGCAGGTGGGCCCACTCTCAGACTTTCCGGTTAGCGCTGGGGGGATACGGCAGCAGCGCTGGATTCACCCCCCCCCCCCAGACTGGAACACCATGCGGTGCACCTCCTTACAAGCTCCTCCACCAGGAAGGTGACCGGGCCCTTTTGTGTCAGCACTTTTCCCCCGTACCCCCCAAAGCTCAGCTCTGAACGGGGAAAGAAGGATTCCGTAGAAACGGTTGTAAGTGCAGATTTCCAGGAAAAAAACAAAGTTGGACTGATCCTGTTTTCAATTCAGGTAAAGGAGATGACGGTGTGATTCGAGCGTGTGATTGATAAACGACGTGATGCGTCGTCGCTCGGGAGTGGTTCACGGTGGTTCAGCGGTCCGTTGTGATGAACAGGACTCTCTGTGTGTGTGTGCGCCAGTTGCCGTGGAGTTCATCTCCTCCGTAGACTCTCTCCCTTCCCCCTCCACTCCCCCCCCCCCCCCCCCCCCCTAGCCCAAAAGATAGTCCAATGATTTTCAAGACCAGCAACTTTCAACTCTATAACGAATCGATCTGTTTGTCATGAGACTTGGGCCCATTTGGAATAGTTCATCCGTGAAACCTTCGTGAGGTGAGTGTATCACTCAGAAAGAAAAAAGAAGAAAACGCAGACCCGGGGTGAGAGGCAATAGAGAAATTGAAAGAGAGGGCGAGAGAGAGAGAGAGAGAGAGAGAGAGAGAGAGAGAGAGAGAGAGAGAGAGAGAGAGAGAGAGAGAGAGAGAGAGAGAGAGAGAGAGAGAGAGAGAGAGAGAGAGAGAGAGAGAGAGAGAGAGAGAGAGAGAGAGAGAGAGAGAGAGAGAGAGAGAGTGAAATAGATATGACAATGGAAAGTAAAGTGAGAAACTTGAATTTAGTCATTTTCTCAAGGCTTTCCTAAATCCTCTCATAAAGAACCATCCATCCAGACAAAACCGTGCATGGTGACTAAAACTATGCCTGCAGAAAGGCCGCTTCATGGGCCGTGGAATCATGTGTGCAATACGCCTTGCAGAAGCCAAAGCATCTTAGACATGGGTTATTTATACATCGCAAGTCTTGTCATTGATATATGATGCAGCAATTTCTTTATGAGATATACATCTACGACTAATGAGACATCTTAATGCAAAAAAAAAGGTTGAATACAATTAACCTATTTTAATGTATGCATACACTTGTCTCTCTAGCAGACTGAGCACCGAACACAGTTTCACAGATCCTATAAACACAGTTTCACCCCCCCCCCCCCCCCCCACCAATGTACTTGTCCATACATCATGTGAGGAACATGTTCACATACAGGGGTTTTTCTGGTATAAATAAAGCGGTCCATGTGACGGGTTCATCATAAGGAAGCCTTACAAAGGGAAACTAGATAACAACATATGGGTTGGACAGATAACGCAACATGAAGAAAACAAACTTTCACTTATTAAAACTAAACATCATACATATTTTTTATTCAAGTTATGCAATATATATTATATGATATTAACATGGAGGACACAGGTTAAATGCTGGTTTTTTTTTTGTAACGTTGTTGCAATAGACAAGCATAAAGGGCCATTTGTACCTATCTTGTATTATATCTCGTAATATTTTGGCTACCGTCGCTTAAAAACTTTGATGTGCAGTGATCTTTAATGTACTGGGCATTCTGCTGTGTTTGGTGGCGAAGCAACACAGTTTTATTAGCGTAGTTATATGATGCGTGATTTGGAGAATTACTTAACTTTGGATAACTCTTGTGAAAGACGTTTTTGTCGTGGAAATATTTTGTTAACTGCAGAACTTGGATAAGAGTGTTAATCTCATTAACACCTGTGGAAGTAATTGCTAAGAAGACCGCAATACACACGAGCACTAGCTCTTTCAAGTACCACCTAAACTGCTGGCAGCTCCCATAAGCATTGTAGCAACCCAAGTTTAATTGTGGTTCTATGATACATGTCATTCCCTTTCTCTTTCAACCCACTTTCCTTTCCATTAAAAAAGACAAGCCAACCTCAAACAAATATTTCAGAATATACTCTTTGTGATATTAACGACATCCCATAATGAATCTAGATCTCCTACCACCGTCAGGATTTTAATGATTCCAAATGAATACAAATGTCTCTTCTGCTAAACCGCTAATTAGCTACAAACCCGCACTGCGGCCGGTAATGCTCATGCTAGTGTTAAGAGATGAGTACGTTTGTGTGTGTGTGTGTGTGTGTGTGTATGTGTATGTGTATGTGTGCGTTTGTGTGTGTGTGTGTGTGTGTGTGTGTGTGTGTGTGTGTGTGTGTTTGTGTGTGTGTGCATTTGTGTGTGTGTGGCATGCGCGTGTGTGCGTGTGTGCGCGCGCGCATGCATGCGTGTGTGTGTGTGTGTGTGCGGGAGGGACGGGTTTGCACATGTCTGTGCGTGTACATGCGTGTGTCTCTCATTAATGAGTCTCACTAATGAATCCAAAGGAAACACGGCCCCTCCTCGCTCGTTAACAACACCTGCAGCTTCACTAATTAGTCCTGTTCCTCCAATCAGGATTTAGCTTGAGGAACAGAGGAGAACCAGGGCAGAGAGAGAGACATAGAGATGAAGAGAGGGATGAAATGAGAAAAAAAAGACAAAGATCGAGCTAGAGAATGAGCAAGCCCATGAGAAAGAACAGAAGAGCACCTGGAAACGGCTATAGAGGGTTCAGAGGAATAATTGCTTTCTTGTCGTCTTTCGGGGAAAAGAAGAGAGAGAGAGAGAGTGAATGAGTGAAGCTATCTCCCCCCTGTATCGGCTGACGAAGCATCTTCATGAATTGGGCAGTTTCGACCCTCCTCTACTTCTAATAAAAAATGTGCACTGCCGCACAGCTACTTTACAAAAGAATCCAATACGTTTTTTTTGTTGCATCTTACAAATAACATATGGCCTCGCAACAAAAGTGGAAATAGTCCTTATTGACTCTGATGTTGTGAAAAATAACTGTAGGTGGCGGTCGTGCGAGAGAGTCACGAAGCCACATAATTGACTCTTTTCTTGACTTTATAAGTAAACAGTTTGTTCCCTTGGTGTATTCACCACACCGCACAATGCCTATTGATAGAGAAATACGTGCAATCATTACACACCAATCACACACTTCCACTGGCGCAAAAAAACAATAGTCTAAATCAACAAATTCACAATTATAGCTCTTAAAATGGCTTCTTAATTAGTGTTGAACAAACAAATTAATCTATTCCTAGTTTGTGGTTATATCTTTTATAAGAGTTTTTAAAGCGTTGATGGATGGAGAAAGTAGTTGGATTGTGTGTGTGTGTGTGTGTGTGTGTGTGTGTGTGTGTGTGTGTGTGTGTGTGTGTGTGTGTGTGTGTGTGTGTGTGTGTGTGTGTGTGTGTCGTGTGTGTGTGTGTGTGTGTGTGTGTGTGTGTGTGTGTGTGTGTGTGTGTGTGTGTGTGTGTGTTGAAGCCACTGGTGTAGACACTGTGACTCCTTGGATGACTCACTAAATGAGGCTCAAATAAAAAGTAAACATTGTGAATGCATTTACTTCCTCTACACTGCTTTTTAACTTTAAGATGACTCAGAGACCAGCATGTGAAATTGAGAAAATATTACGCAATTTGGTATATAAGGTAGAGTATAGACAGACACAGACAAACATGTTTTGCACTTTGAAAACAACAGGTCAAAAATAAGAACAAAGAAGAAATATTAATAAACTAAAGCATATTCATGGAACGAAAATAAATCATGTCTGCTTCCTTCCTCTGCTTCCGTTTTTTCTTATTCTTCTTTAAATTCATGAAAAATTCATTGGCACAGGCTTAAAGCACAACCCATAACTTACATGTTTGGGAGCATTCATCCATCTAACACACTTCAGAATTCCAAAGTTTCAAGACTGCTTTTAAAATAAACAAAAACGAAAACCAACATTTATGCTTCGAGATGCACATGACTCATGTGGCCCCGGACCCCCTGAACAACACCCCTCCTCTCGCGTCCGCCCGGAGCATCTCCCACCTCTCATTAAACAACAGCACAACAGGATAATGAGATGTTTGCGCTAGCTTAAGCTCACCATGTCTCCCGGAACAAATGACGTCAGCCCCTCCTCCACGGCCTATTAGGCCACGTCGCAGCCCGCTCTCCCCCCACCCCCCGATCCCACCTACCAATATACCAACACCGCCCCCCACCCCTAGGTGAACACTGTACACTGAAACACCCTGAAGCGAAATCTCACTTAGCCTAGCCTAGCATGAAAGCTAGTTTAATTAACCCTCGTGTGATAGGCTGCCCATCCATTAAGTGGCTAATTGCCGTCCCATCAGAGCCAATGAAACGGGCAATCTGTGCTCTGTGGAATTAGCTTTGCCTCATCATGTCACATGATATTATTTCCCTTTGACTCATCAGGATGGATACTGAAACGAGATGAGGAAAGATATGGCCTGGCTGTGTGCACGTGAATGGGTCTGTGTGTGTGTGCGTGTGTGTGCGCGCGTGTGTGTGTGCGCAAGCGCGCGCCCGTGTGTGTGTGTGTGTGTGCGTGCGTGCGTGCGTGCATGTGTGCATGCGTGTGTGTGTGTGTCTGTGTTTGTTTGTGCTGCACAAGATTTTATGCCCTGGAACAAACCAAACCTTAGAGGCTTGTTTGACTAAGTTGCCATGGCAACACCACCGGTGGGAGGGATTCATAAAGAGTTCATGTGTGTGTGTGTGTGTGTGTGTGTGTGTGTGTGTGTGTGTTGTGTGTGTGTGTGTGTGTGTGTGTGTGTGTGTGTGTGTGTGTGTGTGTGTGTGTGTGTGTGTGTTTCTGTGTACATGTTAATGTCAGTGTTTCTTTACTGAAGAGATAAGAAAAGATATGGCCTGGCTGTGTGCACGTGAATGGGTCTGTGTGTGTGTGTGTGTGTGTGTGTGTGTGTGTGTGTGTGTGTGTGTGTGTGTGTGTGTGGTGTGTGTGTGTGTGTGTGTGTGTGTGTGTGTGTGTGTGTGTGTGTGTGTGTGTGTGTGTGTGTGTGTGTGTGTTTTTGTGTGTATTGCAGACCGAGGGTCCATTCACAACCCATTCTCATCCAAATGACTCAAATGCTGCAACCATTTCCTGAGTAAACCTGATCAAAATGCAACCCAAAGACTAATAACAACCTCCCACAAATAAAGACTTCTGGTCCATTTGTGCACTTACAAACCAACCAACCAGCCAGCCTGCCCTGCCATAGGACTTCATTTAGTGGGCCAGCGTGCTTGGCTGCCCTTTATGGAGCCCTGTAGTGGGGTCCCCCCCCCCCCCCCCCCACGTTTAGCCTCTTCCAGAGGAGCGGTGGGCGACGCTGGCCGCCGCCCCGCGTACTCTCCCGGTGAAACTCCAGCCCGGGAAACTGAAGAGCACTTTTCCGCAAGCGGCCGACCCAGATGAAGCAGGAGAGACTGTCATTATGCTGTTCATTGGAGCAGGGATATCTCCAAGCTGCTCAGGGACTCTGGGTGCCCCTCCGGAGCGCGGCCTTGGCAGCACGCACCGAGTGTGTGTGTGTGTGTGTGTCTATGTGTGTGTGTGTGTGTGTGTGTGTGTGTGTGTGTGCGTGCTTGTCCTGTCTACCTTCAAGCGTGTTGATCGCCCGCTGACGACTATCTGCTCCCCTGTCTGTCAAAGATGGCCGCCGCCGATCCCAAGCCTCAACGTTCACCTCTGGTACTCGGTGTGGCGGGGGCCCCGTGTAGGGGCCCCGTGTAGGACTGGGGTCCTCCTCTGTTGACTGAGCAGGGGGACGCTTATGCGTGGCGCATGTGTGTGTGCGTGTGCGTGTGTGTGTGTGTGTGTGTGTGTGTGTGTGTGTGTGTGTGTGTGTGTGTGTGTGTGTGTGTGTGTGTGTGTGTGTGTGTGTGTGTGTGTGTGTGTGTGTGTGTGTGTGTGTGCGTGTGTGTGGGTGGGGCACGCTGCACCCCAGGGGCCTTGGGCATGAGTACACAGAGACAGTGCGTCAGATAAGAGGAGAGAGAGAGAGAGAGAGAGAGAGAGAGAGAGAGAGAGAGAGAGAGAGAGAGAGAGAGAGAGAGAGAGAGAGAGAGAGAGAGAGAGAGAGAGAGAGAGAGAGAGAGAGAGAGAGAGAGAGAGCCTGTGGGTTCCTTTTCTCTTATTCCTCCCGCCATCCCCTGACCGTACTCCCTTTCTCCAAACCTCCCCTCACCTCCCTGCTCATGCTCCACGTCCCCTCGCTGTCCTCTTTCTCACCAACCCTCTTCTCATCTCTTCACCACCCCTGCCTCTGGTGAGGTCAGCGTCCTCAAAGCAATTACATCCATTCTCTCTCTCTCTCTCTCTCTCTCTCTCTCTCTCTCTCTCTCTCTCTCTCTCTCTCTCTCTCTCTCTCTCTCTCTCTCTCTCTCTCTCTCTCTCTCTCTCTCTCTCTCTCTCTCTCTCTCTCTCTCTCTCTCTCTCTCTCTCTCTCTCTCTCTTATGCTCTCTCTTATGCTCTCTCTATCTATTCCTCTTTCACTCCCTCTCTCCATATAACTCAATTCAAACGGCTTCATCATCGGGGGACACATTCTACTAGGGATAATAATGAACAAAAGAACAGATGTTAAACCATCTCTCTTCAGATGGATGTACTGCCCCAGCTCTCCAAACGGTGGCCATGTTTCTCTGGGGTCCTCTTCCGGCTCTCCCCTCCGCTGTCATCTCATTTTGCCAGCAGCCCTTCATGTAGATTGGGTTCACCTTATACAAGAGGCACGAGCGGCGTCTGTCACCTTACCCCTCGTCTCCTCCATTTCATCGCTCCCGTCCCACAACACACACAACACACACACACACACACACACACACACACACACACCACAACACACACACACAACACACACACACACACACACACACACACACACACACACACACACACACACACACACACACACACACACACACACACACACACACAGGACTAATTGTTGACTCAGAAAGGGCCAAGCGAAGAACACAAATAAAGAGAAATCATTTGGTTAGTGTCTGGCATTGTTGAGAAGAAACACAAGGAAAGTCCCTGAATGAAGAAATAACCGGGTTGTTGTTTTGCGTTCTTTTCTTCTCTAGTAGGTTTTCTTTTCTGTTTTTGTTGCCGCTTCTTTTGTGCGCGGCTTTTTTCGCCGCGAGCCGGCAGATTAATTGGCCGGCTGGCGGTGAGCAGCGGAGATCCACCGCCGTAATGAGGAGAGACCGCGGCGGAGAAGTTTGGAACAATGCTGGGATAAAGCTTTAACACGGCGCCCGTTCATCTGGGAGTGGGGGCGTGGGCGGCTGGTTCCCTGAACCCCAGCCAGCCTGAGCGCGACGCGGGCAGCCCCCGTGGGTGTCAAGTGAGACAGAAGGGAGAAGGAGTTAGGGTTTGTTTTTTTTTAAAGGAAAGGGGAATGAATGATTTCCCTCGGTCATTCAAATATGGCAACTCACCGAGTCCAGAAAACTACAGTAGCACAAAATACCAAACGGGGCCTTCTCTGTCCATCCATCCATCCGCTCCCACACACGTCTTCCATTCAGCCATCCATCCATCCAACCCACCCACCCCGTCTATTCATCCATCCATCCATCCATCCAACCCACCCACCCCGTCAATTCATCCTTCATGCATTACATGTGATCAGAACGAACGTTGCATGAACAAACACACAGAAATGAAATCAGATGAACTGAAGGAACATGAAACAACTGCACAGTGAATGGATGGACGGATGAGTGGCTTTGACTGAATGAGCGAATGAACGGCGTGTCCCTTCAGTGAGTCACTCCCAAAGAGGGCCCGGGAGGAAGAAAGACCTGCGGCCAGGCTTTGGTCTCCAGGAGACTTAAGACCTGTCTGTTTATCCTTGACGCTGGACACCCTCTGCTAAATGAGGATTAACTAATCAATTTAAAACTCCTGGAAAATATGCAGGGGGAAAATCCAGCTCAGCGCTGCTCACAAAGCCAATTGTTTTCTCCTGTGGGAGCGAGATTACGTAGAAAATAGATGAGGTGGTTTAAACATAGCCAATAGAAGTGCTTTTAGTCTAATGAAAAGTCACCGCCATTAATATAGCGGTTTCGACTTCAGTGGGATGTTATGTTTTTTTTGCTCCTGTATATCCCTCTGGTGATCTCCCTGGCACTAATCCACGCTCCGCCCCGCCTACGTGACAGCCAATGAAATCAGGGCAGGCACCTGACGCTTAACCATATTAGCAAATGCACCATCAACCAACTCTCTCTCTCTCTCTCTCTCTCTCTCTCTCTCTCTCTCTCTCCCTCCCTCCCTCCCTCCCTCCCTCCCTCCCTCCCTTCCCTCCCCCTCCCTCCCTCCCTCTCTCTCTCTCTCTCTCTCTCTCTCTCTCTCTCCTCTCTCTCTCTCTCTCTCTCTCTCTCTCTCTCTCTCTCTCTCTCTCTCTCTCTCTCTCTCTCTCTCTCTCTCTCTCTCTCTCTAATATAAAGTCCATAAGGGATTATTACGTCATTTTAGTTGGTATTATTCTAAAGTGTCTTCTTGTGTGTATATTTGTGTGTGTGTTTGTTTACGTGTCTCCATTGGTATGTGTGTGGGCGCGGGTGTGCGTGCATGTGTGTATGTGTGTGTGTGAGTGGGCGAGTGTGAGTGTGAGTGTGAGTGTGTGAGTGTGAGTGAGTGAGTGTGCTTGTGTGTGTGTGTGTGTGTGAATGTTTTGCAGTATCCCATCTCCGCCCTAGGTAACCTGGCAGCATACTTCCAGCCAGATGATGATTGGTGCTGTTAGCTCTCCAGATCGCTGTGCCGTGGCCAGGAATTAGCATGGCTAATGAACACAGTAACGACATCGAAGGATGATGAGGCGGTCTGAATGAGCTCTGAGGTGTGAGACCTTCTTCTTGTCTCTAATAGCAGATCTGGCCCTCAAAGATTACCCTGCACCGAGCCACTGATGGAAAAATATATCCCATAGGAATAACTTTATTGATATCTTGAATCGCAGGGGCGATACGTTTTGTGTTGCGTCAGCTTCTTGGGCATTTAGTGAATACATTCAAACACAGCATTGTTCATGTTAAAAGGAGGTGGATTGTTCTATTAATAGGCAGTGATAAAAGCTCTACGTAGGTGCACACTATACTGTGTTCATTTATCGTTAACTATTTTACAGGGTGTCCATGGTGGAGGGCTGTTTTTACATGTTTCTGGACAGGTTTCAACGTTTCAGCACATCTCTCTACTTCAACGACCCCCCCAGGCAACACATTCAGGGCCGAAAATAAATATCCATATGTATACTGTATATACGTATACATGAATTGAGAAGCATGATGGACTCAAACAAAACATAACTATACCTATTTTATACCCATTTAATGAAAGGCATGTACTAAAAGAAACAGCACAATGTCCCATAGTCCCAACTCAAGGATACACACAACAAATATAACATATTCGCCATAGTGTGTTTACACTGACACAAACATATTCATGCTTAGTTTTCTTTGTCACATTGTCTTCCCTATCATAAAACATTAATAATGAACTCATTACGTTTAACGTCGCTATCTCCAACATACCGACAATCTCCTGTCCATGTTTGTTATTCTGCCAGTCAAGTGCGCTCTTATTCCACTGCGCTGACAATTGCGTCATTAAAAGTCAGTGCGATAAGTCAGTCCCAATCAACCGCGTCTGTTCATTAGCTTAAAAAAAAAGGCCCCGAAATAGAAGAAAGAAAAAACCCCACTAAGCATGCATATCTAATGTACAGCGAAAACAAAGCAGGAGTCGTTCCGAATAGAAAGCCGTTCGCAGAGCTCCTCCGTGGATGCCCGTTCTTTAACTTATGCTAATCTCCACGGAGATTAAGGACGCGCAGCCGGCCACGTCTTGATAGGCAGGAAATTCTCCCCTGATGCTCTCTGGGGGCCAATTTGCAATCAACGGCCATATTAACTCGCTACAACAGATGTATTCTGGAATAGTTTCAATGACGAGTCAGAGAGCCGTTCATTCACATTGTCCCTCATAATGAAGTTCTCTTCTACACGGGGAAGAGATTGAGTCACATCAAAGCTCCATTATTCCTACCTCGGCTGCGGCAGCCTCCTCTGACTCTGAGGGTTAGATTGCTAATGCGTTTATTCGCTGGATCTCTGACGTCTCTACACAGTGCTGCAAATCACTGTTCAGACTCGCCTTCCAGTTTATATCTCCTCTCCTCTTTCTCTATTTCTTTCTCTCTTTTTCTCTCCATCTCTGTCTCAGTCTCTTCGTCTCTCTCTCTCTCTCTCCCTCTCTTCGTCTCTCTTTCTCTCTCTCTTCGTCTCCCTTTCTCTCTCTCTCTCTCTCTTTCGACCTCAGTCTCCCTCTCTTCCTCCCTTTGTCTCTCTTCTCCCCTCTATTCCAACGTCGCCGTTCTCTATCTACATATCTGTCATCCATCTATCAATCTACCCATCCATCAACTATTTATCTATCTATCAATCTATATCATCTGTGGGCCTGTCTGTCTGTCTGTCTGTGTGCCTGTGTGTGTCTGTCTCAATCTGTCCATACAGCGGGCAGCAGAAGTTCATCCCATTAAGGGAGTGAGAGAGAGGTCAGCCAAGACCAGATTTTTAATCATTCGGACGTACAAAATAGCAATGCGGCTGACTCGTGGCTACCCTGACTGACAGGCTAACGGGTGATCCAAAGATGGATGGGGCCCACCATGTGTCAGTCTTGAGTGATACTGCTAATTATGTTGATTTGGATTTCCATGCGTGGCGTTTCCATCTCCGCAGATCTGTCCTCAAGTCAAGTGAGCAACAGAGGCTTAATCTGTTTCTTTAAAAAATATAATCTAACGTCAGATCCACCAGCTATTCGCAAACACATCACGTTTGGTGAAAGCGATCATTTGATGAAACCGGGCACTTGTAGCGGCCAGTGGTATGATAATATGATTACTGTCAGCGGGTTGATTGCACAGACGTGTGGTCCTCAAACATGTGGGAAAGAGGAGCAGATGGCAGAGACCCTCCCCAGCACAGACGGAGTAGAAGAGGGGATTGGTTAGCAGGAGGAGGAGTTGGAGGAGGTGGAGGAGGAAGAAGACGACAAGGAGATAGAGAAAAATTGCAGTGTAGGAGAAGGAGAAAAAGAGGTGTAGGAGGAAGGGGAGGAGGAGGCAGAGGGGGAGAAGGAAGAGGAGGAGTAGGAAGAAGGGGGAGGAGGAGAAGACCATGGGGAGGAGAGGGAGGAGGTTGATGAGGAAGAGGATGAGGAAGAGGATGAACAAAAACTCATTGACAGAGAGAGCAAATTAGTTCTGGAGCATTTTTCACGCCTTTGTACACCAGATCACAGCATCATAATTGCCGGGTTGGAGGGGAAGCATGTCATAAATAGAAAAGCCTTTTGGGAGAGATCGAGATAGAGAGGCAGACAAAGAAAGAAATATATAGATGAGGAGAGAGAGAGAGATAAAGACAATGAGACTGAGAGAGAGAGAGAGAGAGAGAGAGAGAGAGAGAGAGAGAGAGAGAGAGAGAGAGAGAGAGAGAGAGAGAGAGAGAGAGAGAGAGAGAGAGAGAGAGAGAGAGAGAGAGAGAGAGAGAGAGAGAGAGAGAGAGACTGAGACAGAGACAGAGACTGAGACAGAGACAGAGACAGAGACAGAGACAGAGACAGAGACAGAGACAGAGACAGAGACAGAGACAGAGACAGAGACAGAGACAGAGAGAGAGAGAGAGAGAGAGAGAGAGAGACTGAGACAGAGAGAGAGATTGAAAGCGAAGTTCTACAATTAAATAAGAGAAAGAGGGGACTGTGATTACAGTAAAAAACAAAAGAGAGAGAGGGAGAGATAAACACTGGCCTCCATTCACGTGGATGAGGCTCACCCTGACAGCCCGTCACACTCCAACCCTGTGGGACATTTGGATATGATGTCACTCTGCCAAAGGAATAATCATAGCTCTTTCCTCCAGGTGTGTGTGGGTGTATGCGTCTGTGCGTGCGTGCGTTTGTCTGTGTGTTGTTTGTATGTATGTGTGTGTGTCTGTGTGTGGGTGC
>OLKM01000685.1:221291-233246 GCA_900291075.1 Melanogrammus aeglefinus
TGTGCCCTTTCTCTGTTTTCTATCAGTGTGTGGGTTCTATAGCATGTGGAGAACGCATACCGAGTACCCTATATTGGACACACGTGCGTACGCACACACACACACACATACATAAAACCTGTGGGTTTTCAAACACACACACACACACACACACACACACACACACACACACACACACACACACACACACACACACACAGCACACACACACACACACACACACACACACACACACACACACACACACACAAACAAACACACATGTGCATGTACCCACACACACACACACACACACACACACACACACACACACACACACACACACACACACACACACACACACACACACACACACACACACACACACACACACACACACACACACACACACACACACACACACACACACACACACACACACACACACACACACACACACACACACACACACACACACACACACACACACACACATACATGAGATTAATAGGCAGTAACTGTTACTGCCTGTGATGTAAAAATGTCTCACATATTTTTATAGTTTGGTCTATAATTTTATTTTATCCAAATCACCGCATCACACATAATAAAGCAATGATCCCAACCAAGGACGTGGACGCCTTAATATCATGTAATTCCATATGACCATTTAGGGATCCAGCCTATTACCTAAGCATACTTATATGAAACCAGGCGTATGAACTCATTCTCAGGCATGGGATCGCTGCATCCAATGGGCATTATTGGAGTGAGAGAGCAGGACTTCTGAGCATGCATCAGGGAGCGATATCCGTTTCACATACATGGGTATGGTTGTGATAAGTGGCTGCATTTCTCATAGAGGGAGAAGTGTTTCCTTTAACTGTTTAGGATATGGCTTTGATCGATTTTCCATAAGAGAACTCTGAATTTTTCAATCTTTGTCTTTGTTGTTTGTTGTTCTTGTCTTGCTGTTGTTTATCCCGCTCCGGGGACTGGTAACTGGCATAAAAAGCTCATGGGAGGGGAGAAAACTGAAATAACCTAGAGTCAGACTTAGAAAAACTTGAACGTGCTCAAAGAGGCAATTTGTGGTACAGCACAAAAGGCACAGACACCAACAAGAACACACAGACACATCAGAAGCACATCAAACAAACAAAAACAGCCCAAAATCATCCATAGCATCCTTCATAAACAACATAACCATCCAGGCAGGCAATTAAAGTGCATGTCAATAACTGCACACCACAATTTACAGCAAAAATAAATATCTATTTATACATGTATCATGTAAATCACGTCGCCTAGTCCATATATTCCCCCAGATTCCCATCGCTACAGCATCTGGTTCAATTGAGTTATAGTGGGAATAAATGTGTTCTTTAATTGGTTGGTCCTGATCTTAGGGTAACTGTATACTTCAGACCAGAAGGGGCTGGCTATACCTCAGACCAGAAGGGAGTGGCTGGAACTCCCCTGAAAGCTAATGGGATGTATCCATGCAGACCATGGTGGCCAAACTTATACAGAGGGACCGATAAGCGCTCAAATGATTGTCCCTCTCTCGGCCTTACGAGTTACATGCTGACGCAACTGAATGATGTGAAACTGATGTGCTGTGACCTGGAATGACCAGATCACAAGATCATATTTCAACTCAATACTTTGTTGGAAAAGTATTGAGTGTCTGTCTATCCTTTTGTGATTGTCGTTTGAAAAAAAAAGAAGAAGATAACAATCCCAATGCAGTCACCGGTGACCCCTGACCCTAGTGTGGTGAGAGTCACAATGAACATGGGGTCTGGTGGCGGGGCCTCACCCCATTATAACAGTGGTGCAGTTTATCCGCTGTAATCCCCCCCCCCCCCCCGGGCTGCTGTTGTTGTCGTGGCAATTACAGCCGCGGCGGCACAGCCCCACGCTGTGTCTGTCTACGGCTCCCAGACGTTGTCTCACCTGTAGCTCAGGAGCCCTGCTATTTCACTGAGACACGGGGACTGGCAACTCCCGCACACACTCCTCCACGCCTCACACGAGCACGCACCTGCAACGGCGTGCAAGCACACATACGCTCCCCCCCCCCACACACACATACACACATACACACATACACACATACACACATACACACACACACACACACACACACACACACACACACACACACACACACACACACTACACACACACACACACAGCACACGCACACACACACACACACACACACACACACACACACACACACACACACACACACCACACACACATACAAACACACACACACACAAACACACACACAGGCTAGAAATAGAAAACAGTGAGGCTTGTGCACGCACACACATACGCGCACCTGCAAACACACGGACGCACACTAACACACACACACGCACACACACAAATACAAACACACACACACACAAACACACACACAGGCTAGAAATAGAAAACAGTGAAGTCCTGACAAGTGGAGCTATGCTTCGTGTCAGGAGCCTCACATTTAACCTGCAACCCAACTGTCACCCAGGGGGTCTTTGTTGGCACATAGTCAGAATACAAGTGCCCGAGAAGGGGGGGGAAGGGAGGGGGGGGGCAGAGAGAAGAGGAAGATAGGGAGGATAGGAGATAAGGAGAGCGGGGGAGATAATGGGGGTGGGGCAGGGGAGGAGAGATGAAGGGGAGAGACGATGAGGAGGAGGAGAAGAGAGGAGAATGGGAGGGCTAGAAGGGACAGGAAGAGAGGAGACGAGAGCGGGGAGGGGGGAGACGAGGAGTGGAAGATGAGGAGAGGCAAGGAGAAGAGAGGTAGGGAACGATTGGATAAGGGGAGTAGAGGAGTGCTGAGGAGAGGTGATGAGGAGAGGGAGAGATGAGGGGAGCCGGGAATAGTGAGGAGAGGAGATCAGGAGAACGGAGGAGAAGTAGTTGAGATGAGATGAAGGAGAGATAGAGGAGACAGGTGAGGAGAGATGGTGAGAGATGATTGGAATGAGTGAGAGACATGCGTAGGGAATGAGAAGAGAAGGAAGGGCTAGGCACGAGCCAGGAAAGGCAAGGGGGAGGTAGGGTAGTTGGAGACACGCTGTAACGAGTGGATTCCGCAGACAGAGTGAACTGTATGAGAGGAGTGGTGGATAAGAGAAAGGCGCATGTACCAACATTCACGTATCATGCCGGAATGGTTGTGTGTGTGTGTGTGTGTGTGTGTGTGTGTGTGTGTGTGTGTGTGTGTGTGTGTGTGTGTGTGTGTGCGTGTGTGTGTGCGTGTGCGTGTGCGTGCGCGTGTGCGTGTGTGCGTGTTTGCTCGGATGCCATGTGTGCGTGTGTGTGAGGAGGCATGCATGTTTGTGTGTGCATCAATGAGATTGTGTGAGTCTTACAGCACTCTGCATGCAGCGTTATTAGCAAGCGTTGTGTGTGTGTGTGTGTGGTGTGTGTGTGTGTGTGTGTGTGTGTGTGTGTGTGTGTGTGTGTGTGTGTGTGTGTGTGTGTGTGTGTGTGTGTGTGTGTGTGTGTGTGTGTGTGTGTATGTATGTAACTCTATGTGCATCGGTAGGTGTTGCTACTCTTCGTTGAGCACCCACTAACACGCACATGCACATGCACACAAGCGTGCACAGATTTGAGATGGAAGAGGTTCATGTGTCATTCTTCAAATGCTGTTTGCCACAAATCAAACATCCAAAACATTCTCTCTCTCCCCTTTATTCTCTCCCCCCCTCCCTCTTCCCCCTTTCCCTCTTCCCCCTCTCTCTCTCTCATTCTCAATCTCTCTCTCTCTCTCTTTTACTCCATGACTCTCGCTCTCTCGCTGGCTTGCTCATTATGGCTTAATGACTTCACGCTCTGCGTTGTCTCGGCTCTACTTCAGCTCTGCTGTCATAACCGCTCAAATTTACCGTGTCTCCGCCGCCACTTCTGCCACTCCCTCCCCCCGCCCCTCCCTTCAGTCCCGGCGCTAACATCTCTCCGCGCCGAACAGATTGCTGGATTAACGTGGAGTGAGGGGGAGGCGATACACGGCGTGTTTCCAACTCTCACGATAAACAACATGATTCGTTTGTTGCTTTTTTGTTCTCTCTCTCTCTCTCTCTCTCTCTCTCTCTCTCTCTCTCTCTCTCTCTCTCTCTCTCTCTCTCTCTCTCTCTCTCTCTCTCTCTCTCTCTCTCCCCCGCCCATGTGCCAAAGGCCTCTGGCTAGAGATCCCGCTCCCCAGGAAACGGTCCAGGCAAACGTCTCATAATGTGCACCAATCTAAATGTTAATTTCCTCACTTGATGGTCTTCATAAGAGCGCGGGTCATGGGAGGTTTCTATAGGAGGCCAAGTTGAAGCCTTATCGAGGGAGCGGCCACACTCGAGATAAGGTTGTTGTTTTCTTGATTTTTATTCTTCGCTGAGAGGATTTGCATACATACGATTCTACGTTGGCACTTTACCCTCGGGACAAAAGGTGTTTTGTAATTAATGTGAACAATGGCTGCAGCGCAATAGAAGTGTGATTATTTGGCTAATTTCTGCCACGCTGTTGTGTACAGGTGAAACAAAACAATCAAGACTCTTGCGGTAATGATAAGGACTTGGCTCTGTCCCCCTCGCGATATACGGCCACCTTCTGCTAGAGCAAGACTGCGTTGGTCTCGGAAACTATAAGAAAACCAACAAGGTTTCAACCATCGAAAAATGCGCACCGGCAAGCTAGCTAGCTATTCTAGGGTTTACCAGATAACACCGTTTTTTTTAGGCATATGAATAGATTTTGAAATGGCAAAGGTTTTTGTTCATATTTGAATGTTAATTTTGAGACAGTGGGTGATTTGGCTTGTGTCTATCTAAGTGACATGAAAATAACATAATACTGATACTTTGATGATAAATGGGCCACCAGACTACACATGTTCCTGTTATTCACTTCAGAACTATGGTCACCTTAAGCTAGCTCTTTCCACTAATGAATCTGTGAAACTTTATGTGGGTTGGAAGATTGAATCGAAAAAACACGAAAAAGCAGCCTGCTATCGATCAATGACACCTCCCGGGTGAATAAAAGCATCTCATGCCTCGGAAAGCTAAAATCAAAAAAGAAAACTTCAAAAGGCTAAAATCAAAAAGCCCCGCAGCATTCTACTAGCTAACGTAGTAAAAAAAAGAGCAAACAAACAATGTTTACAGTATCCGTGGACGGTGTTTGTGAATGCTCTTTGTACAGAGGTGACTCAGGTTCCGTCGTGGGCGGAGGGGTTAGGGGGTGAGGTGAGGTGAATTGAGGAGGGTTGGGTCGCACTGCTATTCCTGGACCAAACTCTGACCTGGCTCTCTTGCAATGTTGGTAGTAGTAGGCCCAGCCCTGTGCAAACCCACACTCTAAAATAAACACCCGTTCTCGAGGCCGGACTCTCTCTCCCTCTCTATCTATCTCTCTCTCTCCCGCTCTTCTTCTCTCTCTCTCTCTCTCTCTCTCTCTCTCTCTCTTCTCTCTCTCTCTCTCTCTCTCTCTCTCTCTCTCTCTCTCTCTCTCTCTCTCTCTCTCTCTCTCTCTCTCTCTCTCTCTCTCTCTCTCTCTCTCTCTCTCTCTCTCTCTCTCTCTCTCTCTCTCTCTCTCTCTCTCTCTCTCTCTCTCCCTCTCTCGTTAAAACACTCCGCCTAGGTCTCTAATTATAGGACTGGAGGAGCAAGGGAGCAGCAACACAAGCACAGCATAGAAAGACTGCTTGGATTCAACTACGACCCCCCCCCCCCCCCCTCCAGCCTCCCCACCACCTTAAAGCTCTAGTCTCTCTCTATATCTCTTCTCCCCGCTACTTCACACATTAACAAACAACAATTAACAAAAATACAATTATTTATTTTATTAAATATAATTGGTTACATCTCGGTTCCTTCTTGGTTCCATCTTGTTTCAAGCTTGGCTAACTATTTGCACCTAGCAAGCGTTTAGAACCAAGATGGCCATTATAGGTGAATTAGGTCCAGCATAAGCCTTAAAAGAAAAGCTTGTAGGATGGAGCGTTGGAGAGTGAGTCATCCCAGCAGTCCCGGCCCTGCGTGGAGAGAGAGACTGGGGTCAGGGCAGCGCTTCTCAATGACATCTTATTATAGCCCACACACACACACACACACGCACGCCCGCACGCACGCACGCACGCACGCACGCACGCACGCACGCACGCACGCACGCACGCACGCACGCACGCACGCACACACGCACGCACACACACACACACACACACACACACACACACACACACACACACACACACACACACAAACTCACAAGTCTGTCTGGGCTTTTAAGATGTTTCCAGAGATACCTCTGGGGAGCCTATATCACCACTTAATGCTCTGGTTTTTGTGTGTGGTGTGTGTGTGTGTGTTTGGAAAAGCCCCCCCCCCCCCCCCCCCCCATACCATCACCCGTCCACACTTCCAACCTCCTCATCGTCCACCTCCAACCTCCCAGCTCCTCCTACCACCCTCCTCTCCCATTCTTTATAAACATAAGACATTTAGTGGAGGCTTTTAGCCAAGGACACGCTTGATTTCTCAGAGAAAGTGCTTTTTTTTTTCTTTTGAAAGAGTAGACCCCAGAAGGGACCACATATACCTTTCCTGGAAAGTGTTTCTCACCCTGTTTTTACACACTGAGACACCCACTCTTCTCCCTCGCTGGCTGCTTTTGTTCTTCCCTTTTGTTTTTTGATTTGTTCCTTCTCCTGCGTCCCCCTCCTTTTCTTCCTCCCTGATCTGTGTGTGATCCTTCCTTTTTTTCTCCTCTCTTCCCCACTTTCCTTTAATCTTTGAGACCAGCTCTCATTGATTATCACACAGACAGACACAGGCACAAAAAGAGTTCTCTTTTGGCTGAGAGGGTCAATACGTTTTAACCTCCCACTTCAGGCAGAAGCTCTCACCAAAGTGTTCGCACCAAACACAGACGCACTATACCTCACTGCAGTCATAAAAACCACACGAGTAATGGATGGGAATCTACGGATTAACCTGCGCCGCACAGATCACGTGACGGTTGATGGGTAAGACGCTATAGATGGGTGGGGCCTTCTTTCTCTTTTTTTTGGTCAAAATTACAATTGTTGGCAGTCAACAGCCCCCCTCCTCCAGCGACCCGGAGCAGATGGACGGGCACGCAGAGAGAGTGTCGCCGCACCTCGCAGACATGCAATCAAGGGAAATGTCAACCTTGCATTGCGCTGACACGACAAGTGAAAATTGTGTCAACAAAAAGGTGTGCGCCGAGCGTATATAGTGAAAATTGTGTCAACAAAAAGGTGTGCGCCGAGCGTATATATTTACACAAAACAGCGGGGGGGGTAATGGAGAGAGGGAGACCGAGAGAGGGAGGCCGAGAGAGGGAGACCGAGAGAGGGAGCGAGCGAGAGGGAGAGAGAGAGAGAGGGGGAGAGAGAGAGGGAGAGAGAGAGAGAGAGAGAGAGGGAGAGAGAGAGAGGGAGAGAGAGAGGGAGAGAGAGAGAGAGAGAGAGAGAGAGAGAGAGAGAGAGGAGAGAGAGAGAGAGGAGAGAGAGAGAGGAGAGAGAGAGAGAGAGAGAGAGAGAGAGAGAGAGAGAGAGAGAGAGAGAGAGAGAGAGAGAGAGAGGTGGGGGGGGGAAAGTGAGAGAGAGAGGGGAAGAAGAGAGAGAGGGGAGAAGGGGGGAGAGGGCGAGAGAGAGGGGGAGAGAGAGAGTGAGGAGGGGGAGAGAGAGAGAGAGAGAGAAATAGAGAGAGGGGGAGAGAGAGAGAGGGGGAAAGAGAGAGGGAGAGAGGGGGGAGACCGAGAGAGGGGGAGAGAGAGAGATGGGGAGAGAGAGATGGGGAGAGAGAAAGACGGAAAGAGAAGGCGAAAGAGAGATGTTTTGGAGCAACCAGCCATAACGACACTTATCCATAAAGTCATATTATCACGACTCTATCCCGGGCTGAAGATACTAACTGCTTATCATGGGTGGCACAGCTGAGGAGTGCCCCCCCTCTCCCCCCCCCCATTCAGGCCCTTGCCCCCTGAACTCTGCAAGTGCACATCAAACTGTGGAAGGGTAGAAAGAGAAAATGGGTGGGGGGTGTCGAGGAGAAAGAGCGAGAGATAGAGGAAGTGAAAAAGCAATAAGAGAGGCGTGAGTCTTATTGGGGCCAACAGAGGGCATTGTTATCTGTAATATCCATTTAAATGTGCCGTATCAGATGTGGTGAACGCTGCCGCCCTGTCCAACACACACACACACACACACACACACACACACACACACACACACACACACACACACACACACACACACACACACACACACACACACACACACACACACACACACACACACACACACACACACACACTGAGACACACACTGAGACACACACACATGCCACACACACAGGCCGCAAACGCACACACACCTCACTCAGTCTTGGGCCGTGCCAAGGGCAAATTCATACAAATGCATTTTACTCCGGCGGTGCGCACACGCAGAATGCTGGCTCTGTAGAAAGTATCCGAGGGTGAAAGCGGGGTGGTGTGGCGGTGGTGGTGCGTGGTGGTGGGGGTGGGGGTTGGTGGGTGGGGGGGGTTATGAAGAATACAGGTTAATTCTCCCTTAACCTTCCAACATCCGTTCCTCTACTCTCCCCCCCCCACACCCTCCGTCTAATTTCCCTCTCTCCTTTCTCTCCCTTTTTCAGGTACTACAGCAATATTCTGGAAATGTCAGCATTTTATCCTCCTCTCCACCCCTCCCCCCCTTCCCACCCCTTCCCTCCTCTCTCTCCTGATGACTTTCACAATCCGTTTGAAGTTGACGTGTCCAGAATATCCCTTAAATACTTTTATAAACGCCCGGCCACGGGGTGTCCAGCAATGTCTTGCTCGGCGCCCCCCCCCCCTCTCTGTTTTTTAGTCCAGCCCGGGAAAACAACAAACTGGACCTCACTGCGCCGCCCCATCAACAAAAGCGTCAGAGACTTCTTAAACTTCTAAGAAACATGACGCTCAAGTCCACAGTGTAGTGAAAACCTTTCTTGACGATCTGCCATTTCTCAGGCTTCCCCCATGCCTTCGTCGACGCCCACCTCTTCCCCACACGGGCTGTCGTATCGCAGACGGGGAGCGGGAGATAGCGGCTATGTCAGGGGCCCCTTCCCGGATCCTGTCCTACAGCCGGAGACGACATTAAGATGTATTAGACATTGATCGACTGATGTACGGGCCCACGGGCCTGTGGTCAGCTATCTGTTATTGGTGATGTGTCCTCAGTGTGTGTGTGTGCCTGTGTGTGTGTGCCAATGTGTGCCTGTGTGTGTGTGTGTGTGTGTGTGTGTGTGTGTGTGTGTGTGTGTGTGTGTGTGTGTGTGTGTGTGTGTGTGTGTGTGTGTGTGTGTGTGTGTGTGTGTGTGTGTTGTCTATGTGTATGTGTGTATGTGTGTCCTTGTGTGAATGTTGTGTCATGTGTGTTGTGTGTGTTGTGTGTTGTTGTGTGTGTGTGTGTGTGATGTGTGGTGTGTGTGTGTGTGTGTGTGTGTGTGGGTGTGTGTTTGGTGTGTGTGTGTGTGTGTGTGTTGTCCTTGTGTGATATATGTGTGTGTTGTGTGTTGGCGTGTGTGATGTGTGTGTGTTGTGTGTGTGGTGTCCGTGTTGTTGATATGTGTGTGTGTGTGTGTGTGTGTGTGTGTGTGTGTGTGTGTGTGTGTGTGTGTGTGTGTGTGTGTGTGTGTGTGTGTGTGTGTGTGTGTGTGTGTGTGTGTGTGTGTGTGTGTGTGTGTGTGTGTGTGGGTACAAGATGGGGCCTGTTCGGTGGTTCAACTCCCCACTAGGGACGCTCACCACACGGTCAATAGGCCTTGTTGTCCCGGCGCAGGTTTGATTTCCGGCCTGTGGTCAGATGCTTCATATAATCTCTCCTTGCACCCGCTTTCCTGTTTCTCCTCACAGTCCTATCAATAAAGTCATGTACATATACAAACATAAAAACATTCCCATAGTAGATGTAGTTCAAATGTTCAGTCGTGATATGCAGACACATGATTCCTCAGTTTGATTGGATTGTGTAGAGAGACAGACACCAACAAACAAACAGCAGAGAGCGGACGTCCTCCCAGCACGGCACCGGGGGGGTCAGGGGGCGACGTCAGAGCCTTGTTATTGTGGCTGACTTTATAACCACTATCAATAGCACCATTGTCATCTTCTTGAATGGTCATCGGACTGACCGTCACAGTTGGTTTGGCAAGCTCCATGTCCCCGTCCAATAATAACCCCACTGGGGTTCAGAATAATACCAACAAATGCTTGTTTTTTTTACTGTTTGTTTGCCTCTTGCAGAGCAGCAGCAAGTCCATGTTTGAATTGCTACTTGTGGAAATTGACCGGCGATAATAACACGAGAGTGAGCCCATCAGAATCGGAATCAAATTCTGAAGCTTCACCGCGGCGATAAAGTGCTTTATTGTCAAGTAAGCTTCCACATACAAGGGTTAGTGTCATGGTGTGGTGGCGCTGAAGGAAAAAAAAAGAATCCAACCGTCGAGATTGCAATAAGGCACTTGAAAAAATGGCATCGGAAAATACAATAAAAACATGAAGTCAAAATATAAAATAGGATAGAAACAAAACCATGTTGCAGCTAGTGTTCTCATACAAAGGGGGGACGGGGAGAACGGAATAACATACACACGCACAAACACACACACGCAAAGAGACTCACACAAACAGACACACAGAGAGACGTACACACGAGAACAACCGCGGCCTCTCTCCCCTCGATTCCTCGTCAAAGGCCGGGTTCAGGCCTCCCCGAGACACCCCTTGCAGGGGAGCAGTGAGCCATCGGCTGGCTGTGATGCACATCAGCTGGACAGTGGTACACGTCCGTCTGGGTCTGCCTCAGGCGGACCAGCCCTGCCTGGAACCACCTGACCCCCTGGCTCCACTGATCCACCGGAGAAAATAAATCCATCAATACGCTTGGCTTTGTTGCTTCACCTCTCTCTCTCCCTCTCTCTCGTTCTCCCCCCCCCCCCCCCGCCCCCCTCTGTACCTCTCTCCTCTCTCTCACTCTCTTTCTCACCCTCTCTCTTTTTCTCAGTGTTCCACCCCCTCCTTCTCTCTCTCCATCCCTGTCTCTCTCTCTCTCTCCCCCCCTCTCTCTCTTTCTCTGTGGTGTCATTGTTATTGGACACCAAGAACCGACCATCGGTTAAACCCGGGCCTTTCTTGTGAACAAGTCACTGTTTAATAACCCCCCCACCCTCCCCCATTCCCTGTCCGCCACTTAAATGTCAACGGTGGATCACTATATTACATGGTAATTTTGTTGTGTGTGTGTGTGTATGCCTTTGTGTGTATTTGTGTGTGAGTGTGTGTTTGCGAGTTTGTGTTGTGTGTGTGTGTGTGTGTCTGTGATTGTCTGTTTGTGCGTTGGTGTGTGTGTGTGTGTGTGTGTGTGTGTGTGTGTGTGTGTGTGTGTGTGTGTGTGTGTGTGTGTGTGTGTGTGTGTGTGTGTGTGTGTGTGTGTGTGTGTGTGTGTGTGTGTGTGTGTGTGCAGGCAATGATCCCCTGTGACTCCTCTCTCTATGTGTGACATATACCCGCCGTACGATGTGGAGGTAATACGATCAGAGCGCTTTTTGGGTCCAGTCATAGGCTTCTTTCTCTTCAGTTTAAATTAAGAAATGAAAAGAACCTCTCTCTCTCTCTCTCTCTCTCTCTCTCTCTCTCTCTCTCTCTCTCTCTCTCTCTCTCTCTCTCTCTCTCTCTCTTCTCTCTCTCTCTCTCTCTCTCTCTCTCTCGTCTCCTCTCTCTCTATCTTTCTCTCTGCTCTTTCTCTCTCTCTCCTCATAGCGTCTTCTCTCTCTTCTCTCTCTCTTCTCTTCTTCTCTCTCTCCTGCTCTCTCTTCTCTCTCTCTCTCTCTCTCTCTCTCTCTCTCTCTCTCTCTCTCTCTCTCTCTCACACAACACACCCAACACCACACACAC
>OLKM01000686.1:0-92824 GCA_900291075.1 Melanogrammus aeglefinus
ATATGTCGAATCTCATTGGGTCTTCCAAAAATATGTGAACCATGAAGCCCGCTAAGGAAGTGATTAGAAGGACTCACTGAACTTAAACACAAGTTTCAACTTTTTGTTACTAAATACTAAACGAGTCTAAAAGTCTCAACGTCGTGTACATAAAATTACTTTCTTCCAATAATGTAACTACCATCTAGACATTTGGAGGATAACATTAAGAAGATACTGCTCAAGTTACACTATAAGAACGTCACACTGTCACAGTCAGAACTGGCAGAAGCTCTCTACTCCTCCTACTAGACAGGAAGTTAGCTGCCACTGGTCCTTTTCTGGTTTGGAGGTTCCTTGATGGGAGCATGGGCAGGCACCGGCCATCTTGTTTTCACCTACATAACTCTTCCTGTTGACTCTCAGTGGCAGGCCTGTTCTTCCTCCACTGCACCAACACTCCCAGAGCTGAGGAGGCTTAGACAGGAAAAATCTCACAGGACAGAGAGTAGTTCTCCCTCCTCAGCCTCCACACTCTGTAAGGGTCCTTCTTGAACGATGGAAAGAGTTCTGGAGGAGAGGAGAGATATGGGAGCATTGAGATATGTTTTGATTTTAGAAAGATAGTATAATATTTTGGGCAAAAATCATAGAGCTGGCCTAATTTTAAGCATATGTTGTAACTTTATGACTGGTTGCAGCCCGTTTATAATTCTTCAGCCAACCAATTAATTGGTACAGTTGACTAGTATTGAGTCTCATCAGCGTAACAAATGAAGGACATTCTATCAGCAGTGAAGACCAACAGGGAGAGAACATACAAAGTGAACAAGATAAGGGGGAGAACAGATTCTCCTCGGATTCTGAGACAGAAGGGCATGTCTGAGAACATGATGCTCCAGAATATGTCAAGATGTTTTGGTCCAATATGTGACCATTAAGCAGTGCAGAGGAATTCAGAAGAGACTCACTTCATTTGGCAAAGTTCAACTTTGCAAAAAAAATACTGCACTTTTCCAATATTTTCACTACCATCTGACATTGGAGTTATAGCCTTATCATTAGATATCAACCAGTACTGTATATGAACTCACCTGTGACAGTCAGACTGGCAGAGCTCTCTGCTACTCCTACTAGACAGGAGTAGCTGCCACTGTCCTCTGGTTTGAGGTCCTTGATGAGGAGCTGGAGCAGGCAGCCATCTTGTTTCATCTCATACTTCCTGTTGGCTCTCAGTGGCAGCCTGTTCTTCCTCCACTGCACCAACACTCCAGGCTGAGGAGGCTTAGACAGCTCACAGGACAGAGAGGCAGTTCCTTCCTCCTCGGCCTCAACACTCTGTATCTCCTCCTCAAAATAAGGAGGGAGTTCTGGAGGAGAGAAGAAGAATGGAACAATTGTATTCTTAATTCATGTTTTGGAAGAACCTTTTATGATACAATCTTACTGCTGGCTCAACGACAAGGTGTTAGCCCAGACATTGGACACCATTGTACAACTGGATGTCTTCAGCATAGTGATTGAATGATATTCCTTGCTGACCGACACAAAGTCGCGCGATCTGCCTGTTTCTTGCGGCCAATGGATTGATGTCATCCCAATGATCTTAGTGTCAAAATTAAATCGAGACTCGGCGGTACACTCAGCTGAAAACTGCAAATGGCTCGGCTCCTAATGATATTGAGGCTCACTATATCCTCGGGACCAAGAAGCTTATTCAACCAAAACTTGTTTCAAATCCCATTAACTAATGCTGTCATGATCCGCCCCTGGTTTTCTCATTCACCTGCCTGCCACCCTGATCACTCCCAATTAACCCAACCACCTTCACCTGTGTTTCCCCTATATCAGTCCTTCCCTCCCAAACATTCCTTGCCAGATTGTCTCATGTGTGTTTCACAGTGCTTTCCCGCGATTCAGATCCTGACCTACTACAGATCCTGCCTGCTCTCTGATCCCTGCCTGTCTGACTCTCCTGTCGGTTCCTGATCCCCGCTTGTCTGACTATCCTGCCTGCTCTCCGACCCCTGCCTGTCTGACTCTCCTGCCGGTTCCTGATCCCCGCCTGTCTGACTATCCTGCCTGCTCTCCGAACCCCGCCTGTCTGACTCTTCTGCCGGTTCCTGATCCCCGCCTGTCTGACTATCCTGCCTGCTCTCCCGAACCCCGCCTGTCTGACTCTTCTGCCGGTTCCTGATCCCCGCCTGTCTGACTATTCTGCCTGCCGATCCTGAGCCCGAATAAACAATTAAAACCGTTCCACGCTCGTCGCCAGTCTGTGCACTTGGGTTCAGCTAAACGCTCACATTACAAATGCACTAAGGAATGGAGTTATGCCATGGCATGTACGTTGTACAAATTTACTTTTTTGAATTGGAGTAATGGCCTTTAAGATTACCTTTGAATCACTGCAATATGAACTCACCTGTCACAGTCAGACTAGAAGAGCTCTCTGCTCCTCCTACTAGACAGGAGTAGCTGCCACTGTCCTCTGGTTTGAGGTCCTTGATGAGGAGCTGAGAGCAGGCAGCCCATCTTGTTTCATCTCATACTTCCTGTTGGCTCTCAGTGGCAGCCCTGTTTCTTTCCTCCACTGCACCAAACACTCCAGGCTGAGGAGGCTTAGAAAAGCTCACAGGACAGAGAGGTAGTCTCTTCCTCCTCAGCCTCCACACTCTGTAGGTCCTTCTTGATAGTTGGAGGGAGTTTCTGGAGAAGAGGGTCGATAATGGAGCATTGAGGATATGTTTGTATTTTAGAAATCTTTCTTTGAGGCAAAATATTTGTGTTGTCCTTTCTGTATTTCAATGTCTGGGATTAGGCCATTGACAAGGTCCAAGGAGTTTGCCAACACTTTGAACACCTTAGTAAAAACCTGGATGTCATCAGCATAGCAAATTAATGATGTTCCTTATCGGCAGATTACAAGAGCAGGGATGAATATAAACAGTGAACAGTATAGGGCAGAGGATAGATATGTTTGGGGGTACTGGGAAGACAGTACATGCCACAGAACTTGATGCCCCAAGAGAATATCCAGTTTTTGACAAATATTTGACCACGTACTAGGATGAATAATTGTGTACACCATTACACAGTTTCATCAGTTTGAAAGGTTACCATTATAAGATATACAAATGTACCATGTTAGATTGAGGTGATTATAAAGCAATACAATATGTTCTCACCTCTGACTGCCAGACCAGCAGAGCTCTCGACTTCTCCAACTTGACAGGAGTAGCTGCCACTGTCCTCTGGTTTGAGGTCCTTGATGAGGAGCTGGAGCAGGCAGCCATCTTGTTTCATCTCATACTTCCTGTTGGCTCTCATTGGCAGCCTGTTCTTCCTCCACTGTACCAATACTCCAGGCTGAGGAGGCTTAGACAGCTCACACGACAGAGAGGTAGTTCCTTCCTCCTCAGCCTCTACATCATGTAGCCCTTCCTGGAAGAACGGAGGCAGTTCTGGAAGAGAGAGTTGGATGCCCAGTTAAGACTTGTAATAAGAGGTGTTTGGGTCACAAGAGAATGAACATCCCAATACAATAATATATACCTCAATGAACTCAAACTTGCTAACTTTTCAAAAGATACAAAATCATTGATTTATCGTGCAGGACATTGGTAAAAAAATATCAATACTATTTTTACAAAAAAGCGGGCAAACATGGTATAGATCCTCGTTTGGATAGGTTTTACCTTGTACAGTGAGCAGGGCATTGCCCTTCACATCGCCAGTGTCACAGGTGTATGTGCCTGTGTCCAGGAGCTCCACGTCGTGGATGAGCAGCAGGTTCAGATGGCCCTCCTTACGGATCTCGTATTTAGTGCCGTGGTGGAGGGGAGCGCTGTTTCTTCTCCAGGTGACCGGGTTGGTGTCATCCGAGGTGGTGCAGGACAGGGTGGCGGTTTGCCCCTCCATGATCACAACATCCTTAGGTCGCTCCTTCAACAAAACTAAGACAATTTTGGATTTGTTAGCGTGCATCGTTAACTTAGGTCGTACAATCATAAAGGCAGGAATCCCTTTTCACTCACACATCCCTTTGTTTACCATTGTCTAGAATTGTTCCGATATGATTCAAGTATCGGAAATTCCTCAGATACTGCCTAAAATGCAGTACTGGGTATCGGTGAGTACGCATTTCTATTCACCGATTCGATACCATCACATGACAAAAAAATAAATTGTCAACTGTAAGTGAACCGACTATACATTGCTGTCAACGTAAGAGAAGAATAAGTGCTATTAGTAGTTACAACGCTAGATGCTGTATCGGTATATACTCGGTAACGGCCGATTATCGGAATCGGTATCGGGAAGGAAAAAATGGTATTGAACATCTCTACCTTTGACCCTGGGAACCACTAAGAGCTGGGCTGAGGTTCTCTCCTCGCCGATCACAAAGGCCACCTCCCCGGTCTCGTCGGGCGTGGTCATGGTGAGCACCAGGCGCTGCTGCCGCCTGTGGAAGGTCATCCGGTTCATCTCGTTCCTCTGCAGCGGGCTGGAGCACAGCCACCACTCGCCCTCGCTCACGTCGGCGTGGCTCAGCTCGCACACAAACGCCGCGTCCTCGCCCGCCGTCACCGTCCGGTCCTGCAGCCCCGAGACGATCCGCACGCGCTCTGTGGAGTGAGAACAGTCTGGGTCAGTGGGTCTCACATGGGGGTATGTGCACCCCTAGGGGTACTTTGGAGTACTGTGGGGGTACTCCTGAAAATTTAAAAAAAAAATAGAATAATAAAGTAAATTGTGAAAGCTAGACAAAAAAAAGAAAAGAAAATGGACAAGTGGTTGAAACGTAAATCTGACGACAAGGAGAATGGAGAATCCGTGTAAAAGTAAGCGCATCCAGGAGCACCAAAATGTCTTCAGTTTCAGGAAGAATTGATGGGATTCACCCCTGCATGCTCTGACCCTCCCCTGGCTTTGGGCTTCTTTTGTGGGGAGAAATGAGTCTTCACTGAATTAATAATTGACTAATCTCGGAGACCGGCGAGAACCTCTGATTTACAGTTGTATTTAGGTCAGGATTTTCTATTGTCTCTTTGAAAATGGCCGAGGTCCGGACCTCAGTGACCTCATGGCTGGCTACGGTCCACCTACCCCTCACGATGAGCCGGGCGGCGGTCTTCTTGCCCCGGGTGATGCAGCAGTACTCCCCGGCGTCCTCTCGACTCACACCCTGGATCTCCAGGGTGTGGGTGAAGCCCTCCTTCCTGATGACGCAGCGGCCCCCCGGCTCCATCCGCCTTGTCGTTCTTCTTCCAGGTGACCGGGACGTTGGAGCTGGAGATCTCGCAGCAGAGCACGGCCGTCTTGCCCTCCGTCACCTCCACCCGACTCTCCAGCTCCTTCTCGATGTACACCGACGCCGCGGCTGGAGGGAGGAAGGAGGCCAGATGTTTATGATAGCCACTTTGGGGTCTTCACACATCAGAAGACACAGGTAGATCGCAAAGCTGCGGCCTTGAATTTTTGACGGATAAAAATTACATTTTTATGAACATTTTGTAAGACTACGCACAAAACAAGGGTTATAAGGAAGTGGATTAGGGCCACATTGGGATTTATTTAGAGTTCTAAATTTAAATTCTGAATTCTAATTTTAAATTCTGAATTCTGAGATTAAAGTCAGAATTCTGGGATTAAGTACATTTTGTAATGTATCTGATAATGTGTGCAAAGCTAGCATAGGATTGACGACAAGGTATTTTTGCGGTTTTGAGGATATTAAAAACAACCCCAATGACGGTTCGTGACAACAACAAAGACTCCAGACAACATGACAACAAGAATCCAGACAACATGACAACAAGAATCCAGACAACATGACAACAAGACTCCAGACAACATGACCATAAGCCAATAAAACAACAAGACTCCAGACAACAAGACAACAAGACTCCAGACAACAAGATAACAAGACTCCAGACAACAAGACTCCAGACAACAAGATAACAAGACTCCAGACAACAAGACTCCAGACAACAAGACCACAAGACTCCAGACAACAACCACCAGCCCCCAGACCCGTACGGAGACCCCCTACCTCTGACGTTGACCTCGGCCGTGGTCCTCTGCTCTCCCAGAATGCAGCTGTACTCGCCCACGTCCTCGGGATGGATGTTCCTGATGTGCAGCTCTGCCGAGGTGCCGCTGAGCAGAATCTGGTAGCGGCCGCCGGGCTCCAGCTGGTCCTCCCCCTTCCACCACTCCACCGGGACGCCCGCCTTGGACAGCTCGCAGCGCAGGGACACGTCCCCGCCCTCACGCGCCTCCTGGTTCTTCAGCCCCGTCTTGAAGGTGATAGGGATCGCTGGAGGGAGGGAGGGAGGGAGGGAGGGAGGGAGGGAGGGAGGGAGGGGAGGGAGGGAGGGGAGAGAGGGAGGGAGGGAGGATTTTAGCCTTCGTTTATTCATTCAATTATGTTATATTCAATTCAATTTTATTTTTATAGCCCTTAATTACAGGTACAATCTCAAAGGTCAAGATCTCCCTTTTATTATGGGATTGCTTGTTTATTTATTCTTCATAATTTCCTAACTATTCCGATATAACTGTGTACTGTCTGAGGAGAAAAGTCCAGCAGTGGAATATATTTCAGATGACCTAATGTTATAAAATCAAGTCATGTATTTGCCTAAGAAACCCAGTGAATCATGCGGAGACGAATCTATCTATCTCTATTTCTTGAATCTTGAATCTAAACAGAGATTCAAGATTCAAGATTCACAAGTTTTATTTGTCAAATGCATACAAGTATGCAGTGACATGTAAAAGTGACTTTGCCGTAGAAGCCGCGATCTCCTTACGGGTGACGGTGAGGTTGGCTGTGGTCAGGGCATCGCCGTAGACGCAGCAGTACACCCCGCTGTCCTCCAGCAGGGTGTTCCTGAGGGTCAGCTCCATCACGCCCTCCCTCCGTCTGATCTGGTGCCTCAGGCCGCTCGTCAGGACCTCCAGCCCCCTCCTCCACTCGGCCGCCAGGCCCGGCCTGGAGAGCTCACAGCTCAAGGTGACGCTGCTCTCCTCCTCCACCTGCTGGTTCCTCAGCTTCACCTTGAAGGTGATGGGGGGAGCTGGGGGGAGTGGAGCGGGACAACGCTGAGGAACATCTCCACGATGTCGAGGACGATGACTTAAGATGTTATGATGATGTAAGGTGAGACCTTTTAGGCTTCATGA
Source organism: Melanogrammus aeglefinus (assembly GCA_900291075.1). Classification (NCBI taxonomy): domain Eukaryota; kingdom Metazoa; phylum Chordata; class Actinopteri; order Gadiformes; family Gadidae; genus Melanogrammus; species Melanogrammus aeglefinus. The sequence continues at coordinate 7,171 of OLKM01000686.1, forward strand.
TGTAGTCGATACCATGTGGATTTAAATTACCTCGACGTCTTGATTGCAATTATTATTAAATCAATTATGCATATTTAATTTATGAGTATTTAATTTTGAGTATTTTATTTGATGTTACAACAATTATTATATCAAAACTTTTTTACCTCTTAGTACTTTTTATATTAATGAAAAAATATTTTTGGGGTCAATTCAAAATAATAAAAAATCAAAATGTTTGATTCCGCGGCATCCATAAGCTTTTACCTTTCACCTTTACAAAACATTTAAAACATGGGTGATGATCTCACCCCAGCGGTGCCTCACCTGTGACGGTGAGCTGGGCGGTGGACTGCCCGTCCTGGCTCTTACAGGTGTACTTGCCCGCGTCGCTCTCCTCTGCGCTGAGGATGACCAGCTTGGTGTAGGGCCCCTCCTGCCTCATCTCGTACTTGTCCCCCGGTCTGAGGACCGTCCGGCCCTTCGTCCAGTCCACGGGGGCCCCGGGCCGGGACAGCTCACAGCAGAGCACGGCCCGGCACCCCTCCCTCACCGCCACCGGCTCCACCTCCTTGGTGAAGGTGACAGGGAGGGCTACGGGACGTCCCGGGAGTACAGCTCAGTTACATCTGTCTCTGTGCATTTTGGTTACAGCTCTAAGACCTTTGTATTTGGAACATTGATATATTTGCAGACTAACAAGTGAACCAACAAGTGATCAAAGGGAACTTAAAAAGTAATTTGGATGGTAACCTTAATGTCCACATGGACACTGTTTCATTCTCACCTACTAACGAACCGTGAACTAAGGAACCGTACGTATCCCCCACCAGAAGGACCCCCTCCTGTACTTTGAGGTCAGCTGAGGCAGGGGTACTAACCACCACCAAACCATACTGAACCCACCAGACCGTACTGAACCCCACCAGAACCATACTGAACCCCACCACCCAAACCATACTGAACCCACCAGACCGTACTGAACCCCACCACCCAAACCATACTGAACCCCACCACCCAAACCATACTGAACCCCACCAGACCGTACTGAACCCCACCAAACCATACTGAACCCCACCACCCAAACTATACTGAACCCCACCAGACTGTACTAAACCCCACCAGACCATACTAAACCCCACCAGACCATACTAAACCCCACCAGACCATACTGAACCCCACCACCCAAACTATACTGAACCCCACCAGACTGTACTAAACCCCACCAGACCGTACTAAACCCCACCAGACCGTACTGAACCCCACCAGACCGTACTGAACCCCACCACCCAAACTATGCTAAACCCCACCAGAAGCACCCCCTCTTGGGCCGTACTGAACCCCACCAGGGCACCCCCTCTTGGGCCGTACTGAACCCCACCAGGGGAGCTCCCGCCCTCGGGCCGTACTGAACCCCACCAGGGCACCCCCGCCCTCGGGCCGTACTGAACCCCACCAGGGGAGCCCCTACCTCTGACGGTGAGGTCGGCCGAGGTCACGGCGTCCCCCGCGCTGCAGCTGTACTCCCCGGCGTCCTCCAGGACCACCCTGCGGACCACCAGCTCGGCCAGCCGGCCCTCGGCCCTCAGCTGGTAGCGCCGGCCGTCCCTCAGCAGCTTGGCGTTCCGCCGCCACTCCACCGCCACCCCCGCCTTGGACAGCTCGCAGCGCAGGCTCACGCTGCCCTCCTCCATCGCCTCCTGGCTCTTCAGCTTCAGCCGGAAGCTGACCGGGACCGCTGGGGGGACGGGGACCGTTTGTTACCATGACTACCCGTGAGGCGGGTTGGCTCCTGCGACCACACTCATTGACTTCAGGAAACGCACGTGGGGATATGACCACTCATTATTTATGTTGGTGACATTTACCGATTTGATTACAATCTTGAATTATTTTATCATTATTAGTAGTAGTAGTGTTAGTAGTTTTAGTAGTAGTGGTGGCCAGTAGAGGTAAAAAGTGGATTATTACTCGTATTAGGATCATTAGTATTATAAATTGTGTTTTTTTACATATTTAAATATTGTGTTGGGTCTTTTGATCTTGAATAAACAATAACTGAACTTGAATATAATAATATATTTTCCTTCAATCAATGCATTGGAGAATGTTCAAAATTTGCATTGAATCAGTGTGTCAACATTCAACTTTCGTACAAACATTCATAAAGGTTGGGTATGGAATTCTCTTTTTTGGCCATTTTTGCAAAATGACTTGAAATCCTTATCATAACCCACTTACAGCCACTGAGTTAGAAGTACTGACATGAAAATTAAACAAGTCAATCATCTGTGGAACGGGCAGGGCTCAAAAAACTCCAGCCAATGATTTCCAGACCCACCGAGTGGCATTGGACAGTAAGTACGTCAATCAAACGGTCGTACTGCCCTCCCCCTCCCAAGCGTGTGACGTGCACGTACTCAAAGCTCGTGACCCAGAGCAAGCTTCTGTTTGTTGTTATCCTGCGGTAGCTACTGGAGCTAGCTAGCTAACTAGCTAATCCACATTTGGACCTAGCAATAGAAGACAACCCTAAACTCCAACCTAGCTAGCCTGGCTCGCTCCCGCGCATCTGTGTTCGCGCTCGTGCATGATTGCACGTCCATGTACTTGGAATGGGTGGAGTCAGAGTCAGCGTTGAGAAGAGGGGGTAGGACCATTTGAGTTGTGTACTTTCAAAATCTGCTGGCGTTTCGCAAATCCCATACCCACCCTTTAAGTTCTACTTTTCCGTGTTTCACAGAAAGCAGAATCTAAGAACGTTGGTACGAAAGTGGACACACTGATGGAATTCATTTTGAACAATAAATTCAATTGAATTTATTGTTGAATTTAGCGCTCACCGGTGATGTCCAGGGTGGCGGCGGTCCTCAGCTCCCCACACACACACGCGTACGCCCCGCTGTCCTCGGGCCGGCCCCGCCTGATGAGGAGCTGCTGGAGCGGCCCGCTGCTCCTCAGCTGGTAACGGTCCCCGCTGCTCAGGGGCCCGTCGCCCCGCAGCCACTGGACCGGGGCCCCGGGGGCCCGGGACAGCTCGCACTGCAGGGTCAGGGGACCGCCCTCCTCCGCGTGGACCCCCCGCAGCTCCTGGACGAAGGTTAGGGGGGGCTCTGGAGATGGACGGGGGGGGGGACATTGTGTTTTTCTATGTAGGCTATTAACGTATGATGTTGTATTTTATATACAATTTTATACAATTCTTATTATCTAATCATACTTTTAGACATTTTTCAATCCATTATATTTAATTATATTGTATATTTTATATAAATTGTATCATTCTTTTTGAATTTTGTGTGTTTTTATTTTATTTTAAATCTTTATTAAACTTCATTTAATTACAAAATAATTATGTTGACATGCTACTCCTTACATTCGGTCCAGAATAGTGTTTCTTGGTCCCATGTTTCATTGACTCGACTACAACCCCATAATCTACCTTTAACCCCCACCCCACTTCTAAACCTACTTTGATGAGGTCTGCTGTCCCACTCACCGTTCACCCCCAACCGGGCCGTGGTCCTGTGCTCCCCGCAGACACACGAGTACTCCCCGCCGTCCTCCGGGGCCAGCTCCAGGATCTTCAGCTCCACCTGCAGGTCCTTCATCCTCATCTGGTACTTCTCTCCCTCCCACAGCGGCTCCTCCTCCCTCCTCCACTCCACCGCGGCGGCCGGTTTGGTGAGCTCGCAGTGGAACACGACGCTGGCGCCCTCAGTTCCCTCCACGTCCACCAGGGGCCGCTGGAAACACGGGGGAAGACCTGGCCGGGAGACCCGACACGGAACGGTTACGGACGAGACCAGACTGAACATTTGAATTACGTAAGAGTGTATTCTGGTCCCTCAGATGGACAAAAGGGATGTGGTTGGATGGGGAGGGGCACTCTAATGATCGTGGTAATGTGAGGGAAAACAAACACATTTGGAAAAACAAACAAAATGGCGACACGTTTGTACAAAAAATACAAGAGACTCTGATCAAATGATTGAGTGATGGTTAGTGTCTGTTGGTGTTATAAATCAATGGCTGCTGCGGTGGTTGTAATTACAGTATCATCAGATGAACAACACTACAGCATCAGTCAGTTTCCAAAAGGCATTCAGGATTACATATGATATATACACTTACTAGACCTGTAAACAAGGGGTGAAAACACATAAATGCACTAATGAGTGACCTTAATGCCAACATGAATATGCGGAAATCCTTTGACCCGAATCAAGATGTCTACGATGATAATGACAGAGACCATGAGCTGGAGAAGAATTGTGATGAAGGGGAATTCTTCATTGACTGGAATGTAATGGGAACGGAAAACAAACGTATTGTGATATTTATTCCTCTAGCGGATATGAAGGGAATGATCAACCATATCTCCATGGCATGGTTTAGTGAGGAGGGCATGAACCGGCATGAACCAGTATGAACCTCTGTTAGGTCTACTGTTTTAAATAGCTTTTACTGTTTACTCTGTTTGAGCTGACTTCTTCTGCGTCTGCGTTGAGCTGACTCTGTTGAAATCAGAAAATCCAGGAAAAATCAATTCACCAAAGAGCGTGAGTTAGTCAAACTGCACCATATTCAATAACAGAGTCCAACAAAACATTACATTTTCACACCCACTTACGCACAACCTTTTAAATGTTACAATGATGGCGTAACGTATATATCCCCAATCTCCTGTCTGGAATAAATAAAGTACAACTCATCTTCTCTTATTTGACGCATCAGTGACATGATCATTACAAATGTAATGGAAATGCCCTGTTGAGATGTTGACATTTTAAAAGACATGTTGTTCTCAAGACACTAAGACACTGTGTCTTGCCACTGTGACCTCCCTCATTATCTACAGTAATCATTTCAGTGTTTGTACCGTGCTGATCGTGCCCCCGGGGGAACTGAAACTGGGAGACAGCCTGGGCTGACTCCCAGCTGTACCGCAAGCAGAGGACTTGTGGTATTCCTATCTGCAGCTGGGCCCTCAAGGGGCTTTCTCTGCTTTAACACTTAAGTGTGACCACTGTTGAGTGCTGCGCCTTCAACTTTGAATGCCTGTCGTGCTGATGGTCTCCCTGCAGAGACTACACCTTCACATCTTCGCTGTATACGGGGAATGGGTTAACCTGACGATTGTTAGGAGCTTGGCACTTGGTTCTATGGACATCCTTACTGCACCGACAGCGATATATCGTTGTTTCTCTTCCTTCTGACAAATGTACTTATTGTAAGTCGCTTTGGATAAAGGCATCTGCTAAATGGCCTAAATGTAAAGGTAAAATGTAAATGTCAATTTCACAACTTTTCTTTTATACTATTTGTACCTTTTTTTTTCACAACAAACTCTTTAGGGTTAGTCTGAGTTAAGGTGCAAACACAGTTAGACGAAGAGCTCCCACCCCGCTGTCGCCCCTCTGCCCTCCTGCCTCACCTGTGACGGTGAGCTGGGTCGGTGGACTGCCCGTCCTGGCTCTTACAGGTGTACTTGCCCGCGTCGCTCTCCTCTGCGCTGAGGATGACCAGCTTGGTGTAGGGCCCCTCCTGCCTCATCTCGTACTTGTCCCCCGGTCTGAGGACCGTCCGGCCCTTCGTCCAGTCCACGGGGGCCCCGGGCCGGGACAGCTCACAGCAGAGCACGGCCCGGCACCCCTCCCTCACCGCCACCGGCTGGAGATCCCGCTTGAAGGTCACCGGGAGAGCTGGGGAGGGAAGGGGTACGAGGGGTAAGGGGTACCTAACGGGTCACAGAGGGGCTGGATGGACAGGTCATGGGTTTGATTTGGGGTTGATTTGTATTTGATTTGTGTTGGATTAAAGATTGACTTGGGTTTGACGGGTTAATTGGGGTCTGATTTGGGTTTAATTTAAGTTTGATTTGGGTTTAAATGTGATTTTGTCCCGGTGCCTTTGTTCGGGGATTTGACTCTTAGTTAAACATCCTAATCTCAGGATGTTCAATTGATTCAGGAATTTCTACATGTCCTCTAACAATGGATACATGTGATAAATGTAATATTGATCTATTGATTGAACATTGGGTTATAGTAATGATGATCAAACCCTTTGAAGACCCGTTGGCACATGCACAGACCTCGGACAAAAATCAAAGTTCAGCTCAACTTCCACCATGGCTTTCCTCGGAATCTAATATCAGCAAAGATCAAACAGTAAATGATGTGCGTGTCATCTTAAGGGGTCTCTGCTCTACGGCCCCCCAGAAAAACAAAGAGCTGACTAAAGCACCAGCCCAGCGCGGCGACCTGAGGCGTACGTTTGACGGTGAGCTGCGCGCTGGTCTTCTCCTCCCTGACGGAGCAGCTGTACTGCCCCGTGTCCCCCAGGCCGAGCTGCAGGACGGTCAGCTGGGCGGCGCGCCCCTCCTGGGTCATCCGGTACTTCCCCCGGGACACCTCCTCCGTGAGCACCTGGTCGCCCCGCCGCCACTCCACGGCCACGCCCTTCTTGGAGAGCTCGCAGCGCAGCGTGGCGCTGCCGCCCTCCTCCCCCTCCTGGCTCCGCAGGCGCACCCGGAACGTCGCCGCCACCGCTGGGACCAGAGGAGTCACGAACCACACTTATTGTAAGTCACTTCGGATAAAGGCGTCTGCTGACTGTCCTAGATGTAAATGTAACAGACAGATAGGGGTTCGACGGCCGTCTTGTTCCATGGCGTCGACCGAACAAACTATGACCTCGGGGTTCAAATCCAGACTCTTGATATCATGCCACCAGATGTGATCATGTGAGTGTGGATAGTATTCTGTCCACATAGATGCGTGAAGGGATAAATAAGCAACATTTTCCACATTATCAGACATGCTGGACTGATCTATCCAGGATATATCTAGGTAGACACGCCCACTAGTGATGTTCCTAGGACACAGGGAAAGGCAGATTCCCAGCCGGAGCATCGCAGCGACCGCTGGGACGAGAGGGGTCACGAACCAATGTCAAGAACCAACCCAGTCTCAAGGAAATATGTGACACTGTCACGTCATTTAATCTATTCATTTGTAATGTGGGACACGTAATTTATATTTTTTCGTGCCAAAAAGCACAAATTTCTAACAATATGACAGCTTTCGGCCACCCGTTTCTACTTTCACCTTTGATTCTGAGAAATTGTGACAATTGACGAATATATTTAATGCTAATAATCTCTTCTTTTCAGAATGAGTTTGAAATTTGTGCTTTTTGGCAAGAAAAAATTGAAATTACGTTTCCCAGATCAAGAATGAATAGATTAAATGACATGACGTGACAGTGTCACGTATTTCCGTGAGACTGGGTTGTAAGAACACAAAAAATCGACCACTCAAAAAAAAAAGTACAAAAAAATATACATGTAAGCTAATGAATGCACATGTGTTAAGGGGCCGATGTGGGTTCGGCTGCCATCATGTTCCACGATGCCTACGGGAAGACTTTGAGGTTCAAACCCAGACCTTTAAGCCTGGACGTCAAACACACCCACTGTGGCAACCCGGCCTGGGCCAATTAATTACATGAAGAACGCCTGTGGAACAGGTGGAGAAGCTTAAGTAGCTTGCTTCTCCACTCATTAAGGGCTCTCCCAGCCATGTGGAGCCTGCACGGAGAGACCGGTCCTCGTGGGTGACGGGGTTCCACCCACGAAGGAGGGGGCCGTGGATTCCTCCCAGGTTTTATGTTATTTGTGATTTTGAGAGACTTTATGTTTGGTTTGGATTAAACATGCCTTTTTTTTTGCTTATCCCCTTATGCCACCCCTATCCCACCCTTTGCGTATTAACTCATTTAAAGGGGTGATATCACACCACCAGATATGAGTGTGGATAGTATTCTGTCCACCTAGATGTATGCTGGACAGATCAGTCTACCAGCCCACCCAGTGGGCGTGTAATGACACGCCCACCACTAGGTGGCACGCCCACTAGGAGGTCAAGACAGAGATCACCCCAGACAGCTTGTGATGCCTAACCACACTCACCCCTGTCGGCGTGATATGACACGAGCACCACTAGCGAGGTCCCTAGGACACAGGGAAAGGAGACACCCAGACAGCTTGTGATGCCTAACCACACTCACCCCTGTCGGCGTGATATGTTATGAGAACCATCTCCATGAAAATGAACAAAAAAAAAGGTCTGAGAGTCTGAGGATGCAACCAGTGCTCTGTCTTCGTCCAAGCCCCCCCCCCCCCCCCCTCTCTTCCTCCATCAGCCCGACCTACCAACGACCTTCACCGTGGCCTTGGTCTTCATCTCCCGGCACACGCACGTGTAGATGCCGCTGTCCTCGGGGACCGCGTCTCTCAGGATCAGCTCCTGCAGCGCTCCCCTCTGCTTGATCAGGAACTTCTCCCCGTGCTGCAGCAGGAAGCTGTCCTGGCACCACTCCACCGGCACCCCCGGCCGGGAGGTCTCGCACTGCAGGGTGGCGTTCTGCCCCTCCTCCACACGCACGCTCTGCAGCTTCTGTCTGAAGGACACGGGCAGTGCTGGGGGACGAGGGAGGGGGTCAGCTTATAGGGTTATTGCGATGAGGGCAACACAGAGACTGGGACATCGTGTTGGAGGACAAAATGTACAAATCTGGCTCAGGCAATTTGAACTCCGACTATTATAACAACTGTATTCTTTAGCCCTTTGGCATATCAGTATTTTATGTACTAATGAGTGTTCTTAATGCAAACATGAATATGCAGTACCCATTTTACCTGATAAACACATTGGTTTTGTTTATTATTTTAAACAACGTTCTTTTTTCATTTAAACTCTTAAGATTTCCCTGTGCGGACTGCGACTTGTCCCTTTGAGTCTTTGGATTGATTAGATATAGAGCATATCCATAACAGCAGCTACACCCCATTAAGAATACTTTACTCTGTAGCGTAGCTGAGCCACATCAACCCAGCGGCGGCCTCCTACCGTTGACGGTCAGCGTGGCGGTGGACTCGATGCTCCCGCAGACGCAGGTGTAGATGTTGCTGTCCGCCGGCGTGACGTCCAGGACCTTCAGCTCGGCGTGCACGACCCGGTGCCTGATGTGGAACTTGTCCCCGTGCTCGAGGACCTCCTCGTCGCCGCCCCGCCGCCACTCCACGGCGGGGCCGGCCTTGGAGAGCTCGCAGCGGAAGGTGGCGCAGCCTCCTTCCTCCATCGTGACGTTTCTCAGCTTCTGTTTGAAGGTCAGGGGCAGCGCTGAGGAACCACAAGGCCAAGGTCACCACGACGGGTTCAAACACCTTGAAAAGTCGGGATTCTTCATTGTTAAATGTTTTTTTTTACCCTATCCTCAATTAATTTCTGCTAACTACAATGCCTGGCGTATTCCTTGGGAGAATTAGTCAACTTGATGTTCCAAGACAGGAAAGTAATTTCAACTTTTTTTCTCCAAAATCGACAAAAGAGTCACGGCCTATTGTATTGTATTTATCATTTCATGAATAAGCAGGTAAGTATTGGTATCAAGCTCAGGTCTGGTATCCGCTCTTCTAACCCAGAACGTCTTATCTGGGAGTCGCTCCACGTCCCCACAAGAACCTGCACCTTACATGATAGTTCAGAGCAGACGCACAGCACTGAGATACATGCAATAGTGCAGCACTATGCTTGTTACAGTGTAGCATACCTTAGAACCATAACGCATGCATTTTAAGTATGCATCCGCTCTCATGCATTTACGACCCCACCGTCCCGCATTAAGACCAATCAGCATCACTTCTCCTCCTGCTCCTCCTCCTCCTCCTCCTCCTCCTCCTCCTCCTCCTCCTCCTCCTCCTCCTCACCGATGATGGTCACCGTAGCGGACGTCTTCTGATCGGCGCACACACAGCTGTACACGCCGCTATCCCGCGGCAGCGGCCTCCAGAGCAGCAGCTCCTGGCCCGTCTCCCTGCGCCTGATCTGGTGCCTAATCCCATTCCTCAGCAGATCATCCCCCTTCATCCACTCCACCGCCACGCCGGCCTTGGAGAGCTCGCAGCGCAGAGTCACGCTGACGCCCTCGTCCGCCTGCACGGGCTTCAGGGGCTGTGTGAACGTGATGGGGACGGCTGGGGTGGGGGGGGGAAGAGGTAGAGGGGAACGGGGCTGTTCAGAACCTGTTCAGAACCCATTCAGAACCCGTTGGGGAACTGTTGGGAAGCTGTTCTGAACGAGTTCAGAACAGAACCCGTTCAGAACAGGTTCAGAACAGTTTCGGGAACCAGTTCAGAGCCAGTTCAGCACCCGCTCAAAACCTGTTTGGAACCCGCTCAGAACTGGTTCAGAACCCGCTTGGAACCCGATCAGAACCTGTTCAATAGCCGTTCAGAAGCCGCGCAGAACCCGTTCATAACCCTCCAGAACCAGTTCAGAAACTTGCTCATAACCAGTTCAGAAACCTGCTCGGAACTCGTTCTGAACCCGTTCGAAACACATTTTAAAAAACGGGATCCATTTAAGAACTCAATTTTCAGAATCCGTTGGGACTCCGTTGGGAACCCGTCCACGGTGCACCGTGTCAGTCGTCTCGCTGCAGGCGCCTGTTATCTGAAGCTCTGAGTGAAAGTGAACTCAGAGGGAAACATAAAGGAGCAGATAAGGGTTCTCTTTGATACACCCTAACTAAATGTTAAAGTATTGACCACATCATTAATTAGCAGACATGTTTCTCCACAAAGAAACCTCATTAACTGGAATTATCTCATCTCTATTTAAAAACATCATGAATGAATCATGAACGATCTAATTAGGTGTGTCTGTGGGTGATTATTCCCCCTCAGCATAGTGACTGAACTCTTTGAACACCAAGCCGTCCTCACCGATGACTCTGAGGCTGGCGCTGGTGAGGTGCTCTCTGCAGAGGCAGCTGTAGACCCCCGAGTCTTGGGGCCTGAGGGCCGCGACGGTCAGGAAGATGGCCGTCTTCTTGTGCCTCATGGCGTACTTGTCACCGGCGCGGAGGTTCTCCTGGCCCCGCCGCCAGTGGTACAGGACCCCGGGCAGGGAGTACTCACAGCTCAGGGTCACGGCCTCGCCCTCCCGCGCCTCCAGGTCCTGGAGCGGCTGGGTGAACTCTGCAGGGATGGCTAGAGGACGACAGGAAGGGAGGAGGAACTAGAGAAGGGCGTCGGCCATTTTGGATCTTTGAAGGTAAATGTGAATTGTTAAACATGTCACCATTTCACTTAAACTTTCAGTTAGTATTTTTGTTTTCTTTCTTTCATTGTTTCGCCTTTCTTAGATTTACTGTTTGCTCAAACTTGCAATTTTTGTATGATTTTAACGAGATCGTAGCTAAAAATACCCTGGACATATCTGTGGTCAATTCTGATGATAGTAATTTTTATAATTTCAGATCCTATAAAAGATGTATTCTACAAATAAAAAATGCTGGCCAGCCCTTACCACTTTCTCTTTTTACAAGAATCTAACTACTCCCAAAACCCCTCCCACTCCCTCTGAACCCCACCCACTCCCTCTAAACCCCACCTACTCCCTCTGAACCCCTCCCACTCCCTCTAAACCCCTCCCACTCCCTCTAAACCCCTCCCACTCCCTCTAAACCCCTCCCACTCCCTCTAAACCCCTCCCACTCCCTCTGAACCCCTCCCACTCCCTCTAAACCCCTCCCACTCCCTCTAAACCCCTCCCACTCCCTCTGAACCCCTCCCACTCCCTCTAAACCCCTCCCACTCCCTCTAAACCCCTCCCACTACCTCTGAACCCCTTCCACTCCCTCTAAACCCCTCCCACTCCCTCTAAACCCCACCTACTCCCTCTGAACCCCTCCCACTCTCTCTAAACCCCACCCACTCCCTCTAAACCCCTCCTACTCTCTCTGAACCCCTCCCGCACCCTCTAACACCCTCCCACTCCTCTAAACAACCCTCTAAACACCACCCACCCCTCTGAACCCCTCCCACTCCCTCTAAACCCCTCCCACTCCCTCTAAACCCTCCCACTCCCTCTAAACCCCTCCCACTCCCTCTAAACCCCTCCCACTCCCTCTAAACCCCACCCACTCCCTCTGAACCCCTCCCACTCAGGCCCTCCAGTCAGCCTAGCTATGCTAGGTTAAGTCACTCAGTGGTAGAGCCAAGACGGCTCACCTATTTCTGAAATCTGTAAAGTATCATGCTTTTAACTTTGCTAATAACACAATTGACACACTTGTACGGAATAAATCTAAAAGTGAGCAACACAACATCGACAGAACCCAATATATTCCTTCCCCTTAGTCCCTCGACACTGACATTGTGCATGTTAATGATCAATCACCTTTGACCCTGACGACCGCCCGGGTGGTGACGGATCCTGCGCTGCACTCGTAGACGCCGCCATCGCCGCCGCTGACCTCCCGGATCGTCATCCGCGCCTCGCAGCCCAAGCGCACCGCGAAGTAGCGCGAGGAGTTCCACATCTGGCAGCCGTCCTTGTACCACAGGATGTGGCACGGCTTGGAGGTGACGCAGCACAGCGTCAGGCCGCCTCCCTCCACGGCCTCGCAGTCCTCCAGAGACTTGATGATGGTCGGGCGTCGCTCTGGTGGAGACATGAGTCAAACCGACCGCGAATCAGCGATGGAAGCCCAATGTGTTGGCTACGGCTCATGTCAAACAGCAGCTGATGTGGACCCTTTATTTTGCTGATTCTTGATCCATCATGGTCATTCTGGTACGGGTTAGGCATCTTGCTATTTACATTTACATTTAGGGCATTTGGCAGACGCTTTATCCAGAGTGACTTACAATAAGTACATTTGTCAGAAGAAGGAGTCACAGCAAGATATCTCAGTCGGCACAGTAAGGATGTCTATAGAACCAAGTACCAAACACTAACAATCCCTAGGTTAACCCATTCCCAGTATACAACAAAGATAGCTAGGGTAAGATGCTACACAAGGCTTATTACTATTTAAGGAAGTACAACATACAATAAGTGCGTAAGAGTGGTGGATCGGGGTGGGGGGAGTCTAAATGAACTCTGAACAAGTGAGTCTTATAATATTGTGGCATGCTATTGGACGCCTACAGGTAAGCTGTGGACATCGGGGGATCAAACCCAGTTCCTTCCGGCTGGGTCTCGTTCCACTGACCTCTGACGAGCAGCGAGGCGTAGGACCTCTTGTCCCCGGCCTCGAAGGAGATGGTGCCGCTGTCCTTGCGGGCCAGCTGTCTGAAGGTGAGCATGTGGAGCCCCCCCTGCACCGCCTGGATCTCGTTGAGCTCGTTGGTGTACAGCAGGGTCTCGTCCAGGTACCACTTCACCGACACCAGGTCGCTGGGGCAGATGCGGCAGCGGAAGGTGACGGTGTCGCCCTCCAGGCACTCCAAGTCCTCGAGCTCGTCCAGGATCAGCACCCGCTGACCTGAGACAGGAAGGGGTGAACGCCGGGTCAGGGGGAGGAACTGTCGGGCCCCTTTCAGAGGACGCCCTCATCCAAGGTGTCTGATTGTCAATTAATGTCAGTGCTTTAGGTTCCAGACATGTGTCTCAGTCATGAAGCACACAGGCAGACTGTCAGGCATCAGGACTGAAGTCAAACACCTCACCATCACTGGTTTAGCTCAGCTCACTTTAGCGCCAAGTTACGTTTCAGAAGTTTAGCTTCTGATTATTAGCATTAGTTTAAAACTTTTTAATGTTTAATTTTAAGCCTAACTATTGAAGAATATTGAACCCCCCCCCTTCCGTTCACCATCAAACCACCCCACAATTGTCGACCTTTGACCCATCAACCCCCCCCACTCGTTGACCTTTGACCCATTACCCCCCCCACCTGTTGACCTTTGACCCATCAAACCCTCCCACCCGTTGACCTTTGACCCATTACCCCCCCACCTGTTGACCTTTGACCCATCAAACCCCCCCACCCGTTGACCCATTACCCCCCCACCCGTTGACCTTTGACCCATTACCAACCCCCCACTTTACCTCAACTACTTTTGAGCCTCATTAAATAAACAACACTTGAGCTATGGCCGGCGGCCCTCACTGATGACGGTGAGCTGGGCGTGGCTCTTCATGGTTCCCACGTCGCAGGTGTAGTGGTCCGTGTCGGCGGTCTCCAGGCAGCAGACGGTGAGCGACAGCAGCACGCCGCTCTGCCTCATGACGTACTTCCTGCCCGAGCGCAGCTCCGTCAGGCCCTTCAGCCAGGCCACGCGCAGGGCCGGGCGCCGCGTCTCGCACTCCAGGGTCACCTTGCCCTTCTCCTCGCCCCGCGCGTCCCGCAGCTCCCGGGAGAAGGTGTGCTGTAGTTCTGGACCGGGGAGAGGACGGGGTTCAGTCTGGGGTTCAGGGGACTCTAGAGACTGTGACGTGTTTGGGCGGCTGTGAACACAATACTTTCACCATTGAGTGAAAGTATCATAAATATACGGCCTGCTAAGCCCTTTGAGACTGTATAAGTGATTAAGGGCTATACAAATACATTAGAATTTAATTGAATTGAGTCATTTAGCGGACGCTTTTATCCAAAGCATCTGACAGGGAACATGGATACTCGTCATTAAAGGTGCTTGCACACCGCCGCGCGACAACCGCCCTTATCACGCCTCGCCGCCGGAGGGTTCAGCGCGCGGCGGTGTGAAGGGCCAAGCGTTTTCAAAAGCAGCTGCTGCCGCCGAAAGTTTCAACACTGGGAAAGCTGAGCGGTAGGGCAAAATCTGTGCGCGTTCACATGGGCGGCAAGCGCTTCCTGGTTTTCAGCCGCTTTTGTAAGCGCCTCCCCTCTGCCGCCCCTTCCCTCATTGAGATGAATGGAGGCGGCGAGGTGAAAGCAGCTTTAGGAGCAGGTTGGGGTAGGCTAAGGACATGGAGGCTGGAACCCAGCACCTTTCGGCATACGAGTCAAACTCCATAACCCTACACTATCCAGCTACTGTTTACCGAGAAGATCAGACAATCGATGTAAAACAAACACACACCACCACACTCTTCCAAAGATCGTCTGAAAGGAAACCAAAGAGGCTGGGGTTCACTTCAGACGGTGAGGGGGTCCCCTCGCTCGCTCACCTCGGACCTCCAGCTTGGCGCGTGTGGCGATGCCGTCCGCCTCGCAGCAGTACTCCCCAGAGTCCCTGACAGTGGCGCTGCGGATCACCAGGCTCACCAGGGTCTTCGCCACGCTGACCACGTACTTGGCGCCGGGGCGGATGGGGTGGCCGTTCTTCAGCCAGCGGATGGTGGCCTCGGGCTTGGTGATCTCACAGCTCAGCACCGCCTCGTCGCCCGGCACCACCTTCACGCTCTGCATCTCCCGGAACACGTGCACCGCCTTCTCTGCAACGGGACAGCACCGTCACCAGGGTTCACCGCGATCAGAACTAGAAACATGTCAGGGACGTGTGGGGCTGGCATGTGGCTCAGGATGTAGAGCGGTCGGGCTGGTAACCGGAAGGTTGCTAGTTCGATCCCCGGCTTCCCCTAGCTGAGCGTCGAGGTGTCCCTGAGCAAGGCACCTCACCCTGACTGCTCCTGACGAGCTGGCTGTCACCTTGCGCCGTCAGTGTGTGAATGTGTGCAGTCCATCAAGAATAATCACAATAACACTTCAAACACCTCTTCGACCAGGATGCTTACCTCTGACGAAGAGCATGGTCCTGCAGCTGAGGTCTTTGACGGTGAAGACCACGTCTCCAGCATCGAGCAGGTTGGCCTCTTTGATGGCCAGTTTGTACAGGCGGCCTTTCTGGGTCACCTGAAGCCGGGAGTCGCTGACCAGAAGCTGGCCGTTGATAGTCCAGGTGGGCTCTTCCATGAGGTCGTGGGACAGAAGACACTCGAAGGTGCAGTTCTCCCCTTCCAGGACAGAGGCAGTCTTCAACCGTTGGACGATGGTGATGAGAAGGTCTGGAAAAACCGCAGGACAGCTAAAGACTGCATCTCCAGAGAAGCGCACAGTGTCTCAATTGTGTGAAACTTATTACAAGGTATTCATTTTTTAATAGAATACACTGCTGAAAGACATGCATCAAAGCAAGACTTAAAAGGAAGTGGAGATGCTTGAATTCTGTCTCATCATTTTTGTTCTTTGCTTTAAATTCCATAGCGACTTTCAGCAAAACTTTGAGACTTTGAACTTTGAGACTTTGAGAAGAAAACCTGGGAGGCCAAAAACCACCCGGCACAGAACTGTGACACAAGAGCCTGAAATGAGGAACCTGTCATGGGGAGAGGCCCAACATGCTGCCAGGGACCGAGTGCAATGGAGAGTGCTTATTGAAGCCTTACAGCCATCAGAAACTCTGATACACTCTTTTCATTCAAAAGTCAACTTAAATCCCATCTTTTCAGGACCACCTACAACATCTGACAAATGATCCTCCTTCTATATCCATCTTCCAACCTCTTTCTCTCTCTTAATGTGTTGTCTGGTGTTGTGGTGTGGTTTGTTTGCCTTCTGTATGAGTGTCTGTACCGCCTGTATGCATTCCTTTTTGTAAAGCGTCGAGTACTAAGAAAAGCGTTGTACAAAACCTATCTATTATTATTATCATGTCCCAAAGGGGACGAAGAGGAATGATGAGGATGGGCTGATACTCACCATGCACGGTTACCTTAGCCCGGGTCTGGCTGGCGCCCAGGTCACAGGTGTAGTGTCCGGCGTCGTCCTTACAGAGGCTGAGCAGGGTAAGGCTCATGGCGCGGCCGGCGTGCAGCAGCTCGACCCGGTCGCCGGGGGTCAGCGCCACGCCGTCCTTCATCCACACGGGGCTCGCCGTCTCCTTGGAGGCCTCGCACTGCAGGCACACCCGGCCCTGCTCCTCCCCCGCCACGTCCTCCAGGGAGCGCAGGAACACGGCCGGTCGCTCTAGGGAGGGGGGGGACGGGACAGGGGAGCACGGCCGACGTCATCGTCGGGTTTATCGGGTTGAGAACGAGTCGACCTCGCTGCAGAAGCGCCGCCCGAAGATTTATGATCGCAGGAGCCAACCACGCGGGAGGCTATGTTGTTTAAAGCAGGGGCGAATCACATTTTGACGCAAAGAAGAATGACAGATAACACTACAATCCTACACTCTGATATGGTAAGAATCAACCTGTCGAATCACACTACAAGCAGCAACGGTCATCATCACTTACGCAATTGAAAAACACTATTTAATAGTTCATTGTGGTCATTCCCGTGCTGCTCGCCACATTACTATTTTTCACCACAAAATGACCGTTTTTTTTAGGAAGTGGGGCTTGGAGGGGGCTCAGCCTTTTTCAGGGGGAGCTTAATTCCCCGGCCAGCCCAGCACTTGCGCCACCACTGAACACACACAACAGAGGACCAATGACGCATCACCACGTGCAGCATGAAGTGAGAAACCATCATTGGTTCGCTTTTTGGCATTCGTGCATTCCAAGGTCGTGTGGGCATGGCCGACCTTTGACCCTCAGCGTGGTGGTCTCGGAGATGGGCCCGGCCTTGAAAGTGACCCTGCTTTCCTGTGGGCGGAGCCTCCGGACGGTGAGGCTGTGCATGGTGCCCATGTTCTGGATGCGGTGCACGGCATTGGAGTAGAGCCGGCAGCTGTTCAGCAGCCACTCCACGTTGGCCACCACGTAGTTCAGCTCGCAGGAGAAGATGGCGTTGTCGTCCTCCTCCACCTCCACCGGCTCCAGGCTCTTCACCATCTGCAGCCGGCGCACTGAGAACGGGAAGGTAGACGACGGATAACGACAAGAGAACGGCTACTGCAGACGAATAGCGGAATCAATCGACTACAACTGAGATCCTGAATCAGTAAGACACCTCAAAAGTCCCCTCTACTTGCTAATGTTGTGTGTTCTTATTTTAAATTCCTGGGGTCAATACTATGTCCCTCCCCTTACTGGCTCACTAGAGTGTCTAGAGAAATTCCTCCCATACTGCTTCGGATATCGGCGTGTACTTAAGTCTAAGTGCCGATCCGAGACCATTACATGACTAGCTCATTTAGCAAGATGAAAGGAAGATCAGAAACACGTGAAGAATTGTGCTGCGGTCGTCGGAGGTCGAAAGTCGGAATGTGAAAAGCGTCGACTCAGACCTTCGTAAGTTCCAGCTACCAAGTCGGAAAAACAATAGATGCTCACGCTTAACTACAACGATACAAATGTATTATTGTAATTCTAAATTATAAATGTAAATGATCAGGTTCAGAAAATAAATAAATTGACAGTAAGTGCACTGAGTATACCATCGTAAGAGAACCCTTCAATAGACACAAGAGCTATTACTAGTTACAATGTTAGGCCGTGTTCACATCTAGCGTTTTTTTTTTTTTAAATCTGCCAGCGCTTGTTTTACATTATATTCCTATGGAGAAGAGCGTTTTTGGAAAAAGTCACGGCCGTTTTTTTTAAACGCTCCTCCCAGCGTTTTCTTCTGCCATACGGAGCGTTGAAAAAAGTTTAACTTTCAGGAAGAAAGCGGCCAAACTGACCAATCACAAGAGGAACATTGACACTTCGTCACGAAGGAAACTCAACTGTCAAAACAATAAACAATGGCGGACACATCAGTCGGGAAAGTGCCGGTGGAGCGATTAATAGTTTTAATTACAGAACATGTCGAGATCTACGACATGTCTAATGGGCTCTAGCCTGGATACGTTGTAGGCGAGTAACGTCGGGTCTAGAATGGGTTCGTTGCTAGGCGATAGAAAAACCGCTCTCGGCGCTTTTTCCCGATTACAAAAAACGCTAGATGTGAGCACGGCCTTAAATGCTGTATATGTATGAACTCGGTATCGGCCGATACTCAAGTTCAGGAATCGGTATCGGGAAGGAAAAAAACGGTATCGAACATCTGTACGTCCCACCTTCGACCTTGACGGTCGCGGTGCTCTGAGACCCCCCCGCCATGCAGTGGTACGGCCCCCCGTCCATCCCCAGAAGGCCGTGGATGGTGAGCTCTGCCCGGGCGCCCTCCCGCCTCATGCTGTACTTGGTGGAGCTCCTGAGGGCCGTGCGCCCCCGGAACCAGCGGACGGCGCGCGGCGAGGGGGCGAAGGAGCAGCTCAAGGTCACCGCCGCGTTCTCCTTCACCTCCACGTCCTCCAGGTGGCAGAGCACCTGCAGGGGGCGCTCTAAGAGGGGGGGGACGCAGACGATATAACGGTTATTTAAGGATGTTGCACACTCTAGAAATTTCAATTATTTGTATTATTTACATTTTATATAGTTAATTATGTATTATTTATATATTATTCATACATATTTATATATTGGTGAATATATATATATTTAATTATAAATTAATTGGTAGTTATTAATAAAAAATCTATGATAATGTATTATTTATATATTATTCATATTATTAATTAAATTAAATGTTTTGTACATTTGACATGTGATACAGTATATAACCTTTGATATGCATTTCATGATCATTTCATCCTCCCTCCCTCCCTCCCTCCCTCCCTCCCTCCCTCCCTCCCTCCCTCCCTCCCTCCCTCCCTCCCTCCATTCATTCATTCATCCATCCTCCCTCCCTCCCTCCCTCCCTCCCTCCCTCCCTCCCTCCCTCCCTCCCTCCCCACCTCTGACGGTGAGCTTGCCGCAGCAGTGGCTCTTGCCCGCGGCGAACACCACGGGTCCGGACATGGAGCTGTCGGTGGCGGTGAAGCAGAGGCTGTGGACGGTGCCGTCCCGGTCCATCCGGACCCCCGGGCTGGGGGCCAGGACCTCCCCGCTCAGGGTCCAGCGCGGGGGCCTTCCCGAGCGCAGGCTGGTCTCCACCTGGAACAGCGCCGGCTCCGGCTCCGTCACCTCAGCCGAGGACATCCCGCGCACGATCGTGATGGCCTGCTCTGCACACACACAGCCCAGAGCCACGTCACGCGGCGGGACAGGGCTGAGGGGAAGCTTCCACCCAACTTTTTGGGGATGAATTTAAGTCTAAAACTAAACTGTAGACATTGTGTGTCGAACCCAGAACCAGGCTGGGAGTCAAAGACCAAAACCAGGAATGCTCCACTCATTAAAGTAACGAGAACGTTGACTTTACATCCCGGGCATTTAGCAGACGCTTTTATACAAAGCGTCTTACAATAAGTCCACACGTCAGAAGAAGGAGAAACAATATATCGCTGTTGGTACAGTAAGTATACAACACTGATAGCTAGCATAAGAGGCTACACAATGCTAAGTACAATTTTTAAGTGCAAGGACGTACAGCATACAATAAGTGAGTACCAGGGGCGTGGGGGGGTGAGAGGATATGCAGGGTCTAGGTGAACTCTGAACACGTGAGTGGTGAGTCTTTCGCGGGAGAGAACATTGACCACAACACGAGGGGTGCCTCTCACCCTCTACCAGCAGCTGGCAGGAGGTCTTGTCGTCGCCGGCGTCGCAGGTGTAGGTGTCCTCGTCCGAGGAGCAGATGTCGTCGATGGTCAGCTGGCGGTAGACGTCCTGGCTGATGAGCTGGTACTTCTGACCCGCGGCCAGCTCGCGGCCGCTCTTGAACCAGCGGACCTGGGCGTTGGGCCGGGACACCTGGCACTCCAGGAGGCCGCGGGTCGGTACATGGCCACCTTCACCTTCAGAGGACGGGCTATCTGGACCGGCAGCTCTGCAGTGAGGGAGGGGAGATCACATCTTAAGGCGGGCGGGGGGGGGGGATGGGGTAGTGTTTTGGTCGACTGTCACTTGATTCTTGACATCATTTCATTCCAGTTTGCTTCGGTTGTTTTCTGGATTCCAAAAATGTGCGTTTGGTCTATTGGAGGAACGGATTTATGAAGCTTATCTCTATCGAATCGCTTGCTAACGTGTGATTAACCTTTAATCCAATTTATTGGAATACACCTAAAATGGTGTATTATGTGTTTTTGCCTGATATCTGCTGAGGTTCCCACCGTTTTGCGATGGTGTTTGACATTCCTGGTGAGTTAACCCTTAAAAGGTCAGTTCTCTTACCTTTAACTGCAAGAGTTGCATAAGAGGACACTCGCTCGGCAGTGAATCTGATCTCTCCGGCATGTTCCGGCCTGACAGACTTGAAGCTGAGGATGTGAGTTTTACCTGCAAAGACACCATTTCTGGAGGTTAGATTGCTGATTCTGGTGACATGAACGAGCGCCACATATGCCCAAGCCAAATTGTGTTATCCAACCTAACTCTTCTGCCTACGGAATTAGGCTAAATACAAGATGAACCTTAAAATATGGGTCAGGTAATTATGCTATAAGGCTAACGATATGTGTCTCTTCATTAGAGAAAAAACTGTATTTTTCCTTTTTAATTAATGTTAGCATTACAGATATCATGCTACTTCAATATCAGCCAATATTCAATTGAATAATCATTGATAACTCAGTTGAATAATAGTGGATAATTCAGTTGAACAATAATCGATAAATCAGTTGAATAATAGTCGATAATTCAGTTGAATAATAGTCGATAATTCAGTTGAATAATAGTTGATAATTCAGTTGAATGTCGATAATTCAGTTGAATAATAGTCGATATTCAGTTGAATAATAGTCGATAATTCTGTTGAATGTCGATAATTCAGTTGAATGATAGACAGTTGAATAATAATCGATATTCAGGTCTATAATAGTCGATATTCAGTTGAATAATAGTCGATATTCAGTTGAATAATAGTCGCTATTCAGTTGAATAATAGTCGCTATTCAGTTGAATAATAGTCGATATTCAGTTGAATAATAGTTGAATATCTTATGCTATAAGGCTAACGATATGTGTCTCTTCATTAGAGAAAAAACTGTATTTTTCCTTTTTAATTAATGTTAGCACTACAGATATCATGCTACTTCAATATCAGCCAATATTCAATTGAATAATCATTGATAACTCAGTTGAATAATAGTGGATAATTCAGTTGAATAATAATCGATAAATCAGTTGAATAATAATCGATAAATCAGTTGAATAATAGTCGATAATTCAGTTGAATAATAGTTGATAATTCAGTTGAATAATAGTCGATAATTCAGTTGAATAATAGTTGATAATTCAGTTGAATGTCGATAATTCAGTTGAATAATAGTCGATATTCAGTTGAATAATAGTCGATAATTCAGTTGAATGTCGATAATTCAGTTGAATAATATTCGATATTCAGTTGAATAATAGTCGATATTCAGTTGAATAATAGTCGATATTCAGTTGAATAATAGTCGATATTCAGTTGAATAATAGTCGATATTCAGTTGAATAATAGTCGATATTCAGTTGAATAATAGTCGATATTCAGTTGAATAATAGTTGACTATCAGCTGATAATCCACTAGGAACGATCATGGATCTCCCCCGGGACTCCATGGTGAAGAGGAGCCCGGGTGACCCCAGACCCCCCGCCGGCCGGCCCCTGCCCACCCTGGTGCCGGATCCGGACGTGGTCCCCCGGCCGGACCCGGGCGTCGTCGCGGTACCAGCGGCCCTCCAGGTCTTCCTGGTTCACCTCACACAGGAAGCTGACCGCCTGCCGCTCCGTGGCGCGCACGTCCTGCAGCTCCGTCACGATGAAGATGTCCCTGGCTGAGGAAGAGGAGAGGGGGCGGAGCTTAGGGTCGTCATGACAGGGAAGCACAACATGATACAGACACACAATACTGGAGTGAAGACGCACACAACATGATAGACACACAACGTGATACAGACACACTACGTGATACAGACACACAACGTGATACAGACACAATACTGGAGTGAAGACGCACACAACATGATAGACACACAACGTGATACAGACACACTACGTGATACAGACACACAACGTGATACAGACACAATACTGGAGTGAAGACGCACACAACATGATAGACACACAACGTGATACAGACACACAATACTGGAGTGAAGACGCACACAACATGATAGACACACAACGTGATACAGACACACAACATGATACAGACACACAATACTGGAGTGAAGACGCACACAACATGATAGACACACAACGTGATACAGACACACAACATGATACAGACACACAACGTGATACAGACACACACACATGATACAGACACACAACGTGATACAGACACACAACGTGATACAGACACACAACGTGATATAGACACACAACATGATATCAGACACCACACAACAACATGATGCAGACACACAACATGATACAGACACACAACGTGATATAGACACAACATGATACAGACACACAACAACATGATGCAGACACACAACATGCTCCAGACACACACTACTATACTGAAGCTTAGTTTAGTGATTCTGACACACACACACACACACACACACACACACACACACACACACACACACACACACACACACACACACACACACACACACACACACACACACACACACACTATACTATACTGAAGCTTAGTTTAGTGATCCAGATATTCACAGCATGATACAAACACACATTCATCTACTGAAGCTTTGTTAGTCACACAAATACAAACAAAATAATTCAAACACATGTTACGACTCTCAAATACACAACATGATACAAACAAACGCTAATCTATTGAAGCTTTGTTAGTCACACAAATAAAAACAAAAGGATTAGACACATGTCAAGCTAATCAAGCTTTGTTTAGTCATTCAGACAAACAACACGATTCCAACACATGTTAATGTACTGAAGCTGTGTTAGTCACACGGACACCAAAAACAGGATTAAAAACATGTTAGGAGTTTATCAAGGGTGGGGTTATTTACAGAGACACACACATCTTCATAGAAACACACACAAGGAGCAGAAACAGACCATGGAAACCCAATGAATATGATGTATTAATATGACCGTTGATTCCATCTGCCTTCTCACTCTGAATCCAGAAGTCCCACAATGCATCTCAAACTCCTCCCCAGGTCCAATGTGATGCTGTGTTCTACAGTCTAGAAGAATCTCAGGTCTTTACAGCTCGGCCCCCCCTCCCATTGGTCCACAACTGTTGACCTCTGACCCAGTAACACCCCCCCCCCCCCCCGCTTTCTGTTGACCCTTCAGCCCTCCCCATCCTGTAGACCATCACACCCCCCCCACCCCAACTGTTGTCATTTGACCAATCAAACCATCCCACCTGTTGACCGTTACAACCCTCTATCCCCCCACCCTGTTGACCCTGAACCCCCCCCAAATGTTGACCTTTGACCCTCAGCCCTCCCCTCACCTGTTGACCTTCGACCCTCAACCGACCCCCCCGGCCTGTTCACCGTCTAACCCCCCACCTGTTGACCCCCAACCCCCCCTACCACGTGTGGACCTCTTTCCCTTTGACCGCCCCCACCTGTTGACCTTTGACTCCCCCACCTGTGACGGTGAGCCTGCAGCTGGTCTCCACGTCGAGGGCGCTGAAGGAGACGGTCCCGGCGTCGGCCAGCCCCACGCGGGTCAGGGTGAGCGCGTGCTTCTTGCCCTGGGCGCTGATGCGGCAGGTGGGCTTGGCCTTTAGGCGCAGGCCGTCGCGGGCCCAGGCGCCCTGGACGTAGGCCAGGTTCAGCACCACCTCCAGGGTGAGGCTCTCGCACTCGCAGACCGCCGTGTCCTCCAGGGCCTTCACCACCTGCAGCCGGTTCTCTGACCGGCCATCCACGAGGGAGCGTCAGTCCAGTGCTGTCCAACGTGCAGTGCTACGATCACAGCTAACCACTGTCCAATGCTAACCACAGGCTAATGCTAACCACATGCTAACCACTGTCCAACCACTGTCCAATGGTAACCACAGGTTAATGCCAACCACAGGCTAATGCTAACCACAGTCTAATGCTAAACACAATACAATGCTACAATGCAAGCCTAATACTAACCACTGTCTATTGCTAGCCACAGCCTAATGCTAATCACAATACAATGCTACAATACCAGTCCAATACTAGCCACTGTCTAAGGCTAACTACAGCCTAATGCTAATCACAATGGAATGCTAAAATCACAGCCTAATGCTAACAACTGTCTAATGCTAACCACAGGCTAATGCTAATCACAATACAATGGTACAATCACAGCCTAATGCTAACCATTGTCTAATGCTAACCACAGGCCAATGCTAATCACAATACAATGCTACAATCACAGCCTAATGCTAACCACTGTCTCATGCTAACCACAGGCTAATGCTAATCAGAATACAATGCTACAATCACAGCCTAATGCTAACCACTGTCTTATTCTTACCACAGCCTAATGCTAACCACAGGCCCATGCTCATACCATGTAGCAGTAAGTCATAGATAGTTCCTAGATGTTATTGATGTAAACTCACTGGCCGCCGCTACTATCCCTCCAGGTATGTTGTCGGCCATGTTGAAGGTGAGCGGATGCCAGATGCTCTTTCTTCTTCTACTGGCTGAAAATAAATTAGGTTTGAACGTAGGCCTGTAGTATGAAAAAGACCAAGTTGTGTATCTGAATTAGTTTTATTCTACACAAATACTGAAAACTTTCTACGTTGCATCAGATGCTTCTGCTGAAGTGTTTAGCAATGGCCTTAAGATGTTTCTGGAATGCCAACTCTTAGCCGTTAGCTGTTAATTTTATCCTTTTATTCAAATTTAGACTTGAATGTGTGTGTGTGTGTGTGTGTGTGTGTGTGTGTGTGTGTGTGGCGTCGTGCGGGCGTGCGTTTCGTGCGTGCGTGCGTGTGTGCGCAGCCTTCTTCAATCTCGCCCTGCCATCTTAAAATGGCGACTCAGACACCAGGAATATTTGGGCCCATCAAGATGGACAACACGTGGCACCACTCAGATATGACAGAAGTCCCCTTCACGTGTATTATTCGTAATGAAGAGCTGATCTCAGCAACCCTTTATGCCATCTATAAATAGCACAGCTATGTTCACACCGCCACCTCCTCTTAACTGCCCCACCACGGAGACAGTGGGGCAAGCCGATGATGAGGATGATGATGATGATGATGATGAAGGGGTTATTGACTGTTGGGATCTGATTGTATCTGTGATATTTAAGGGGGGTGGGGCCAGAGAGGTTTTGGCTCTTGGCTATGAGCGGACTTCATGGCTCCCAGAAGCTTTGAGGGAAAACTATGATCGTAACTTCATCCGTAGTGTGAACTTTCACCTTGCGTCATTCAGCTAAACACTTTACTCACCCTAGTAGCCTAACAAGGGAGATCCAGAGTTGGATTTTCAAAAATGTCATTCGAAATATACAGGTTTTTTATTTGTACATATTTTATATTTTTTTAACAAATATCTTTGCAAAAAAATAATAATGCGAAACATTTAAGACCTAAAGCACACCTTAACGGCGTGAATCAAATCTTTACCTTGATAACTGTAGCCTATTATACATTGGACCTGAAAAGCTTTGAAATCCATAAAAAACAAAATTAATATTAATACAAATTTTAGGTATTTGAGCAAAGCTTAAATGCATAATCCAAATACTATTTCCACGAGTCTCAATCCTCAGCTGTAATGAACCAACCTTGACCTGGAGCAGATGTTGTCTTCAGGGAGTTAAAGACTCCTGGTATTCCCTTGTGCGGTCTTCAATAAACTCACTGTCAGAGGTAATACGGGCAGAAACAAACAAATCAGTAATCCCCCCGGGCTGACCCCATCTCCAAACCTCTATCCGTGCATCAGCTAGTATCCTGGACCGAGTCGTCAAAGTTTTAACTTTCTCCAAAATAAAAGAACATAGCCTAGTCGTTGTTGGTGTTCTAGTTCCCCCCAACACCGATGCAGCCTGTTGCGATTACTATTTTTTTCTTTTTTTGTATCCCCCCTTTGCGTTTGTGGAGCCCGCTGGCAAACAGCTGACATATCTGTTCTCAAAGCCGAGCCTCCAAAATAGCCTTGTGTCATGGTGCTCTCCGACATAGCCCCGGCCCAACACAGACGTCTCCCATCGCCCGCCCGGCCATCCACACACAGCAAAATAATACTTATGGTTTGATCAGGGTCTCTACTTCATTAAAGGTTACTGGGTCCGTCCTGTGAAGCTGCTCTGGCAGAGCAAGATATCAACAGCCAGGGTTAAGGGCTTAACGTCACACCCCTGATAACTATACACGCACCACGCAGTACTGCAAGTCACATCGGATAATAGTGTCCACCAAATGGCATATATATATATATATATATATATATAGTGTAGAGTCTATGTGTAGAGTCCCTTGTGAGTCCCCACCCCAATCTTGGCTTTGTGTTGTCGTACTTTGCGTCAGGTAGTGTTTTGTCCAACGTTCAATTACCTTAAAATGTTGTCGTCAAAGAATGGACACTCAACATTCATCTTCAGCAGATGGTGTACGATTGTTTCTTGATTGTTTTGAGTTGTTTATATTTTGCAGAAAGATGGACTACAAATGTGCCACCCACTGTGAGATCATTGCAACACTTTAAATCAATGAACCATTATTTAACATTCGTTATTGCAGTAATAAACATCAGCTACCGTTAATTAACGGTTAAATACAGTAAATACAGCGGCGCTGAGAGCTGGCATGGGACAGACTCTCCAGACGTGCTCCATCTTGTAGCGCTGCTGAGGTTCCTCTGTTCCTCATCTGGTCTTCATGCTCAGCGTTGGATCAGAACCATAAAACACCCCGACTCTCCTCGGAGAGTTCCCCACCAACGCTACGGTTGAAAGGTCATCAGAGATGAAGCATGTGGGACCCATCACCCCTGGAGCCCCTTTGTGCATACGTCACCCCATGCAAATTGCACTTCGCTTCCTCCTCAGCGACGCTCGCACACATGTTCTCCTGCAGAGCTCGGCGCTCCATCTGGGGCAGAAGAACATGGGGTCTGGCCCCTTCGTACGCTCTCTGAACAAATTATGTAAAATACATGTAAAATAGGGGGGGGATCTGTGGTTTGACATGATGGAAACCATCAGCACAAACACTGGGAGACCTGCTGTGGTTTGTGTTGAATCTGCATTAAAAGGGGGGATGGTACCGCCCCCTTTGTGATGCCACGCCCCCCCCCCCCCCCCCCCCCCTTCCACTCCCACGTCGCGAGGGAAAAACCGTTGAGATAGTGCAGATGTTCCACCAAGTTGCTGTTGTTGTAGGGGTTTCCCCTGGTCTGGTCCACGAGGATGGACAAAGCCCCGCCCCCCCACCGCACCCCAACATCCACTGACCCCAGCATTGTCTGGCTCGGGGCTTGACGGACAGGTCCATGTGCCGCTGAGCTCTGCTAAGCCCGGTGAAACTCTAGCGACCAGATAATCTCGATGCCATGTCGCCCTCGCGGGAAAATAACTCATAACATCTGAGACCGGAATAGTTCTGTCGTCCGGAACCGAAGCGCTCTCTGTGACGTGCAGAGGTCTAACGTGTTTCTTTGAAGAAGAAGGGTTGTGTTTTCCCCTTCCCTCACCACCCCCCCCCCCCCCTTCTATATTGATTGAATCACTTCACAGATAGGAAAGATCGTCTCAAGGTCGAGTATTTGGAGTGCATGCACACCACGGGAAATGTGTATTTCATCTGAAGAAGCAGAATCGAATGACTTTTAAATTGTTTCCCTCCTTCTCGTTGGAAGCCGCGGGTCCCAGGAGTTAATTCAGCAGAACTCCAGAAGACGAACGGTCAGGAGATCAATGGGAGATCTTAAGATCCAGGGGTACGAGACGTTAGGGGGAGTGGGAGGTGATGGTGTGTACTCTCAGCGGTGTAAGGAGGCTATAATTAGCGCCGCGCTAAATGGAACAGTGGCAATGCGAGGATGTGATGAGACGTCAGAACGCCCCATTCGACAGCTGAACTCTCTCAGGCGCTAAGCCTTCTGGGGTCTGTCTCTTGGAGGCCGCATCCGAGGTCATGTTTCCTCCCATGGGCCAGGACCCGTTCACCTGAGAAGCCCCAACTTCGACACACACTGGTGCAGTCACACCTGCGTGCCTTCTTCACAGAGTGGCTGGTCGACGGATTACGGGGAACAAAGAGGGGGTCACAGCCGGGGCAGTGGAGCCCAGCCAACACAGCCCGCCCGCCTGCAAGCACAGGGCGTCTACCCCGGATTTGGCTGGGGTAGACGGCGCAGACGCGATTAAAATCAAACCATCCACTAACCACTTTAGACTTCAGCGCTCGGTACGGAGATTACGCACCACGAAAGGCTGAAGGAAGAAAAAACACTTGAGCGGTGGTACTTTTCGCGAGGCGCTGTTGGGAGTGTCCATCATCGCAGTGTTGTTATCTGTATTGGGAATGCTCCAAATACCGCGCGAGGCCGCCGTCGGAGCCCGTCTCAGCAGCTGGTGTGATGGTTTTCAGCGGGGTGGGGGGGGAGGTATTTTACGCCCTGCTTTTGCCCTGAGGAGCACTGCACGTTTTTGGCAGAGGTTCCAAACGCCTCAAACCTAAAATCAGATCAGAGTTGTTGTGACACCTCCGTGTCGAACCTGCCCGGCCGATTGTCCAATCGCTGGAGTTCAATCACGTCAAATGAGGTCATATTTCAGAATCGTTTAGGTTCACTCGATGGTCATGCCTGGTGATGATCAGTATTTTTGCATAGACATTTTCCCGTCTGAGGTGGGAACGTGGTGGCATTCCGACTGGAGCTTTAATTGCAAGGCTGGGAATGTTTTCACCCGAAGCAGGCACAGTCCTAGCGAGCAGTTTAGTGCCCTGTTGTTTAACCTGCTGTTGATTTCATCTCCTCGAAAGTCATGCTCTCTGGTGGTCTGAAGGCCCCTCATCAAAGCTCACTGCTAATCTAATTTAATGCGGTTACACACCAAACAAACAAGAACAACAACAGAAACAACAATAAAAAACTGAAATTTTTGCCAATTAATTTTTATGGGCTCTTCCAGAAATCAAAAGCATGAACTTGACCTTTTATTTTGTGGGGCGGTGCCGTAGTGAACGAGTACTTCTTATTTCTTTGCCTTTTTCTTGCCGTCCTTCTTCTTCGGTGCCTCCTCTTCCTCCTTTCCTGTCGCGGCCTTCAGGCGCTGCTTCCCAAGTGGAGTCTTCGCATACCAGTTCTAGGAACCAACACAACATGAGAAACAGCTTTTAATCCAGTTCTAAGAACAAACACAACATCAGAAACAGCTTCACAACAGTTCCTGGAACCAACACAACATCAGAAACAGCTTTTAATCCAGTTCTAGGAACCGATCCAACATCAGAAACAGCTTTTAATCCAGTTCTAGGAACCGATCCAACATCAGAAACAGCTTTTAATCCAGTTCTAGGAACCGATCCAACATCAGAAACAGCTTTTAATCCAGTTCCTGGAACCAACCCAACAAAATATTTTCACACCAGTTCGAGGATTCAACACATCATCAGAAACAGATCCACAGCTTGAGGAACCAACACCACATCAGAAACAGCTTAACACACCAGTTGGAGGAAGCAGCAGGTATCCTTCTCACCCAACCACCAACAAAAGACCCGACTGCAATGCAAACACAGTAACCAAAACTCAGATTTATTCCCAGAGACTTGATCTCACTTTGAGGGCCTCCTCCTCGTCCTGGAACACCGGGTCGAACTTGGCCAGCGGCGGGACGAACTCGGCGGCGGCCAGGGGTCGGGCGGCCTGCTGGAGGAGGCGGCGCTCTGTCAGCACGCCACCGATCACCTGCACCATGTGACCCGGGGTGTAGCCGTCCGAGATCTTGGCCAGGGAGCTGAGGTCCAGCGCCGGGGTCAACTCCCCGCCCCGCTTCCTGATCAGCTGTTTCCACAGCACTGCCAAGGGGTCACAGGTCATGTTGGTTAATGGTAAGTGGACTGCATTCATACAGTGCTTTTCTAACCAGTGGGCACTCAGAGCAACAGCAAGCTCTCGTCAGGAGCAGTCAGGGTGAGGGCGTCTCGCTCAGGGCACACCTCGACACTCAGCTAGGAGGAGCCGGGGATCGAACCAGCAACCCTCCGGTTACCAGCCGACCCGCTCTACCTCCTGAGCCGCATGTCGTCGCCCGGGTAAGCGGTGGACGCCGTTGTGTCTTCGTACCATATCTTGCGCTGTAGTCCGGTCGGGGAATCAGGATGATTTTGTCGTACACTTTGCACAACGTCTTGATGTCTGCGCTGCCAGGGTCCCTTGTTGTTCCGACGACAACGATGCGGTCTTCTCCACTGATGGATTTCAGAGCCTTCGGGAGATCCTTCTTCAGCCGCTTCGGATCTGACTGGGAGCACCAGAGAGAGAGAAGGTGGTACGAAAGTCCTCAGTTTAATTGGTTAAAAGGCAGGGCATGGCAAGCTGCTCTGCTATAAGATGGCTCCTGGATACCTCCTTCTCCTCCTTTGGGACTTTCTTGTAGAACATCTTCTCTGCTTCTCCGACCCATATAACCGAAGGCTGCATCAATCTGGCCACCTGTAGTGAATAAAGGTCATGTTAAGAGAGCTCTACAGTTCCATCTGTAGTGAATAACGGTCATGTTGAGAGAGCTCTACAGTTCCACGGTTTTCAGACCAAATAAAGTGACGTAGTCTCTTTCTTTGTGCTTCTCCAACAGCGTTGTGCAATATTTGGCAGCGGTTGAGCGAGAAGATTGTGTTTACATCTCAGTTGAGGTCTTTTCGGTGAAAGCTGGCGCCTTACCTTGAATACCAGGCGGAGCATCAAGGCCAGACCGTTCTTACCTTGAAGACCATGTGGATCATCATGGCCAGACCGCTCTTGCCCGGGTACTTCTCGGCAGTGTTGAGCGGGGACAGGTCAAACAGCGTGGCCCCAGCCTCCTGGCAGATGGCGTGAACCAACATCTTCTTCCCCACGCCCGCCGGCCCCACCAGCAGTATGGCCTTTATCAGCGGGGACTTCTCGTGGACGACCTTAGAACCTGTCCTCAGAACGCAGAACATGGTCAGTCAGACTGCGATTTTTAACGGCGCTTTTCTACACAGTGGCCCCTCAAAGCACTCTACGATACTGCCTAACATTCACCCATTCATGGACACATTGACAGACCGACGGCCGGGTCAGCCACGCAGGGCGACCGCCTCGTCAGGAGCACTCAGGGTTAGGGGTCTCGCTCAGGGACACTTCGACACTCAGCTAGGTGGAGCCGGGGATCGAACCAGCAACCTTCCGGTCACCAGTGAACCCGCTCTACCTCCTGAGTCTGCTAGTCTCCTGCCAACCCTACATAGCGCATTAATCTAGGGCTTTCAGAACGTTTGCTTCTTAGCCCCGGGCTACGGTCGACTAGCCGGCTTAAAAATAACGTTGAGGACATGTCAAATCAAGCTTCTTTTGTTTTTTTTTAAACAAAGCTGCATTTTCTCTATGCCGCAGGAGCAGTTAAATGGGGTTGTATGTTTCAAAATACCACAAATAAGACGTTGCGTGATATAGGCCGCATCTTATTATGCATCTATGCCCACAGCCTAAATACTTGAATGTACCGCCCAATGCGTGTGTGAAACCGTAAGGAAATTGTTTTAAATAGTACAATATTCCTTAGGCGCTGCGGTCATGTGATGGTTGAGAAACCGTCCGTGAGTAATCCAAGTAATGCCGATTAAAGCTTTAGTAAAACCTCAAACTTTTTGACAGATTTAGAAAACAAGGCATCTTTTATTTTGCAAGCAATTAACTTAGACGCAGAGGCTTTGATTATAGTTGAGAGCACATTGTGGAAAAACCATCTTGTTTTGGAGTCCGTGAGGAAGTGATGCCAATGTTTACTTCTTCACAAGGTGATCTTTTCATTCGCAAAACCTAAGAGTAAGCCACAGCGAAAGTAACGGTTCAGAAAATCAGGGTGCATGCGGGCGGCGGTATTGTTTTCAGAAAACGGTTGGCCCTCAGAAGTTCCAGACACAGCGGGCATCAGGAGGCTGACTGGCACGCAGCTGAGATCAGGACCATAATTACAGACGCCCCCCCCCAGCACTTTCTGACACATTTAAAGAACAAGGAGTCTTTTGTATCGCAAGCAAAACCGTTTGGACACAGAAGCTTTGAATTAACGTTCATGTACTGAGACCATATTGTGGAGAACTTCCTTGTTTCCTGGGCAATTATGAAGAGATGCCAGTGTTTCTTTCCTCACCTGGGCTGTCTGGTACCTCGGATGTAAATGAGCATATGGGCAAAACATCGCGAAGGCATTTAGGCGCCGAAATCGCGATACACAACCCTGGTTTTATTTCTCAGGAGACACGGTCACATGACCTCACAGTCACAGACTCAGTGGCAGGCAGGCTGGCCCCTCACCTAGAGGCAACGCCCCGTACAGCGCCAGCACTTGACGCACATCCGAGAGCGAAGGCATAGGCTCGATGTCATTCTGCCGTAGAGTGGTCCCGAGGTAGCTGTAGTCGCCTGGGGTTGGGGGGGGGGGGCGGGCAAACAAGCACAACACTTGTTGCTCCAGCCTATAACTCATTGAGCATTTCAATCAAAGTGAAATTGATTTATCTTAAATAACCCTAGAATGAAGGGTGGCATTAATAGCCGGATTTCATGCCAAGGCCAGACAAGGGTAATATTTCTCCACAAATAAACAAACACAGTTTCCTCCAATCTTTACAGATTTTTGGTCTGCACCGATGTAGGTGTGGCAGAGGATTGCTTTTTGACACAAAGCAGCTGGAACACTCGTGAAATTACCTTGGAAATCCTGCAGCCTCACATCATCCGCCTGTTTCAGCAAGCCTTGTTCCACCAGCTCCCGATGCAGAGACTCAAAGGTCCTAACACATGGCGCGGAAGAGAATTTATAGGGTCTTTGGAGCGCAATTAAAACGCCATAAAAACCCAGGAAGGAGAGGGCTGACCACAGACGAAGAGGAGTCCAGCACGCCTCACCTGTCGGACGTCAGATCTTTCTCCTTCTTTTTCTTCTTCCCGCTCTTTGATGCCTTCTTTTTCTGGAGACCAAATTATACCAATTACAAACCCCCCCCCCCACGGAGCGTGATAGAACACAACGCTTGTCATTCCTTACTTTGACGCTGGCCTTGGTCTTGCCCCCCTTGTCTTTGTCCACCGTGAGCTTCCAGCTCGCAAGCTCATGCCTCATCAGCTCGTCCACCTGAGACCAGTAGAGAGGAAGGTTACGTCCATGTGCCATACCATACCATCCACAGTGTTGACCCGCGGCCCCTCAGGTGTGTGCTGTGACCTGCAGCCGGATCTCCGCCTCGATCAGGGGCCTCCGGTCCTCTTTGATCAGCTCCACCTCGTGTCTCTGAGTGAAGTTCTCAGACTCCCCGCGGTTCCGCCAAACGTCTGCCATACAACAAATACTGCCGTCAGGTCGCCTTCTGATTACATTTCATTTGTTGTGAATGGCTGTACCGTGTAGTGGAAACGGGAGGGTTCATTAGAGCTAGAAACCAGACTAGCAGGGTGTCTGTCCCCCTAACGCGCCACTGACCGATCTCTCCCAAGAACACCCTCTTACGCACTTATTTTATGTTCCTCATCCTTGCACTTAATAACACATATTGTATGTTGTATGTCCTGGCACTTAATGTGCGACACTTATTGTATGTTTATACTTCCTGGCACGTAATGTGTGTTGTACGTCCTGGCACTTAAAAAAAGTATTTAGCATCGGGTAGCATCCTATCCTAGCTATCTTTGTCATATCCTGGGAAGGGGTTAACCTAGCGATCTTTAATGTACCGATAGCGATATATTGTTTATTTTCCTTCTGACAAATGTACTTATTGTAAGTCGCTTTGGATAAAAGCGCCTGCTGAATGCCCTAATTTTAATGTCAATAAATCATAATGACATTGGTTTTGATACGCTTTTGATTAATCAATCCAGTTTATTGGTTTGTGACTTCTAGCTTGACGTGAGCGCAGTGTAACATCATTAGGTTTGGTTGAAGGCAGAAGAAGACTACCTCCGTAGATCTTGGTGCTCACTGCTAGGTCGTTGAGGAACGCAGAGGGTAACATCTTTAGACCGGCCTCTTCTTCCTGGGGGAAAGACGAGAGACTCCTTTACATCATATCGACATCTCTGCCTCTTCTCCTTCCTCTCAGTTGTCCTTCCTGAGAATGAACCAGGGTTCAGTGTCACTGTGATCACTCCGGGAGTTCTCTACATGTTCTAACAGGGGCCTTGTTTCTTGAGTCTCAGCTATAAGAAGAATTTGAGATTTGTTTTATTTTTACAAAGGGACAAAATATATTGATGACATTTATTTTTTTACAAATTAAAATGTAAATATACAGGATTATAGCCATGGGCTAATTTCCATCCTTAGTCCCTGACTGGAAGATGGTCCCTAAATAAATTAAAAAATAAAACGAAATAAACTCTAAAGACACACACTGAGTAAAGCATCATAATACACATAATAGACACGGTTAACAGATCAGCAGCAGTGGACAAATTCTAAATTATCCCAGCTTGTGACAACATGTTTGATTTTCCAGAAGCCTTTTTTTTTGAATGAGAGTAGTGCAAGCTCACAAAAGAGTCTCAATACGACACAAACCACGGGATGCACTGCCTCAATTATCGCAGTTTATCACAAACAAATCTCAGTGCCACTTTCACATAATCTCATATTATATGTAAAGGCTAATTGTCATGGTCTGTCTGTTTCCTTGTCTTGTTTTGGTGTGTTCCCTGTTTTACTTTGGTATCTGTCTTGTTTCTCCCCATGTCAGGTTACCCTCCTGTGTGATTACTGCTCCCTCACCTAATGTGTTTCAGCTGTTCCTCGTTGCGTGCCCCGTGGGTGTTTGGTATTTAAGCCCTTGTCTTTCCTTTGTCGCTTGTCGGATCATTTTAGTTTGTGGTGAGGTGTGTTCCCGGTGTTCCCGGTGTTCCCGGTGTTCCCGGTGTTACCCGCGTCACCCGTGTTCCTTGCCCTTTGCGTTAATAAATTATCCTTTTACCTGAACTGTCTGCGATTGGGTCCTGCCTGCCACCCGCTAACCGTGACGGTAATATATGTGGCTTGATGAAAATGTATTTACATCAAGTATGCACCGATTTATCAAACCTTTAGTTAACGTTGCACAGAATTCACGTTATTGAATGTACGTTCCGATTCTCAACCCCATTGAGGACATGTTTGAAAAGTCTCATGTGTGTTTAGGAAATGAGCTGCAGACATTATACCAGAGGGGTGTTCCACAAACGGAGGTTTAACAAACACTGAGTCAACGCTGAACTCTAGTTGATTGACTCTGTGCCGACTAACCCAGAGTTTTCGGTTCCACAGCAGCGGTTATGCAATAGTTCAATCAACTCGGAGTTGGTTAACCCAGGGTTGTGCGCGTCCACGCCAAACCTAGAAAGACATGATGTATGGATCATGGAAACCCTGATCAAAACAGGCCCCTTATTTCAAGGAAATGGAACTCCAGGTTCTCCTGGAGAGCTATGACGAGGAGAAGGACATTATCACAAGAAGAGGACATTATCACAAGAAGAGGGAACGCTAAAGCAACCCGGAGAACCAAAGCCTGGCAGCGGATCGCTGACCCCGTAAATGCGTTGGTTACACGTCAAAAGCATGATCCTTAATATTTGAGCCATGAATCTATATCCCAGTTAAGCATTCTTAACGTTTCTACCACATAACCCTTTTCTTCTTAAAAAAAAATATGTTCTCCGATGGCTCCCAAGCGGTCAGCGGATTAAGTAAAAATGAAGTATAAAAAGTAAACATAAAAACTGGTAAGCTTTTCCTACCATCGTATTGGTCTAAATTTAAATAAGCCATTTTTTTAAGCCAATCGTGAAAAGGCCGACAGTCGGCAGACTGGATCTGACCCTCATATTGTCTTGACCCCGGTGGAGGAGCTGTTAAACATAAATTCAGGGCGCCCTGGCTTGGAGAGGGTACCTGGAGGTACCTCCTCAGAGAGTCAGGGGCCATGTGAGGGTACCCCACTGGTTGAATGTTGGTTTTTGTGTTTTCTTGTATTTTAGATTTTGTTTGCCTTCGAAGTAACGCATGCAAACCGTGTGCGTGCCACAGCGCATATGTTCCAAATGGTTCTTTTTTTGGTAACCGGGTGAGAAAACCTAAAAGTGACAATTCATCAACTTCACAGATCAAGATGGATTAGTGCTTGTAATGAAGCCGCCGGCTACGATCGAACATTCTCCAGTGGATGTAAGTCCGTTAGCACTATTTTATACTTTCTGTTGTAAGCGCCTCTCGGCATAGTACTCAGACAATATTGCTCTTTGTATGATAGGAGGCCGATAAAAATCTTGGATGGGTCATCTGAAAGGACTGAGATGTGCTCAGCATCTCCAACATTATAGTCTAGATAAAACTACCATTTGCAAAAAACGGAGGGCTACGCAAATAGTCTGGAGTGAACTGAGGGTCCTCGATTGGTACTGTTGGCTATATAAGGCTGGAGAAGGCTATTTAAATATATTAAAGATTTGCGCGAGAATCAATATCTCTCCAGCAAAAAGTCATCCGATATGCCAAGATGTCGAGCCGTGGTCGTATTATCGCTCCGATATCAGCAGTTCTCTCATCAAAAGGGCATGCCATTGTGAACACATGAAATCTGCGGTGAACGCGGGTTTAAACACCCAAAACCGGGTTATGTTTCAAACTTAACCTGCGCAAAACCTGCTCACCAGGTTTGATTAAGAGCATATGTTTCTATAGCAACTAACATACCGTGTTATTTTGGAACGGAAATCCTAGGATTACCGCAAACCCTGGGTTAAGGTAATTTGGGGGAAAACGACTTGGCCTGATACATGCTTAAGGGCAACTCCAACTGTGTGGCAGAGTGTTGCAAGAGAGGCACAAGATGAAGTCATGTGCCATCTGTTAGTATCTTGGAACAAAGAAAAACATGCATTACAAATTAATTTCATTAACGCAATTAAATTAAAAAGTGCAGAGTTGGCATAGTTCCTCAGGAGTTAAGGCCTTGGTGTGAGACCATTCCTCTCAACCTGTGAAATGTGAAGAGTACCTCCTCCTCCACCCCCTTTCCCTTCTTTTTCTTCTCCTCGCTCTCATCCTTTTCCTTTGGCTTCTTGTTGACCTCTTCCTCTTCCTTCGCAGCAATCTCCTCCAGTAGCTGAAACAAAAGGCCAATCATCTCCCCTGAAAAAGCCGTTACCCTCTCTGTCATCATCTCTCTACGGAACCGGGATGGAACGGACGATCTCACCTGTTGAGGCGTCTTCTCAGCGAAGATCAGAGAGGAGCCTCCCTCCTCCTCGTCTGGGTAGTCTGGGAAAGACCCCGTAGCGTCGCTGGAACGAGACGAGGTCAGAACAAAACATTGACGCCGATCTCCTCGACAGTGTCCCCCGTTACTCTGCGATGCCCTGACGGACCGTACCGGCACTCGAAGAACCACTGGCGGATCTGCGTCTTGTTCTTCTCCTTCATGTCGGGCCCCTCTGCCTCTCGCAGTTCGTCTGTGACCGTGACGATGGAGTCCTGGTAGTCCCTCTCGTGCTCCTCCTGTTTCCCCCGCCTGCTTGCTTTGTTCCTCTGGGCGGCGGCGATCGCAGAGCCCGGCCTCCACCGGCCTGGTTCCAGGACCTCCAGAGGCACGGGGAACCACGGCCGGTTAAACGGGCCTGTTTCTGTACCAAAATCGCTTTCGGTACAGTAAGGATGAACAACTGCCAAGCACTAACAATCGCTAGGTTGACCCATTCTCCGTCTGGAACGAAGATAGCTAGGAGAAGATGCTGCATAACTAATTGTACTATTACTATTTAGTACAATAAGTTACTATTTTTCAAGTGCAAGGACGTACAACATACAATAAGTGCGTACATTAAGTGACAATGTTCTGGCTGAGCGAGAATGTCAACATATGGCTCAAACAGTCCACTGGAAGGCTTTGGAAACTGTTGGATAGAATCTGTGTGCACTTGCTAGGTTAAGGACATGCAGACACCAGACAAGGGATTCACAGAGGGTTGTTGTATTCCTGTTACCTGTTTGACTTGGAGCTCAGTGTTAAGTATTGCTCATCCTAAACAGTCCCTGACTTGTGGACTTACCATTCCCAGAAAGATTAGCTCCTGCTCTCGCATCATCTTGGTCCTCTCTCTCTGTATGTGCCCTCTCCACATCTGTAACGAGTTCAAACATCCCACAGGCGTCATCATCGTTACGCTTTAGCTGTCGGCAGGAATCGCTCTCATCCAAAGGTTTTCAGATCCACACGGAGCCGGTCGGGTTTAAGCAGGCATCGGCGTTAGAACCCAGGACCCAGTAAATGGTCAATTAGTTTATACTTCGTTTATACAGCGCTTCTCTAACCAGTGGCCGGTCAAAGCGCTTTACACACACACACACACATTCACACACCGACGGCGGCGTCAACCATGCAGGCCGACAGCCAGCGCGGTGGGAGCGGTCAGGGTGAGGGCGTCTTGCTCAGGGACACCTCGACGCTCAGCTAGGAGGAGCCGGGGGTCGAACTAGCGACCTTCCGCTCACCAGTCAACCCGCTCTACCTCCTGAGCCACAAGCCGCCACTTGTGTACCATATGGCTTGGAGTCCTGCACTCTAATGAATGGATGAATGGATGCATAGATGGACGGGTGGATGGTACGGCACCTTCTGGATGCAGAGGGCGGCGGCGTGGGGGTCGTCGGCCC
Organism: Melanogrammus aeglefinus; assembly: GCA_900291075.1. Classification (NCBI taxonomy): domain Eukaryota; kingdom Metazoa; phylum Chordata; class Actinopteri; order Gadiformes; family Gadidae; genus Melanogrammus; species Melanogrammus aeglefinus. The sequence goes on from OLKM01000686.1 coordinate 46,603, forward strand.
TCTGGTCCGGGGCCACGCTCTGCCTCCTCTTGTCCCTCTGGATGTCCCTCATGAACCGGGCCCGGAGCCTGCCCTGCCGCGCCCGCTCCGCCACCTGCAGGGTCCTGATGGCCTCCTGCACGCTCATGGCCTGGGAGGGGTGGGGCTAGGGGAGTGGGAGGTGGTGGTGGTGATGAAGAGGAGGAGGAAGATGATGATTCATGAATATATGGTATATTACCATACTATCTATCTATCTATCTATCTATCTATCTATCTATCTATCTATCTATCTATCTATCTATCTATCTATCTATCTATCTATCTATCTATCTATCTATCTATCTATCTATCTATCTAGCTAGCTAGCTATCTAGAATCTAGCTAGCAGCTAGCTAGCATCTATAGATAGATAGATATCTAGCTAGCTAGCTATCTAGCATCTAGCTAGCAGCTAGCTAGCATCTATAGATAGATAGATAGATAGATAGATAGATAGATAGATAGATAGATAGATAGATAGATAGATAGATAGATAGATAGATAGATAGATAGATAGATAGATAGATAGATAGATAGATAGATAGAATATAAATGTACAATGACACTTAAAGAAGTTGCATTCACCCTACAAACTTCTCAGGGAAAGTTAACACATAAAATATAATTGGATGATCGATTCAGCATTAGTCAATGGCCGAGGAAATGAACAAATTACAAATTCAGAGGAAGATAAAGCATTCCTGAGCGCCCCCCCCCCGAGCCCCTCCCTCACTCTGTGGTTCTCCGGGACCTCCATGCTGCTCGTAATGTCTGACAGCATCTTGCGCCGCTCCTCCAGCTCCTTGGCACGCTCGCTGAGGAAGAACCTCGGGATGGGGATCTCAATGTCGGCCTGCGGAGGAGTCATCATGAGATCACCGTCAAGAGGACGGATCTGTTGGCCCGCCGGGCTCCACCGACACACACACACACACACACACACACACACACACACACACACACACACACACACACACACACACACACACACACACACACACACACACACACACACACACACACACACACACACACACACACACACACACGAGGAAGAAAAGGCCTGCTCTCCCACTCAGAGCCCACTATCAGCGCTTAGGAGAACCATATCCTACGTTATCCTCTGAAGGATATGATAACACTTAATTAATCCCAGGAGCCAAATTGTTACCACAAAGAAACGGACAGACACCAAACAATGCAAGCCAAGGTTCTGGGCAATTTAACTCACGATACGATAACAATATCTTCACGCACACCTCTCATCATGAACATGTGGACATACAGCTGGCTAATAGGGCTGAGTCACAGAATCAAATGCATTCTAGTCTAATTAACCGTCTCCTGATGTGGCGGCCAATCAAACGGCTCCGCTCACCGGTGTGAGCTTGAGGTCCTGCAGCACGTCGTCCATGTAGTGGTACTCGGAGAACTCCTTCTCCACCATCTCGTTCTTCAGCTCCACCACGCGCCCCATCACCCCGTCGAGCACCCCCCGGATCAGCCTCCTCTTCTGGGGCTGAAGCACCTGGTCGTACGCCTCCTCCAGGTGCCGGAGCACGCGGACGTAGCGCACGTACAGCGTGATGAGCCGCTGGAAGAACACCACCCGGTCCTTCTCCGGGCGGGCGGGCTGCGGCGGAAGCTCCTCCGCCAGCAGGCTGCTGAGCTCAACCTGGGCGTCAGCCCACAGCTTGTTGTAGGTGCTGTGGGCGGGGCAGGAGGGGGATGTGGGGGGGGGTAGTGTCTCGGGTTCAAATCTCCTTAGTGCAACATAGTCGGGCAGATGGTTGGGCGTTGATACGATTATGACACATGGGGGGGGGGGGATGACTTAATTGTCATGGTTAAGAGAATAACATATTAACTGAATGTTATTTCCCTTTTGAAACCCCTTTTTTCTTCTCTTTAATGCCAGGGAACCTGAAATCGTGTGTGTTTTAAACTATTTGTAATACTATTTGTCTATTTGTAATAGTAAGCAATATTAATTAAGTCTTTTTGTAAAAACTTGTGCCAAAAAAACCCATGTTTTTGCGATACTATTTACTTTTCATAGTGTAACAAGGGGTTGACTTACACTCAAATGATATGCAATGCATGGATGAGCCCAAACGGGACTGAGTGAAAGTCAGTCGAAGTTGTGTAGGTTTCATGCAGTTAGCCGCTAGCATTGAGCTATTAGTTTGGTGTTATGCTAAAGTGTGCCGTAACGTTACCTGTGTGACATGTCTCTGCGATGACAGCGTTTCAGTGTGTTTTCACCACGGTTTCACGTTGGATCTCAGGGTCAGTTCGGTCCACGGTTCGAGTGGGAAGCCATCGCTTGGTCTGTCTCTATGGCAACCATGAACCGGATATAGCTGACGTCGCTCCTTATATGCATATATCCTCTACGTTTGACTGAGTTGTTGTTTTTAAGATGATAAAATGGTAATTATTAAATAGTTATAATCCAAGTATATTCTAAGGGATTTCGTGAAACGTATAAAACAGGAAATCTAAAACGAAATATTTTTCAAATGCAGCACCGTGGGCCGCCACTAGGTGACGCCAAACCTCTAGTCCGCAGCCGTCATCATTAATCCACTGAGAGAGTTGGTCAAACTCCGAGCGTGCAGCCTATATAAAACCTAGGCTATACGGTTATCATCTTTAAAACATGACAATCATAACCATGCACTCAAGGAAAAGACCGGCAGCCCCTGGGCTGTAACTTTTTTGGCAGGAAACAATCCGAGCCGACTAACTTTGACGTCGTGGTGCGCCGTCGGTGTTAATCTGCATGAGTATTCCGCTCATAAAATTCACAATCTGATTCTGGTGGAAGTGCGATGGCGCAAGGCGGTCTCTCTCTGTGCTCCAGCCAGGCATTGACGTTTTAAATAGGCCCGGCTGACAGGTTCACCATAAGCCGGTGTAGGGTCCGGCGTGCGTGCACCTCCATCCAGTCACCTGAAGCAGCCGCAACTTTGGAAACTACCTACTTTTCTTTTCGTATTTTTTTTTGTTTTTTTACACCCCTTAGCCTATGTCTTATTTCGGTTTCGTAGTTTTAATATTTCTGCCTAATTCGCCCTGGGACTTGGAGTGCGTCGGACCAGGTCGGGGTCGCGTCGAGGAGGGGCGCATGGCACCGTGAGCGACCACCACACGGAGGGATTGAACCCAAGATGTCAACATTGCCATACCACCCACTCAAAATCGATTCTATTCCATTCAAGAAGCTCTCTCATCGTATAAAGCGGGACGCATGACTTCAAGACCGTCGTGATCGAGAACTGCTGTCTGTTCTTTTTATAGTCTGGAACCGGAGAAAAGAGGAAAGCCTGGGGATATTTTTGCAACAGGAAAAACAAGACGAAATCCTGCAAAAGAAGAAAGTCTCGTTCGCTCCTTAACTTGTAAGTTTAGACCGTGGATAGTTGGAAAGTTTTATTTTCATTTTCTGCAATTTGCTGCCATGCAAATTCTACTGAGGCTCCACTTCTCTTTAGATCCCACATATGATGCGCACACACGCAGACACACACACACACACACACACACACGCACGCACACACACACACACACACACACGCACACACACACACACACACACACACACACGCGCGCACCTGTCGGACCTGGAACTAAAACATTCATCCCCATACTTAATTAGCCAACAGAGTTTTGCTTTTATTGACTCTAAGGCAATTATTTCCTAAATTATCCAACAAACAAACACATCGGACTACTTTAATAAGAAAAGGCTTTTTATTGCAGCTTCTTAATTGAACTTCTCGCCTCTCTGTTGTCCACAGAGAGAGCGGAGCCATGCAGGTGGAGAAGAAATGCCACATCCTGCTGGCCATCGTCGTTCTCCTCATCACCTCGGACCAGTGCACGGACAGCCGGGAGGCCCGCTCCAGCGACCGGGGCACACTGTTGGACCTTATCCTGCAGGTCATGGGGGACAGCCAGCAGCGGGACAAGCAGGTCTCCCGGCGGCACAACGGCGGGCTGTTCACCGCAGCAACGCAGGACTTAAAGTTGCCCTCCTCTCGCGAAAAGCCTTTGTATGTCTCTAGACTGGATCACAGCAGACCCGTAGGTAAGCTGATGAGATTTATTATCAGGAACACATGATGATGAAAACGTAATCCTAATTTTCACAACGAGGAGACATCTGTCACGGGGTGGTGCACCGGGCTAAGGAAACGTTTCACACAGCGAGACAGCGTGGAGATCAGTCGAAGTGGTCGTCACGTTTGAAAAATGATACTCTCTTCTGTTGCTTCTGCCGCCCCACTATATGTGTTTATAAACCAGAGGGGGTCAAGTCATGTTATAAACCCTTGGCATTAATTTAATGAATCAGAGGTGATTCCAATTTGCACCAATTTATTGGATCCATCCGATCCCAGCTATTTGACTTAAGCAGATTAGGGCAGAATCCCTCCAGTACAAGACGTGGAGCTCTGCTGGTTTCCCGACGAGGTTACTGTTACTGCCTTCGTGTGCGAAATGTGTCTTCAATCCCTCATGAAACACATGCAACCTGCTGAAGCCTAATCACCTCACATCCTTCACATTCTTTCTGAAGGCCGTGGATGGTTCCTTTTAGAATAATATCCTTATAGGATAAGCCTAATTAATTGCAATACAGTACTCAATACAACCACCTGTTAGAAATACATGTATCATCGTTACTTCCTGTGGTTATTGAACTGCCTGGCCAATTATTTGACCCTTAACCCTAACCAGTTACATGCATTATAAAATAGTAAGAACAGGCTGACACAGGTGGTTATGTATATCACACAGTACGTACTTCACTGTGTGAGTTCACTCAAGGCCCATGTAATGTAAGGTGGAAATGGCACCATTTTGAACGGTCGCTATATCAGTAACATATTACATTATTGTAATATGTACACATTCTGTACACATTCTGTACACATTCTCATCTGACCTTCTTTAAGTCACGACCCCCTTCACGGTAATATAGGGTGGAACCATCAAACTGTGGAAATGGCACCATGTTGGATGGTGGCATATCAGTAACACATCCCATTATCGTACACATTCTCATCGGTCCTCTTACGTCAAGTCAACACCACCTTCTGCATCAGGGTGTCGGTCAGGCAGCTTGAATCAGCCTCCATCTCAGACCAGTGGCTAAAGGGAATTCCCCTTTTGAGGGCATGAAATGCAGCGCTCTTGGCATGCGGTGTCTGTCTGATCGGCTCTCCCCGATGGCATGCTTCATGTAGCGATGGGGGGGCGGTCCGCGTGTAACACCAGGCAGACCCCCAGTTTTCTCCAGGCCTCCAAGGGGCCCTTTTGATGTCCCCCTGCCAGCCGGCCACTCCAAATTCTTCTCTCTCTCTCTCTCTCTCTCTCTCTCTCTCTCTCTCTCTCTCTCCTCTCTCTCTCTCCTCTCTCTCTCTCTCTCTCCCTCTCTCTCTCTCTCCTTCTCTCTCTCTCTCTCCTCTCTCTCTCTCTCTCTCTCTCTCTCTCTCTCTCTCTCTCTCTCTCTCTCTCTCTCTCTCTCTCACATCCTGCGTTGTGAAATGTTGGCCTTCTCTGATCATTAGCAAATGTCTCTTTGAGATGCGTTGTGCAAAAAAATAAAGTATTTCGTTGCGTTTCACGTGAGAACGATTACACTGACCAATCGCACCGAACTGTTCATGTCCGGCCATGAAACATGTGGCGGTATTAAATTGCCCCATCATTCCCCTCGCTCTGAGACCTCACCAACAATAGACCTAACTAGCACAAGGTTTTGCAGACGTAATATTCCCCTAAATCTCTGTGGTAATCGTCTTACAACATGCAATAAACGGTACGTCTGGACTGGGACATTCTTCCCGTGGCGGTAAGAAAGTGCATGTGTGCGTCGGCGGAGACTGCTCCACCCATTTCTGAGGGCCTGTGTCATGCTAGCTTGTTAACTGATGCCATGGACTTATTCTGATGACATTGATCGGCATTACAACCGCCAAGAATAATCTCTTTAGCCTGTTAGCCTCCCCCAGAGAGTTCACATACCTCCACGTTCCCTTCATTCAGACAATGAACGTGTGATGGGTGTTATTCAAACTGTAAGCGCGTTGTGGCTATGTGTTGGCCCATCGCAGGGAATGATTTAGAACTTAGCTTCTGCCGTAGTAAAGTGATGCACCCTGCTGTGATGTTTTTCTTCTGTAATTGAAGCGAGGCACAGACTGCAAACCCAAAGGCTCAGTCTGGTGCTACACATTTATTATTTGTGTTCCTGCAAAACGCAAGAAAATGAACTTATAAGTGACAATCACTACACAGTATTCTGTTGTTGTACTCATATGCAGGGAATCTCATTGTCTGACGTAATCAAAATAATAACAAAATAATATAATGCAGAAAAATAAAGTATTACACCATTTCTGACAATATAATGTGTAATATGTTTACCAGTTACATCACAAGTCTCTGAAATAATACATAATAATAATAAAGATACACTGTCTAATTATTTCATATAAACAAATGTCATAAAATAGCCAAATAGTAATTAAAATGCTTCTGTTCATTTAAATGTAACCTAAGGTGTTAAATGGGCTTTTTATGTTATTACTCCTGTATTAAAACTAAATTGTATTATTACAGTGGACCTTCTATTATCAATAACATTATAGTATTGCCCACAGAATCAATACAATAGGACACAATGGTGAAATGCAGCTTAGACCCCTTCGTATTAACAGACAGATAACAGTAAAACACCAGTTTCTTAATGAACCTTCATAAACGGCCATAGCAGTTCCCAGAATCATAACATGAGCAGCGGGCTCCCTCGTAAGGGCTCATTGTCAAGGCATCCGCCACGCGCGGCGCCACTATCCTAACATGGCGGCCGCAACACTACATTAGCCGCTAACTGGCTAATCACGACGGTGATGCGGTGAGCCGCTCATAAACACCTTATAACATAACAGTGTTATCATCATACAGTGCAACCATTCTCTCCACTCCCCGTTATAACCTAATATCACCAGCCTACCTGCAAAACGCAAGAAAATGAACTTATTAGTGCCAATGACTTCACAGTGTTCTTCAGTTGTACTCATATGCAGGGAATTTCATTGTCTGACGTAATCACGCGAGATTTTCACCGTTACTTTCCAGCAACTCTGCTGCTAATGTACCGCAATGGCCACCTACTGGTGATTTATGGGTATTACACCTTCACAACCACACCAACACTTGCATCACTCACCAAGTCCAATGTGTTTATGTGAGCTGTTGTTACCCAGGCTGGCGGAGTGTCTTTCTGCACTATAACTGCCTGAACAGACGCACTGATCACCTCTTGGTTCACTTTTATGTCCAGTGGCATACAGGGAGAGGCCGTCTGCATCAGCATTGTTTTTCCCAGGTCCGTACTTTATGGAAAAGTTTAAATCTGCCAGTTCAGCAACCCACCTGTGACCTGTGGCGTTGAGCTTGGCTGTCGACAGGACGTAGGTCAAGGGGTTACTGTCTGTATAAGGAAGTGTGGGGCATGATACAGATAGTCCCGAAAACGTTCACAAATTGCCCATTTTAGTGCCAAGAATTCCAACTTCCCTGAGTGCATGTGGTAATTCTTCTCAGGTGGCGTAAGTGTTCTGGAGCCAGAGCCAATTACTGCCATTTTCTCGTTTTGTCTTTGATAAAGTACAGCACCCAATCCCTCCTGGGATGCATTAGGATGCACCGAGGATGGGAGGCTCGATACATTTATCAAGGAGAAAGATCAGTGTCTCCTGATGTGTGGGTGCCCAGTGTATGGGAGTGTTAGGGGGGAGGTTACCTTTGCTTCTGATGGTGGCGACTTTGTTCCTATACTTGGAGTCGACAGGTGACACTTACACAGAAAAGGCAGAGCTGGTAGAGAGGCTTTGCGATTTTGGAGAAGTTTGGTACATATGCCCTGTAATATGACAGAAGCCAAGCCACTTCAGCCAGGTCCATCGTATAGCCTTCGCCAGACACCATACGCCCCAGAAACCTCACCTTCCTCTTAAACACTTCACATTTGCGTGGACTGAGCTTCACCCCGTGTTTCTGATATCTCTGCAACACAGTTCGCATGTTATGGACATGGTTTTCAAAGTTTTGGCTGTGAACGAGGTTGTCGTCCAGGTATTTTTGACACATGACATCCCTCAGGCCCACTAAACACTCCATGTTTCTCTGGAACTCTGCGGGGGCTGCACTCAAACCAAATGGAATTCTTATCAACTGGTAGAGGCCCCAAGGTGTTATGAAAGCAGTCAGGGGTTGGCTTTCCTCATCCACAGACCCTTGGTGGTAAGCCTTGGATGTCTTGGATGCGGGGGATGGGGTGACAATCATGGACAGATTTTCTGTTTAACTCTCTGTAGTCACAACACAATCTTAAAGATCCATCTTTCTTTCTCACGAATACGATTGGTGATGCATACGGTGAACGTGACTGCTTTATCCAACCCCGGTTTAGCAGGTCCTGCAGATACTCTTTGACTTCCTGATGTAGTGGTTTTGGGACTGACATGTACGTTTTCCTTACTGGGGTCGTGTCATGTAGGGTGATGTGGAGCTTCAAAGAAAGAATAAAGCCTATATCATCATCATTAAAGGCAAACGCATGACACTCCTCTCTCAGTAACTTCCTCACAATCTCTCTTTGGGCCTCTTTTAGCCGCGAACTGAAGTGACTGTGAACTGAACATGCGAACTGAAGTGACTGAGGTAAACTTGGGGATCCCACTGAGCTGGTTTTGGGGTTGTTGTCTTGTCATCAATTATTTGATTCGCCATTTCATTTGGTACTGGGTCACTTTGTTTACTCTCCTGTTGTTTGTCTTCCTCACCCATATTTATCTGTTTTGTTTTAACAGCATAAGTGGTCTTGAAGGTTTGTAATTGACCAATGACTGTGCGCTGGTTCAGGATAATGTCCTGTTTATTTGTGTTAGCAATGGGGATTTTAACGGGACGGTGATGAGCCCCTGCTCAACAGTGACACCCTCTGGTAGTGTAGGCTCTTCACTAGGAAATAAAATAAGGTCCTGGCCTCGAAACTGGGCCCCAGCATTTGCTTTGACGGTAACCATGGTGACCTGTTCAGCAGCTAACTTGATTCTTCTTTTCCCTGTGTGCACAATGCCTACATCTCCATCTTTTTCTGAGGTCTGAATTAGTTTTAGCATTGCTTGTGCTGTTTTGAATGTTACACAAAAGGCTTTACACACTTCTTGGATGGTCTCAGACTTTGTGTGTTGCATGGCCACATCACCTACTACTTCCTCTATCACATTGTAGCCAATTATCGGCTGTTCTGCTACATTTGGGTCACTAGACACAAGGATGGGCACTAACAGTGGCTCTTGGAGAGCTGAGTCTCTGCCTAGTCTGAATCTTACCTCCACCCAACCCAGGAAGGGTATTTGTGTCACTCCAATCAGCTGCTCTGACCCCAACAGTTCATCAAGAGGTCTCAGCGTGTGACATGGTAAGTTTTCTGTTTTCTCCATTCCTCATTAATGACACATGCCTGGGCGCCCGTGTCCCACAATGCTTCTCCTGGAACGGCGTCCAGCTGGCAATGGATGAGACATCTCTTCCCAATCAGGTTCAAAAGTCTTTCTTCTCGGCGAGGTGGAAGGTAGTTGACTTTACTTGTAGCTATAAGAGGTGTGTGAGGGGGTACCGTACCCTGCTTGGTGGGAATGACAGGTTCCCTGCCCAGCAGCCCTCTCCAGTTTCCCTGCTCCTCTCTGCTCCAACGACAGCCCCTGGACAGGTGCCCCTCCTGGCCACATTTATAGCAGTGCCTGCAGGACTCACCCAACTGAGCTTCTTGGCATGCCCTGCAACCGCTGAGTCTTGGACGGTTATAAGCGGCCGTTCTCTCCTTTTGATTTTTCTTAGTAGCCTCAACCGCTTCCAGCATCATCTTTTTGATTTCTCTCATTTCAGCCTAGACCCTCTATGAGTTGACTTGTGCCGGTCTGTGGCTCTTCATTCTTACTTTGACTTTTCTTCCCCTTTTTGACCATCTCTCTGTTGTTTACCGTGTCAACTCTGTCATCCTAATGCTCAATTGCTCCTCTGTGGGGTGGCTGGAAGTCATGTGGGTTCACCTCTGCCCGCACCTCACTGAGTCGCGGGGGCTTGCTCATGGTTACTTTCTTCAGTTTTTGCTGTCTTTCTTGCTCTAAGTTTGCAGCTTCACTTACTTGCTCAATAAGCACTTCATCTGTTACAGAAGGACTACTAAGGTAAGGCTTCAATTGGAACTTAACTGCATCACTCAACAGTCCTGTATCTACTGAGCGAAGGAATTTTCTTTGAATTAGCTCTGGGCTAAATTGCTCACCTTCATCTTCCTCACTTGATTCTCACAATAATTTTTCTTTCAGTTCAATGGCCCTGAACAGGAAGGTCTGGGCTGATTCTTTTGGGTCTTGTGATACGTTAAGCAGCCGATGCAGCAGATCTGAGGAGGAGTCCACTTTAAAATGACCTCTGAGGATGATCCTAAGTGCGGGAAGTGTCAGTCCTCTCTTTATATCGAGCAGCTCTCTCCGATGCAGGCCTGGACTTACTGCACGGGTGACTGCCTCAATAATCTCTGCTTCACAATGTTGTTTCCACTGCCCAGCATCTATCTGGTGGATAAGACTTGTATAGGACCTTCTGACCTGCCTCTGCAATCTGTCCATGGATCCCAAACTCTCGCCTCAGGGTCAGCTCTGGCGGTTTGGTTAGTATTGGGGTGGTGGGCGTGACATCTGCTGACAGTTTTTGTTTTGAGTCTTTCTTCCAACAGCCCAATTTCCCCCTCCAACTGTTTTCGAGTGTCATTCTGTTCCTGTTTTAGTGTCTTATACTTGGCTTTCAGGGTGTCTAATTCACTTGGCTCCTGATGTATCATATCTGATTTACTTGGGCTTGACTGCTTTAGGGAACCCACGAAGGACAGAAGGTTCAGCAGAAACTGCTGAAACGACTCCAAGTCTTCGTCATCCTCGACTTCATCTAAGGTAGTCTCAGCCAATCTGATAAGGGCACGGCGAGCTGTGCCGTCAAACCCTTGCGATGGCTCACTACACTTTAGGTGTTCCAACTTCTGAGCTCCAACTTCTACAACGTCAGTAGTGTTCTGCTTACTTCGTCCTGCAACTGTTCCATGGTTCCCTCGTCCTACTGTTGATCCAGGGTCGTCTCCGTCAGGTGGACCACAGGCTGGATCACCCTCCTGGCTAGCTCGCCAAAATATGTAGCGTGGCACAGAATGCAAACCCAAAGGCTCAGTCTGGTGCTACACATTTATTATTTGTGTTCCTGCAAAACGCAAGAAAATGAACTTCTAAGTGAAAATGACTACACAGTATTCTGTTGTTGTACTCATATGCAGGGAATCTCATTGTCTGACGTAATAAAAATAATAACAAAATAACAATGCATAAAAATAAAGTATTACACCATTTCTGACACTATAATGTGTAATATGATTGTTTACCAGTTACATCACAAGTCTCTGAAATAATACATAATAATAATAATAATAATAATAATAATAATAATAATAATAATAATAATAATAATAAAGGATACACTGCTTAATTATCCCATATAAACAAATGTTATAAAATAGCCAAATAGTGATTAAAATGCTTCTGTTCATTTAAATGTAACATAAGGTGTTAAATGGGCTTTTTATGTTATCAGTCCTGAATTAAAGCTAAATTGTATTACAGTGGACCTTCTATTATCAATAACATTATACTATTGCCCACAGAATCAATATAATAGGACACAACGGTGAAATGCAGTTTAGACCCTAACAGACAGATAATGTAACAGTAAAACACCAGTTTCCGAACCTAAACGGCCATAACAGTCCCCAGAATCATAACATGAGCAGCGGGCTCCCTCGTTAAGGGCTCATTGTCAAGGCATCCGCCACGCGCCACTATCCCAACCCGGTATCACGAGATCTCGTGCTCATGCGCACGAAACGCGTTAATCTATTGAATCGTGTCCCAGAGTACGATTGTTCGACTTTTTTCGTGAAACGCATCACGAAATGTTAACCAATGCATTCTGAATGCACATCCTTCACAACTATATTCTTCGTCATAACTATCAAACCAAACATCCTTCACATTCGCCGAGCGACGATTATGAAAGATAAAATGCACATTTCTCGCTAAAGATGTTTACATAAACACTTTTAATGGCGTAACTAATGCTAAAATAATCATATTTTCCACCCAGAATAAAAAGTATGTCCGCCGCACATTTCACAGAAAAATATCCTAAAAACTATCCAATAGGAAAGATGCTCACAGCGTCTATCCGTGACGTAGTCACCGATAGAGGCTTTTAACGCTTTTAATGGCAGATTACGCCATTAAAAGTGTTTATGTAAACATTTTAGTGAGAAATGTGCATTTTACTTTCATAATCGTCGCTCGGCGAATGTGAAGGATGCTTGGTTTGATAGTTATGACGAAGAATATAGTGTGAAGGATGTGCATTCAGAATGCATTGGTTAACATTTCGTGATGCGTTTCACGAAAAAAGTCGAACAATCGTACTCTGGGACACGATTCAATAGATTAACGCGTTTCGTGCGCATGAGCACGAGATCTCGTGATACCGGGTTGCACTATGCTAACATGGCGGCCGCAACACTACAGTACATTAGCCGCTAGCTGGCTAATCAAGACGGTGATGCGGTGAGCCGCTCATAAACACCTTATAACATAACAGTGTTATCATCATACAGTGCAACCATTCTATCCACTCCCCGTTATAACCTAATATCACCAGCCTACCTGCAAAACGCAAGAAAATGAACTTAAAAGTGACAATTACTACAGTGTTCTTCAGTTGTACTCATATGCAGGGATTCTCATTGTCTGCCGTAATCACGCGAGATTTTCACCCTGTTACTTTCCAACAACTCTGCTGCTAATGTGCTGCATTTGTCACCTAATGGCGATTTATGGGTATTACACCTTCACAACCACACTAACGAACATGAACACTGTACACTGCACTCGAACTCAAAACAATGACTCTCCCTCCGCAAACACACATGAACATGTGGAAAATGTATACGCACACCGAACCAAATAAATACTCGCCAAATGAGCGTCAACAGACCTACTGCGCACACATAATAGTTTGTGATATGGTTTTATATTTAGCTCAAAGTGCGAATCAATTTAAAAAGCCGCCTTGCTTTTGTTTTGTCTTGCAGAAATAGCACCTAGAGAGTTAAATCTGAAGGACAAATTCATTCAGCATTTCACAGGTAAGAAAACCGCAACAAAACAACCATCATGAGTGCCACTGTTGTTTCATCTTATTGCAATATTAGCCCTTAGCCCCAGCTTAGTTCATCAAACATGGTAAAGTAGTGTGGCAAGGAGAGCTAGCTGTAATAATCCCTTAATTTCCCCGCCCCCCCCCCCCCCCCCCACCCCCACCCCCCCACACCCACACACACACACACACACACACACACACAAAGTATTCGCCCCTTTTTGGAAAGTAGTCTACTGTAAGGGTCAGATGTCAAGGCAGGGCTTAAACTAAAGAGAGAAGCAGACGCCCACGATGGCTGGAGCGCCCCGGAGTTCCCATGACCCGGCCCACGGGCTTTAGCGAGCTGGGGAGTGGGGCACATCAGGGTCAGGCCGGGTGGAGGGCCTGGCCCCCGGAGGCTAAGCTGATTATTTGTCTCAGGCCCAGCGCGAGCAGACTACACTATTGGTGTGAAAATCTAGAAACTGGCTCTTTAGGGTCCACACTGTTTAAGAGGTGATCGCCATTGCGCCCCATCCCTCTTTGCGGCAGCAAGGCCGGAATTTATGCTGGCCCGCTGACCCCGGCCACTTGACCCCGCAAGCACCGGTACACCCAGGGGGCAAATATTTATTTAAAAATAAATATCGTTCATCTGTTGTGTTGCCTGATGCCTTTTTTTTTTTTTTTTTTTAAGCAGGGCCGGTCAAGTTCTCATCGGAATGCAGAACAAATTTTCATAGACTTTATCACAATACGCGGGACTGTTCGAGACCAGCATGTAAGTACACCTACCTACTGTCGTGTCTTACGCCCTGAACGCTGTTGTTGTGGTCGTCTGTTGACTGGAGTCTCCGTGTGTTGGTCTGTTGAGAGTGTCCGTGTGTTTGTCTGTGCACGGTGTTGGTGTGTTTGTCTGTGGAGAGCTGTTCGTGTGACTGTGGGGTTTTGATATGAGGAGTGTGTAATATCGGCCCTCTCTGCTCTTGAGTGTATATGCTGGCCCTACCCAGCTCATCCATGGGTGTAATGACATTTGACACTGTTGTAGTTCAACCTGCCTCCACCTTACTTTCCTCACTCCATGTTATTTGGGATTCGATATGATTTTGTTTCTCAGAATTCCATAACGTAATGCATTTTGCACGTGTACATTTAAAAACATTGTCAATACTGAATTGGTTTGCTTTTCAAATGTTTTGATTGATAATATTCAATGATCAAGACGTATCAATTCAAAAGCCTAGTTCATTTGATCTTAAAGCCCTTAAGTCTCAAAGGGATTTACAAGCCGTATATTTACGACCTCCCGGGTAAGGGATGTCATAAAAGAGGAGCGTACTACAAAACAGGCTTGCATGAACTGGATTAGAGACAATGAGAGAATGGACCAGAACTATTGGACTGGGTCCATTTCGCCAATTTCTAGCCAAAGGAGTTGGAGTTCCTTCCTGGGGACCGTGTCAAATCAGGGTTAGACCTTAATTTGCCACTCGCAGGTTAGGTTGCCCCACAGTTTAGGGTGCCTAACACTGAATGATAAACCGTCCAAGCTCTGTCTGACCTTGGACGGTGCTCCGTCTGACCAGTGTCTCAGACAGGGTTTCCCCAGCCGAGGTTCACACAACAACCTGTTGAACTATACACACACATGTTGTACCGACTTTCTTCTTCATTGTGCGATTTTAAAATCTGTTCAATCAAAGAGCTTACGACATAGAGACTGTCTGAGATAAATAACAGAATTCACCAGATCACACTGACCATAAACAACTGACCGATATAGCTTTTTATTCAAGACATAAAGGGAGCCTTTTTTAACAAGGCACCCCGATTGGAAAACTCATTAAAATACGATTCCAAACAGACTTATTTTCCCAAAGTTCTGCACATTGAAGAGATCAGGGAAAGCCGTTGTGCACACGGGGAATCATATCACACACGATACTCCTCACATTGGCTTCTCTCTGCTGTGAAATCAGGCAAAGACAAAATATGTCTTCAGCCGAGAGGCTACGTTAAGTCACACCTCATCTCACAACATCAGTGGGAGGCCGTTCTTCTGGGTCCGACGCCAGCAGAGAGATCAGAGAGGAACGTGTGCCAACCCCTGTTTCTTTATGTTCTCCACTGGTCTCCGGGGCCCGACTGTCACTCTGCCTGCCAGGGCCAGATGATGAGTCCAAATTAACATCCGATTCGTGCTCGCTCTTTTGTTGGAATGGAACGATGGGGAGGGGTAATTTTGAGGAACAATCATTTCTCATTGGGTCAAGACCCCAACCCCTTCGGATTTCACGGTTGTGCACGCGATCACGTATCGATTGTTTACTCTCTACTTCACACAAATATACTCCCCCCCCCCCCCGACAAAGAAGATGAGGCCTCATGCATATATTGTAAACATCCAGCTGTTTCTGGAAAAATTATCCGTTTTGCTTTAAATTGTGATGCAATGATATACCATAACCCAGTGCCAATAATAGTGTTTTTGTCTTATCTTTCAGACTACAAAAGATGTGCAAGATTGCTAACGCGACTAGCAATGAGCCCACTGTGCACGCAATCATAGACATTGCATGTAAGTATGGTGTTGGACAGCCAGACCTGGCACTGATACCCCTGCTGGCCCGTGGACAACTTGTTCCCAGCCTCACAAAACTTACATTTCAAGGCATTTATTTTTTGTTGCAACATATTGCATTTGGATCTGGGTTCCGCATCAAAGCTGTGTTATGTTGCTTTTAAGTCCGATGCCGACAAATACGAAAGAGGAAAAACCCATCCCATAATAATTGTACTAATAACACGAAACATGTGTTCACGTATCAGCTTTAAGTAAATCCGTAAAAAAAATGATACAGTTCACTGAAGGTCATAGGTTAGTTGCGTGTAAATAATGTGTGACCATGTTTGCCATAGAAGACAGTGTTCTGCATTACTACATTGAAAATCCCCCACGTTACAGCAAGGGATGGCATGTATCACAGCCAGTGATGCAAGGGCTGCTCTACACGCATGCACTCACGCACGCACACAAACGCACACACACGCACACACACACACACACACACACCCCCATCATAACACATCCATCAAAATATGCCGATCAAAACAAACACACACACACACACACACACACACACACACACACACACACACACACACACACACACACACACACACACACACACACACACACACACACACACACACACACACACTTGTAAGTTTCTCATGGCCGGTTGTCCGAGTACAGAAGGTGCTAACACATTGATGGCCCCATTAAATCGGATTCTTTTATCAGCAGTTTAGTCTGAAGTGAGCACGTCAGACGTGAGAGCCACATCATCGCTGGCGATGACTGAAACACCAGGAACAGCCCTCTTTGCGAAGGGTAATAGATCTAAAATAATACACAAATCTCAGATATTGGGTAAAGACCAACACGTCGGACTCAGGCGTAGCCCGCAGATTATCCCCGTCCTTATGGACACAAAGTCCAGGGCGATGAAGACACTTGTGTACGCTCAGTTCACTCCCGAGGCAGGGCCTGCGATGGGTCCGTTTAGAGCTCGGAGACAGGGAGAGTGTGGAGAGGAGTCGCTCGACCACACTGGCGTCAAGGTTAATCACTCTCAGAGACCCCCTCCCTAAGAGGACTTTGGTGCCCAGAGAATGGACTCAATTAGCTGCTGATGGATTGTCATAGTGGGAGGAAGTGGCGGAGAAAGCGACCGCTTATAGCACTGGAGGTATATCCTTTATTTGGAAAGGGCCGCCGCAGTTATTCAGTGGCGCAAGTGAATCAGATAATGCGATCATTTCCTGAATCACGGGCCGCAGTGGGCGCAGGAAGGAATTAAGTGATTCAGTATTTGAGTCATGCTGATTATTTCTAAATGAACCATTGTCAATGTTAAAAAGGGCTAGTAAGGTCAGATCGTGTCAATCTCTTCTGTGTGCGTCTCAGGAGCTACACACAGCCATTGGGGCGCCTTGTGTAGAAATGTCTTCCTTTTAGGACTTCAGTTGAACCAGGGCCAATAGTCAGCCATAGAAGACCACGTTCTGCGTTGAAGTCCGCCCTGTTATAGCAAGGGATTGTCACGGGAGGCAGCCAGTGATGAGAGTTACTCTATATACACGGATCACTTGCACACATGCACACTTGTCTTTAGGACTTCATTTGAACCAAAAACCACTAAAGCGCGGTATTCTTTTGTTTCTGATACAGGTTCATCGTTTATGAAAGAGGGATACTGGGTTGCCGAGGAAGTGCCTTTGAATCCACCAGTCATATGAACTATGTTTTATTTCATAGCAGCGTCATATGAACCACGTTTTATTTGATAGTATTTCTATTTTTGTTTGCGTGGATAATGAACGAATGATGACATTGTTTGTTAATTTTGGATAGATTTTTCTTTTATGTATCTTGTTTATGAACCATGTAATTCTCAAGAGACAATATATTATTAAATATACCTATTTATTTAAACGGTATGTATATAATTATTTACAATCATTCTGAAAAGTAATGAGTTTGTTCCGATGTGTTACTCCTGTTTTTTTTGGTACGTGTAATTCCTACTGCCGTGTTACTCTCCACCCCCCCATCCCCGTGACTGTGTGTGACGTTATGACACGCCCCCACCCTGTGTGGTCGCCATCGCCCGTGTAACGTTTGATTTGGCACTTGAATGATTCCTGACATTGACAATGAGAACATATTGAATGAGTTAAAATGGCGGCAATGCACTGCCGCCGTAAAATAAAGAATATTGAAGCACATGCAATTTCTGCAATTATTGTAACGTGACTGACGTGCGAGACAGAAGATTATGGAAGAAGGATGGCTCGTGATAGCTGCAAACACAATTCATAAACACAGCGCAGGGAATCGGGTGACAGGAACAAAACTATACGTAGCCTAATGATAATGAAATTGCCCTTGGATCTAAAATTAATTAAAAACAATATTACGCACGATGCCATTTCAAATATCACAACGTACACGTCTGTCGGGGCTGATAATTCACATCTCCAGATTGTTCCGAGTTTCTACCAAAACGTCTGGTGCTCTGACTCCCTCCATAATGAGGGCGGGGGGGTCCTGTTCGGTGGAGAGTGAGCAGATCCGGTCTGGACTTCATAAGTCCAGCCTTCGGTCCAGCAACGCCGTCCAAGATTTGTGCTCTGGTGCGGGTCTCTAGAGGACAACCGAGTTCAGAGCGCTCGCAGGCTGTTGGGAAACCGCTTCGCAGGCAACGCACTGCTAAAAGGGCTGGACTTTGGATGGCTCCGTCGTTCTGAGGCCAAAGCTCCGGGCAATTAATATTCTTATGTTGATTAGAACCACTGCTCTATTTATTTACTCATCCAAACAATGATTAGGCCTATTACTATTTAAATGCATGGCATTTAAATAGTAATATTTAAATGCCAAGTTCAATTTTTTCGCTTCCAACTCTGGCCTGTGGAATGGGTTAAAGAATGCTTTTGAAATAGTTTGCTATGAGGCTGCTTTTGAAGGATTGTTGCAATGCAGGTCGTTTTCAGAGACTTCATAGGCCTACATACGACGCATTTAACTGAATCTGAATCACGGGACAATGTAGGCCTACATAAACAGCTCACTTCCAGTCTAAAAGAGACCTCCGCGAGTTTCCTAAATTAATCACGTTTTTGTTTTCTTGGATTCGTTCGATAATATCAGAAGAAGTTAGACGGGCTATATCTCCGCTTTCTTATCAGCTTGGAATGTGCTCGGTCATTGTCTATTTATTGTGCCAGATTATATTTGCTGAGAGACAACGGCAGGACTTCTAAGAGGAAGCGAGCCGTAATCCACATTGTGATCATGTTGTGTATTATCTCATATTGGCTTACACTAACATATGCACCCGAGACATTAGTTACTTTAATTGACTATGTCTATGTTGCGGAAGGCTAAACAAATATGGACGCTGATACAAGATGAGCTGTGGAAGGAAGCCAAGGAACACATCGATTAGTTCCCAATCCCAGCATATAGCCTTCTACATATGCGAGTTTAAAGAACAATGCCAATAGTCTTTAAGGTTGGAAAACGCGCACACACACACACACACACACACACACACACACACACACACACACACACACACACACACACACACACACACACACACACACACACACACACACACACACACACACACACAATGATGATGTTTGAATAGATGTACATCACACACGCATACACACAAAGACATAGAGACACCAACGCAAACGCACGCACACACACACACACACACACACACACTCACTCAGACACACTAACATGTTGAGATTTTAATATATACATCACACAAACACACACACTCACACACACATACATGCACACACACACACACACACACACACACTATATGGGCTTCGGAGAATACTTTTAACAGCACATTGACCATTAACATATCTAGTAAAAGTGAAGAGTTGGCAGTCACATTTCAACAACTTGTAAATGTTACTTTTCAAAAAGTACAGACCAGTCTTCCATGTTGCATCATGTGTATATCTATCATCTGTGTGCCCGTGCGCGTGTGTGTGTGTGTCTGTGTGAGTGTGTGTCTGTGTGAGTGTGTGTGTGCTTGTGCGTGTGTGTATGTCTCTGTTGGCTTGTGCATGTGTGTGTGACTGCATGCACGTGTGTGTGTGCCTGTGTGTGTCGTGTGTCTGTTTAAGCGTGTGCTTGCGTGTGCGTGCGGCATACGCGTGCGCAGTGTGAGTGCTTGTATGGGTGTGCATGCGTGTTTTTGTGCATGCGTGTGTGTACATGCATGTGTGTGTTTGCGCGTGCGTGTGCGTGTGCACACTCCAGAGCCTAACCTCCTCAAGGACTCATTCCGGGCGCTCCCCTTCCATAAATTAGAACTACAGAACATCCCCGGAAGAATCAACATCAAAAAGTCTCGGCCTGCATGGGAATATATGGTTCAGATTACTGCGAGCTCACCTTCCTGCTTCCAGGAATCCCTCGGTTACCACGGAACGAGGAGTACAAAGAAGATCATCTCTAAATGTATATATTTATAAATAGATAAAGATGCAGTGGTGTATATCTTTATAACAAAAAAAATGATAAATAGGTTGACTGGGAGAGATGGTGCCTGGCTGGCGCTATGGTCTGATAACGACCGCGGATCATTAAGGAAATCAACGAGGCTGGCACGTTTCGGGGTGGCGCCGTAAAGGGATTAGAGGGCTATAAATATGAAGCGCTTCTCACGGGGGACCGAGGGGGGGGTCCTCTGCCCCTCGCCGGCTGGCCCAGACCGGGGACACCACCCCCTAATCTGAGGAGGATATCACTTCTCTGAAGACGAACCGCGCAGATCAGGGGAAGAGACAGCAGCCGCACCCCGGGACTCCATGTGTGTGGGCGGAGTCTAACACAATTACATGAGACCGCCGGATCCCCGGGCCTGGCCACCACGCCTCGACCCCGCCGGGAGAGGCCGTGGAGATGGATTAAGACAAAGCCCAGACAATTCCTTCGTGACAGGTCGCATCCGGCTGGTCCAGAGGCTGAGGCCAAAGAGAGGCTGAGGCCAAAGAGAGGCTGAGGCCAAAGAGAGGCTGAGGCCAAAGAGAGGCTGAGGCCACTGAGTAAAGGGCTGACTATGGTCCCACGTCACGCAAGGCAAGGACCACGCAGACGCTTCGGCGCAGTCGCGAACCTGTTTTGGTTCTGGTCAGGTTTTAGTAAGCTTCCCAATCACAGCCCTTGCTGCTGCGTCGCTGCGATTTTGGGAGGCGCACGTCAGGCCATTGCGGTGGACGCAAGGAGGGTCAACAAGGACGTAAGGGGTCCATAACCCCCTTGCGTTGCGTGAACGTGGGACCATAACCAGCCCTCAAAGCTGAGGCCACAGAGAGGCAGAGGCCAAAGAGTGGCTGAGGCCGTAGAGAGGCAGAGGCTACTGAGAGGCTGCTGAGAGGCTGAGGCCGATGAGCGAAGCTGAGGCTTTAGAGAGGCTGAGGCCACTGAGAGGCTGAGGCCAAAGAGAGGCTGAGGCCGAAGAGAGGCTGAGGCCACAGAGAGAGATAGAGGCCAAAAAGGCCGAGCCCAAAGAGAGGCTGTGAACGCAGAGAGAGGCTGAGGCCGCTCTGAGAGGCTGAGGCCGCTGAGAGGCTAAGGCCAAGAGGCAGGGGCCATGGAGTGAGATTGAGACCACAGAAAGGCAGAGGCCGCTGAGATGCAGAGACTTGAACCCCCCCCCCCTCCCTTCCCTTAACACAGCCAGCCCCTCATATGGTCGTTAGCCCAAATAGTTGAGGATCTGGAAAATGGCCCCAGAGGGAATAATAAAATATGTAATTCTAATATTAGGACGACATCAGAGACGCGTCACCCTGTCTTGTGATGGGTGGAGCAGACCTGAGGCCACGCAGCATTCCAGTTGATGTTCTGGACGGTATCAGATCGGCCCCCGAGGAAACGTCTCGAAAAACAAAATAATAACACGACAAATAAATGTCACACAATTTTCCTCGGATTCCGCACGCTGTGAGGCCCGGGGAGCAAACGACAGCCGTCGTGACGTAGCCCTCACCTGCTGAGCCAATCGGATTCGACGCTGCTGCCTTCCGCCTCCTGTCAGTGTGTCCATCTTTATTTATAGGCGACGGCAGAATTACAGCATATTATTCCTCGTGTGATTAATTCAGAGTTATTACAGAACGCATAAATCACCGCTGTGAGTCACCGTTGACAGACACATCAGTATGATTTCCTCCGAGACGGTCGACAGATGTGGTGGAATCAATCCGCCTGCTCTCAGGTTCGAAAGCGAAACCAAAGCAAAGTGGAGCAAAATGAGAAAAAAACAGTGACGTAAGCACCTGGAGACAGCTGCCGTCGTCTAACTGTAGCGTCTATACCTGTGGAGTCTACTACTGTGTGCTTCAGTGGCCGGTTGCACCAACTGGTCTTAACTAAGCCTGGTCTTAACCGCTAAGTAGGTCTTAGTTAAGACCAGGCTTACGCCCAGTTGGCGCAACCCAGCCCAGGTCGTGACTCAACACTTGCACTATCTATGACCCACGAAGGAAGCACAGTAGTACACTGAATTAGTAGTAGTAGTAGTAGTAGTAGTATTAGAAATATGAGACTGTGCTTCCTTCATGGGTCATGTGACCCATGAAGGAAGCAGAGTAGTATACTGAAATAGTAGTAGTAGTAGTAGTATACTCAGTAGCCTAGTAGACTGTACGCCCACCTCGCTCTTCCCCCGGCTTCCTCATCCACTACCTGCTTCCCACGTTGTTCAATAAACCCTTTTGTTATTCCCTTCAACATCGGCTCTGTCTGCTCTTGGGTTCCGCATCGCATTGGTTCCCGAACATAACACAGTGCTTCCTTCATGGGCCAAAGTGGAAGCATTGTCTCATATTTACTACCTGCATCTTCGGCAGATGCTTCCACCCAAAAGCCTTCGAACACACGCCATCAAGCAACAGTGAGACATCATGGAGACCTACAGGTTTAGGGACATGGGGGAAGGAAGCTATGGTAACCAATGATTCAAACATCTCCAGTCACTTGCTCTGCCATCCTCCAGCACACATACTGTGAGAGGGTGTCAGAAGGCACTGGGAGGAGGAAGAAGTTTCTCATGGTGCCAGCCACAGTCACTTTGATCCCGCGGTGCTGGGGGGCTTGGCATTGCCCCCTCGCCTCCCACCCGGTCTGCGAGTCCCACCCCCCGCGGTCCGCTCTGACGTCACAGACACGTAACAGTGGTGATCACCGCGAGGCAGTCTTACGTTTATTTTTCACCCCCGTGTTGGATGGAGGTGGGGCCGTACATGTTTAAACTATTAGGAGCCGTGACTGTTGGGTTTAATGGTGCTAAATGCGAATGTACGTTTAGTTACGCAGACAGAGGTAATCCAATAAGACTGAGATAAAAATGCGCCGTTTCAGAAACCAATAAAAAAACTATGTTGGATGTATTTCTTGTTATGACTCAAATAAAGATCATTCGAGTTCGGATGGGATTTGTGTAAGGTTTATTGAAAAAGGAAAACGAATGAATGTGTGTGTGTGTGTGTGTGTGTGTGTGTGTGTGTGTGTGTGTGTGTGTGTGTGTGTGTGTGTGTGTGTGTGTGTGTGTGTGTGTGTGTGTGTGTGTGTGTGTGTGTGTGTGTGTGTGTGTGTGTGTGTGTGTGTCTTCTTCTTACCGGCTACTCCCAGGAACGCTGCCCCGTGAACTCACTGCGCATGCGCGCAGCCTTCCACAAGGCCACCACCTGACGCTAATGTGGCATTCATGTCGCTGGGAATAATGGGGAAAACATTTTCGCGACTTCGGAAAGTTCTCGTGGCTCTTATGATTCTAATATGGCAACTTGGGGCCAGTTTTGGATAACAGAGATGCCAAGTTGGTGACGTGACATGCATGAACATGGCACAACAGGAAAGTTGTACTAAATATAAAATAATCAACCATTATAGAATAGAATAGAGAATATCTTTATTGTCATTGTAACAAGTAGGCCTACAACGAAATTAAGTGCAGTCCTTGTTCAGTGCAAAAGCATCACATTGAGGAAGTACGTATAAAAAAATAAAAAAATAAAAAACTATAACAACTAAGTACACTCAAAAAACCCCACATAAGACACACATAAGACACAAGACACACCCACACAAACATTCACAGTTATAAATGTGCCTACACAAATGTGATACACAAGACAACTATGCTCTGGTAGCAACATTTAGTGAGGTTATGGCTGTCTCTGTTTTCATGGACCTGTATCTCCTGCCTGATGGCAGTAGTTCAATCAGTTTGTGACCGGGGTGATGAGTCCTGCAGGACGGATTTGGCCTTCTTAAGGCAGCGGAAGCTGTGCAGTTCGTCCAGAGAGGGAAGAGGGCAGCCGGTGATTTTCTGTGGTGCCTTTATGACCCCCTGGAGCCTTTTCCTCTGTGCCACAGTTTAGCTTCAGAACCAGACACCCAGTTGGTCAATATGCTCTCTATTGAGCAGTGGTAGAAGGACACCAGCAGTTCCTGGGGGATGTTGTTCCTCCTGAGAACTCTCAGGTAGTATAGTCTCTGCTGGGCCTTCTTCACTAGCCCAGTGGTGTTGACGCCCTAGGTCAGGTCCTCAATGATGTTCACTCCCAAGAAGCGGAAGTCAGAGACCCTCTCCACACAGCCTATCATCAGCGGCTGGATGACCGCCTTCTTCCTCCTGTAATCCACAACGAGCTCCTTGGTCTTTGTTGTATTGAGGAGCAAGTTGTCAGCACTGCACCACTCCACCAAATGCTCCACCTCATCTCTGTAGGCGGTCTCATCCCCCCTTGAGATGAGCCCCACTACTGCGGTGTCATCTGCCCATTAAACAAAGGTGTTGCTGTGGTGGGCGGGAGTGCAGGTGTGGGGGTAGAGGGTATAGAGCAGGGGGCTCAGCACACAGCCCTGCGGGGAGCCAGTGCGGAGGCTCTTACCCTCTGAGTGCGCTCCGTTAAAAAAGTCCTTCATCCAAAAGGCAGGTTGAGTGTGGTATTCCAATGTCAGACAGTTTGAGCACCAGTCTGTGGGGGGGGATTGTATTAGAAGCAGAGCTAGAGTCCATGAAGAGCAGCCGAGCATAGCCCCCCTGCTGCTCCAGGGGGGACAACGCAGCGTGGAGGGCTGTGGCCACAGTGTCCTCCGTAGACCTATTGGCCCTGTAAGTGAACTGATATGGATCAAAGGGGGGGGGGGGGGGATGAATGACATGATGTGACTACGAACCAGTTTTTTTTCAAAGCACTTCATCACCACAGGGGTGAGTGCTACTGGCCGGTAGTCGTTGAGGGTGGTGATATTTGATTTTTTGAGTAGGGGGACAATGGTGGAGGACTTCAAGCAGGATGGGACAGTGGACTTTACTTTCACATACTTTACTATTGACTGATGTCGTAACCGTCTGTTGGCATCGACTTTGCAGTTTTAAATGTTGTGTACTGGTAAACCAGCTCTATACAAGTGCAAGTGTAGCCTTCGATACAGTGGCAATGCAATGTGCTTCTCATAAATATAAAAGCAAACTATAGTAGGTGATAGGCTACAAGGAAATAAAGGCGTTAGGACTTGAAACGGATCCTACTAAGTTCTGTTTAGTTCTGACTGTTTTTTATCAGATTAAAAATGTGAAGAACTGTAAGATTCCCACAGCAGTGCACGTGAACGGTCGCTGTCGGGAACACGCGTAAGCGTGAGCGTCATCACTGAGGAGGCGTCTCGTTATCACCAGGACCCAGAACGCGCATTTAAGCTAGCCAGGCCAGCTAGACACGGGTCTCTCCAGTCGCCTGGGGGGTTCACGAGGGGCTGGTTTCTCCACATGGCCTGCACTAACTTTATCATATCTTAATGAACTATTAAGATTAACCTTATCATATCTTAATGGACAAATATCATCCTGCTCAACTATCAAAGAAACCCCAAAATAGAATAATTCACTGTTGAAGCAGACAAGAGAAGCCGCGTTATCGTCTTTATTGGAGTTGGAAGTTCTTAATTCTTTGATTAATCAGATCGAGATCAAATGATTAGTTAGAAATAAAAGGCTCCAAGGCAGTGGAAACAAATGCAGTCTAAACACACACGTAGTGTCTCTTTCAGTCCCATATCCATGAATCATGTCTCCATAACACAGCACCTGTTTCAACCGGACTAAGAAAACATAAAGCCCCGCAGTTTGTATAGTATCGGAAACGAGTCATTAAATATGAATTTGTAATCATCTTTGCACCTTTTATGACATCATGGGTGTAATATAAATCTCGCTAAGCTAACGTATCCATAAACATAATTTGTTCAAATATATTTAGGATCCTTTTCCAACATGATCAAAAATGACTTCATTATAGTCCCATCATAGTCTTTTGATACATCACACTTTTAATTATACATCATAATATTTTATGGATAGTAATTATGTTGTAAGATCACTTCATCATGGTCATAAAATATATTGTGCGTCACGACTAACAGCTTGAGTCCTTCAGTTGTTGCTTTAGCGAAACATCTATCAATAACATTTTATTGTATCATTAAATTGAACTTTGATTGGCAGAATATAATGTTGACAAATGGGGCTTGTCTCTGGAACAACTCTCTTTCCATAACCTTTTCCCGCTCTTCTTCTGCAGCCTCCTAGAGAATAGGTTCCGTGTCGTTCCAACACACAATGGCGTCCTTCCATCTGAAAAACACAAACACACAAAACACAGATCTCAGTTGGGGCGTTGTCATGTCACTCTGGCCTCCGGTTCCTTGATTTCTTGACTACCCACAACCAAAAGTTCAACACGTTAAAAAAAAACCAAACAGAATGTTTTCTCCTCTTATCTCTGAGGGATCTTTGGCTCGGGCCGGGGGTCCAGATGGCGTTTGTACTCATTGGATGTAAAACACATATTTGTGTCTGAGAAGTGCGTTCCGTTATCCTCGCTCTCCTGACAAAACTCTCCGCACACTCACAAATTATTTTACGAAGTGCCGATCGGCGCGAGCCAAGCCCGTGATCTATCGGCACCCATCCATCCTCCTGCTGTCACTACGTTTGTTTATCGCTGGTTCTCATGGACGCTACGCGATGAGCAACCACGCAAATCCCCGGTGAGTGGTCCGAGATAAGGCAATGATTTACCCACTAAATCACCCACTTAAGAGCAGCAACCATTACACCAGCCCCCGCATGCTGCAACAACAGTACAAGGAATCCTTGCATCCTATTCACTCACCCTCAAAGGTTCATGAGGTTCCACAAGACGCAGACACGAAAACAAGAAGGGAACCAGAACCCAGACGGGCGGGCGAGAGAGCGAGCGACGTGGCCTGGGGCGTGCGACTGTCAGTGCTTGTGTTTGTGTTCTCTTTGCGTGCGAGCACGTGTGCGCGTGAGCGTGTGTGTCTGCGTGTGTGCACGTGTGTGTGCCTGAGCGTGCGCGCATGAGTGATTGCGTGTGCGTGTGCATGTGCGTGGGTGTGGGTGTGTCGGCATGCGTCCGAGCGTTCACGGCTACGTGCGTGCGTGAACTCGAGAGTGCGTGTGGGTGAACTTCGGTGTTTGCGTCGTCGGCCCAAGGGAGCGACTCACTTGGTTCGGATGCACTGCTCCAGCGGAGGAGTGAGCTCCGGGTCGTTATCCTCCTGGAAGGCCGCTGCCAAGCCCACCGCTAAAAAAAAAGAAAAAAAAGTGAAGGCCCTTAATCAGAAGGACGGACGCCAAGAGACCAGCGCCATGAAGCCCCCCGCCCCGACACAACGCAGACCGCTCCCCGGGGCTCTGGCAGAGAGCGAGCCCGGGTGAGGTGTTGGGGGAGATTCACCCCCCCCCCCCCCCCCCAAGTACCCCGAGCCGACACACCGAGAAAGCGCGGGCGGCGGGGAAATGTGGTGGCGCGGGCACTCACACACGGAGAGGCGGATCTCCTGGTGCTGATTGGCCAGCCCGTCGTAATAGTAGAGGTCAAACTCCCTCGGGCCGAGGCTGCGGCCGTCCTGATTGGTCGCTAGCTCCCTCTGCAGGCAGAACAGGGTGCTGAAGTGGCTCTCGCTGCACACCACCCAGATGGGGAACAGGGGGGTCTTCAGGTGGCTACCCACCTGGGGGGGGGGGGGGGGGGGAGCATTGAGTGGTTTGTAGAGTACTTCAGTGATGCATTGTGGGATAATGGGGTTTTATACTTACTTACATCTGATGTTAGAAGAGAGATTAAAACAAAGTTAAACCGTCCGAAGACAACCTCTGATGATGAAGAAGATGATGAAGAAGAGACACTGTGGTTATGAAACAGGTGATGAAGAAGAAGGTGATAAAGACGGACTGTGGTTATGAAACAGGTGATGAAGAAGAAGGTGATAAAGACAGACTGTGGTTATGAAACAGGTGATAAGGAAACAATCTGACGATGAAGAAGGGGATGAAGAAGACAGGCTGTGATGATGATGAAGATGATGACGAAGAAGGTGATGAAGACACACACTGGTTATGAAACAGGCGATGAGGAAACACTGTGATGATGAAGAAGGTGGCGATGAAGAAGGACGCAGAGGGAGGGGGTCTCAGCCCACCTGACAGATGTTGTGGTGCTCGAACAGGGACAGCAGGCCGATGTTTCCTCGCTGGGTGATCCCCTTCAGCAGGGTGGAGTCCAGCTGCACCTGGCCGTCGAACACGTTGGACGCAGCCTGGCCGCACAGCAACAGGTTCACCAGCTCCTGCCCGCAGGGGTCGGACACACGGCGTCACCGAATGTACAGAGCTGGTCTTCAGGCGTTCAGTGAACCATCACCCATTTAAAATGCCTGTCTGTCTGTCTGTCTGTCTGTCTGTCTGTCTGTCTGTCTGTCTGTATGCTGTATGTATGTATGTGTGTGTGTGCCTGCGTGCATGTATGTTTCTGTCTGTCTGTCTGTCTGTCCTGTCCGTGTGTGTATGTATGTATGTATGTATGTTTCTGTCTGTCTGTCCGTCCGTCCGTCCGTCCGTCCGTCCGTCCGTCCGTCCGTCCGTCCGTCCGTCCGTCCGTCCGTCCGTGCGTGCGTGCGTGCGTGCGTGCGTGCGTGCGTGCGTGCGTGCGTGCGTGCGTGCGTGCGTGCGTGCGTGCGTGCGTGCGTGCGTGCGTGCGTGCGTGCGTGCGTGCGTGCGTGCGTGCGTGCGTGCGTGCGTGCGTGCGTGCGTGCCTGCGTGCGTGCGTGCGTGCGTGCGTGCGTGCGTGCGTGCGTGCGTGCGTGCGTGCGTGCGTGCGTGCGTGCGTGCGGCGTGCGTGCGTGCGTGCGTGCGTGCGTGCGTGCGTGCGTGCGTGCGTGCGTGCGTGCGTGCGTGCGTGTCGCGTGCGTGCGTGCGTGCGTGCCGTGCGTGCGTGCGTGCGTGCGTGCGTGCGTGCGTGCGTGCGTGCGTGCGTGCGTGCGTGCGTGCCGTGCGTGCGTGCGTGCGTGCGTGCGTGCGTGCGTGCGTGCGTGCGTGCGTGCGTGCGCGTGCGTGCGTGCGTGCGTGCGTGCGTGCGTGCGTGCGTGCGTGCGTGCGTGCGTGCGTGCGTGCGTGCGTGCGTGGTGCGTGCGTGCGTGCGTGCGTGCGTGCGTGCGTGCGTGCGCGTGCGTGCGTGCGTTGCGTGCGTGCGTGCGTGCGTGCGTGCGTGCGTGCGTGCGTGCGTGCGTGCGTGCGTGCGTGCGTGCGTGCGTGCGTGCGTGCGTGCGTGCGTGCGTGCGTGCCGTGCGTCTGTCTGTCTGTCTGTCTGTCTGTCTGTCTGTCTGTCTGTCTGTCTGTGCGTGCGTGCGTGCGTGCGTGCGTGCGTGCGTGCGTGCGTGCGTATGTGTGCGTGTGTGTGTGTATGTATGTCAATTATGGCCCCACTACACTTCTGATCGTGTGTGAAGGAGGGGTCCCTCACACACGGCCTGTTAAACCCTTTCAGCCTGTAGCTGTGATTAAAGGCTCATTGAGTTGAATTCAGCAGTGTGTCTATCTTGACCAGGTGTGTGATAACATGTGGACCACGTGTGTAACATGAGCCCACCTGTGTGCAGTATCCGTGGGCCCCTATCAGCGTGTTGCCAGACACGTCCATATCTCCCCGTACCCTGAGAACGAACACGAAAGCGCATCAATACACACGTTGTGGGCTGCGGACATCTGCGGACCTACGATGGGTTGCAGCGAACGTGACGACAGACTGGTCTTAGAGGAAACGTACTTTGCGATCGATCGGGAGAGCACTGCGGAGACGCAGAGCAGGAGGCACCCCAAGGAACCGGACTCGAACTGAGAGATAAGGGAGCATCTGTTATTGGTCAAGGCTGGGAGAGGAGACGGCGGCGATGGGTGAGAGCGGATGTGCGGCGGGGAGGGGAGACCTGCTGAATGTGCTGCTCCAGCAGCCACTGAAGGGCGTTGAGGTTATCAGCGGTGAAGCAGGTCACCTGGAGAACAGAGGTAGAGGCGAACATTACATTCACATTAACGTTACATTTACATTCAGGGCATTTAGCTTTTATCCAAAGCGTCTTACATCGGTTAATACACACTTTGACACACCGACGGCAGAGTCAACCATGCAAGGCGACAGCCAGCTCGTCAGGAGCAGTTAGGGTTAAGTGTCTTGCTCAAGGACACATCGACACTCAGCTAGGAGGAGCTGGGGATCGAACTAGCAACCTTTAGGTTACAACTGACAACTGCTCTGCCTCCTGGGCTAAGACGACCATTAAGGTAACATCTAGGGCATTTAGCAGACGCTTTTATCTAAAGAGACTTAGAGGTCAATTATTAAATTTAGAAAGAAAAAGGGAATTGTAAATGCATTTATACGGCGCTTTTCTAACCAGTGGACACTCGAAGCGCTTTACAATATCGCCTCACATTCACCCATTCATGCACACATTCACACAGCGACGGCGGTGGCGACTACGCAGGGGCGACAGCCGGCTCGTCGGGGGCAGTCAGGGTGAGGTGCCTTGCTCAGGGACACCCCGACACGCGGTTGGCTGGTAACGACGGTTAGCAGCCCACCCGCTCTACCTCCTGAGCCCCATGCCGCCGAAAAACAACGATAATATCGCCGTCGGCACAGTACGGTGTATGGTCATTGAACCAAGCGCCAAGCGCTATCTGTTGTTGGGTTAACCCGTTCACCGTAAACAACAACAGACGGCTCAGATAAGGACCCAAGAACGAGAACTTTACAGGCTCAGACATCATTCATTCTCTCCAGCAACGTTTCATGTTTTACTATGACAACGAGCACCAGTGTGAAGATACCTAACAGACTGCAATCATTTACGTTTGGCGTCCAAATATATAAACACGTGCGCATATTACATGAGCCTGCAGTTACCTTTTCAAGTAGTCCGTCGGATTTGTAGTGGCCCGATGGAACAAAGTGACTTCTCCCTGAGGTTCTGTTAGGGAGGGACGAGGCACACCAAAATTCGAATACTGTTTCCGCATGTTAATAATGTTGACTAATATTAATGCCGAACATTTGCGTCCATGTCTTCAGATCGATTGGCTGCGACAAACTCTTAAAAGTGCTGAAAATATGATCCCTCTCACGAAGATATAATAAAGTTTTGTCTTTTCACATGAATACCAATGAAGGAAGAATTTATCGTATTCCTATTTTTTCTCTAATAAAATGTCTTTATAGTTGAGGTCACCTCGACCCAGAAACCCAAACCATTACCAGCTGGGCTTCCAAAAAAACTTCCAGTAACTCGACCGTCTGCTGAGTGTGTTGAGTCCGGTCGAGGGTCACAGAGAGAGAGTCTCAGCGCTGGAGGTGACTCACATGGCCAGCGTGGCGGTCTTGTGTGCCCCGGCCCTCCACAGTATCTCGGAGACAGCTAACACCAGGCCGCGGCGTCGCACAGCCGTCCGAGGGCCTCAGCCGGCTGGGAAAAAACACACAACACGCAAACACAACATTGACCGTAACGCACAACGGGTCCTTTTCATTGGCTAAGAGGTTTGAACGGGTAATCACTGATCAATTAGAACACAGTTCGTCCTACACTTAGGCATTACATTTACATTAAGCAGACGCTTATCCAAAGATGTACAATAAGTACATTTGTCAGAAGAATGTAACACATTCACCGTTTAGAACAAAGATAGCAATGATAAGATGCACGGCAATACAAGGTCAACGGTACGGCAGAGGGGTTCAAATGTCGAGAGTGAAAGAGGGAAGGTGTGTTTTCAGGAGGTCTGTATCGAACTACGTACCCCAGCTCTTCACCGGCCGGGTTGGGATCATCAAACAGCAGCTTCTGCAGGACGCAGGCCTGGACCGAGGCCAGCACCCCGCAAGGCCCGCCCTGCACACACCCAACAGACACAGTCACCCACCGACAGGCACCCGCAGGAACGCGGAATCCCAGGAATCGCGCCGAGCCACGGAGGCGTGCGTCAGCCAGCATGTGGGATGATTTAACGCGGGCATCACTCCACCAACACCTCGCTGGTCAGGGATGTCCTCCGCTCACCTTTCTCTGAACTATCCCATATCTGAGGTCAGGGGTGTCGGAGAAGCCGAAGCCCTGGTTCCTCCACTCGGGGCTGAAGCAGCGCGAGCCTGAGCCAAGAAGAACCTCTTTCAGCGCCTGGAAGCCACACAAGGACAACATCCGTTATGGAGATAGCGCTCCATTCCTTCCCCCTCCCTCCTTCCCCTCACCCCTTCAAAACAAGGGGGAGGGGTAAGGGGGAGGGGTAAGGGGGAGGGGTAAGGGGGAGGGGTAAGGGGTAGAAATGGGATTGGGCCTTAATGTACGCAATGATTGTCTGTTGTACGTCCTGACACTTACCGTACCCCCTTGTTTAATGTGGTCCTTCCTTGCACGT
This sequence comes from Melanogrammus aeglefinus, assembly GCA_900291075.1. NCBI lineage: Eukaryota > Metazoa > Chordata > Actinopteri > Gadiformes > Gadidae > Melanogrammus > Melanogrammus aeglefinus. The sequence goes on from OLKM01000686.1 coordinate 79,329, forward strand.
AAAGTATAGTTTGTAGCATCGTATAACATCTTCTCCTAGCTAGCTTTGTTGTGTACGGGGAATGGGTTAACCTAGCGATGGTTAGTGCTTGGCACTTGGTTCTTGAACATCCTTACTGTACCGACAGAGCATATATTGTTGTTCTCCTTTCTTCTTAGACATGTACTTATTGTAAGTCACTATGGATAAAAGCGTTGAAATGTAAGATGTTAATGTTTGGAGATGAGCCGTGTGTAAGGAGCTGAGGTCCTGGTTGTGGTACCGTGGCGGTGTGGATGTCCATGGGGCTGTTCTTGTGGCTGTGCTGAGGGAGGCCACTGGGCTGCAGGTCCATCTGGGACAGAGACACCCGGGACACGTCCTGGAAGTCCTCATCGTAGTCAAAGTCATCTAGGAGACGGGGATTTGGACCGGAGGAGCCGGCTTGAATACAGTCTGTTTGATGGAGAACGAGGCTTGACTTTCAACACACATCACGTCAAGGTTTACAAGGAAGAGTCTTAGGAAATTACCCAAGACCATCTCAGATGATTGGGAACTATCCATTGTCAGATCGGTGGACGACTTGGGTCTGAAAGAAACAACAAAATAAAAAGACCCAGAAAAACCATTGATTATGTAGAAAAAAGTCTCCAATGATTCAACTTATGCAGGAAAAGCTCGGCAATGAATCAACTTATTCAGGAAAAAGTCTGCAATAAGTCAACTTATTGAGGAAAATGTCTGCCATGAGCTTGCGTGCTTTCATTTGATGGTTGGATTAGTGTCTTCGGATCAAACAGTCCGCTGAAAGACAGACTAAACCCCCCGGACACCTTACCTCCTGCTAGGGCTGGGCCATTAATCCAAATTCGATCTCGATTTAGATTTTAGCATCAAACGATAATGAAATTAACATAATCGAGTTTTGGATTTTTTTTCTTTTAAATGTTTTATAGAAAGTAAGAACAGCTGGATACATATCTGTACATTATTTTAGATTTGAACATTTTCTTTTGGACCATTTCTAAGTTCTCAGTTACAAAGTGTTTTGGGGAGAGACATGCTGAATATACACAAGTTTTCAAACTCCAAAAATAACCGTTTGAATAATCGTGATTTCAATATTGACCCAAAATAATGGTGATTGTGATTTTTCCCATAACCGAGCAGTGCTACCTTCCGCCCATCACGCCGTCCTGTGGCCCGGGGCCCCCCCGGCCCTGCGCGGGGCCCCGTCTCTGCTGTCGGTCTCTGAGGAGCCCTGCAGCACTGGACTCCCCCGGGTCCGGTGGAGACGCCCCCCGCACCGCTGCGCTCCGTCGAGCCGCCCCCGTAGAGAGGCCAGGACGCTCCGACGGACCGGACCCCCGCCCCCCCGGGGGGGGCCCCGCCCTCGTGGACGGTCTCCTCCTGTGTGGGTCCTTGAAATGCACCGTGGGAAACCAGCAGGGTCATCACACCTTCCTGTTCATTAATAATGATACTAATAATAACACACTCCATTTATAAAGCGCTAGTCCAAGTGCTCCACGACGCCTTACAGAGGGAACACATAATAAAATCCTTCAATAAGAACATATATTAGTAGGAAGATAAAAAAGGAGGAAGGGGGGAGAAGGGGAGAAGGGGAGAAGGGGAGGAGGTTATGTGGTGACAGCAGTCTTAACGAGGTGGGTTTTGAGGGCCTGTTTTAATGAAGGGAGTGTGTTGGCCTGTCGGGTTGTGGTCTGTGGTCGGGGAGGGAGGTTCATCAGGGAGGCTGCGGCCGCTGAGAAGGCTCTGTCTCCCCACGTCCTAGTCCTGGGGGATTTGAGTGTGGTTGTGTCTGTTACATTGACGTGAGATGGTCAGGCCATCAGGCCATCTACCTGTGGCGTGTTTGCTATCGGTCCTCCCAGAACGCCACGCCGGCTGCGATTGGCTCTGTTCTTTAACGCGCTCTCATTGGCTGCCGTCTCCCTCCGGGGAAAAGAGACGTTTTCCCGGAGGTAGGCCATGGACTGCTGCTGTTTGGGGGGATCCGAGTCCTCGTCTGGGGGGGAACTTTGACGTGGGGAGGGGCTCCCAGGCACCGGCGTGTCTTGTAGAGAACCGTTGTCCCGTCTCATTGATCTGTGCAATCAATACAACGTTTTTAATTAATTTAATACATCAGGATTAGCATATTAAAGTATTATATCCGGTAATCGCTAGATGAATACCGTTGGTTTAGGTGTGTTTTGGGAACCTCTCCTGTGTGGTACTGTGGGTTGCTTCTGTCCGCATGAGTGAGCGTGTTCAGGTTGGTTCTGCTTTGGGATGTGTGGAGAGGGTCGCCCTGGAGAGAGACGAGGTCGTCCGTGTGTCCCTCGATGTGAGACTTCACTATCATCTCCAGCAAGGTTTTAAGAGGGCTATTCAGAGCCTGGTGGAATTAAAAGTTATATTATATATATGTAGACAGACAGACAGACAGACAGACAGACAGACAGACAGACAGACAGACAGACACAGAGAGAGAGAGAGAGAGAGAGAGAGAGAGAGAGAGACGAGAGAGAGAGAGAGAGAGAGAGAGAGAGAGAGAGAGAGAGAGAGAGAGAGAGAGAGAGATAACGTTTATATTCAATAAGCACTCCTTGTGCCTAGCCCCTCGCTGGCTGAGGGACCCACCTTGTTGTGACTGTAGAGAGCCTCCACCTGGAGGACCCGTCTCAGGTCGGACCTGTTGCTGATGCTGGCCGCCGTGCGGGGAGACTCCTCATCCATGCAGGCGATGGTCCTCTTCAGACCCTGGAAGAAGAAGACCGCCCCCAGACGTGTTCCTTCTATCACACAGGAAGGCTATCGCTAGCTTGAAATTCTGCTTACTCACCACGGCTTTGGATTCATTTCAAAAGACGACAACTATCAGATCTATAAACACGTCGACCACTTACCTTGCGACTTAGAAATTCTCGCACCAGGGACGAGGCTACTTCTTCCACCGACACGACCATATTGGGATAGCGGGGGTCAGTTTGTGTTTAGCTACAGGAGAAACACCTTCAAACCTCTGCTGGATGATACAGCTGTAATGTTGTGTATTTGTGGGTGCAAAGGAGCTGGATGTATGAACAGTATTTCCATTCATACATCGTGTTTCGGAGAGGCTTGTTTTCCTGTGGGGAAAGGCGAGACTGCGCATGTCTCGAGGCGCGCCTGTGACTGTGCTGCCATGGTTACGGCACGACGTGACATCGTCTGGCCACCCGGGGGCGCTGGTGGGTCACTTCTTTATAAACGTGGGAATTAATGTGAAATAGTTTTGAGATTAACACACAAGTCCCTTCATTATTTTATTATTCACTGGACTTGTATTGATATAGCAGCTGTAATCGACTTCAGCGTTTTTTGGAAACATCAAGTCATTGTTAATTTTTTTGTATATTTTATTAAAACATTTTTATAACATTTGACAAATAATCAATCTAGGCTTATATTTCTCCAGAATCAACGATAAAGTAATAACATAGAGTCCAAAAACAGTTGTATCAGGATCTGTCAGAGTCTCGCATTATATTCAACAATAAAAAAAAGGGTTACGATTTAAATATTCAAGATAAAGATTTGGTGAAAACGGACGTCCATATTTTTTCAACAGATTTAATTTCTGTAAAATTTACTTTGTTTCAAGGTTGTGCTTTCAATCTCAACAGATTTAGAATTGTTTCTCCAGTTATCATAATTCTAATAAAAAATATCTATTCACAATAATTGCATAGCCAGGATGTCATGGTAAACATTATTCTATACTGTTACAACAAGTATGCCGATATAACGTTACGTTCACATACATGTACGATAGTAGGAATACAGGACACCTTAGGCCTCGGGTACTCAAAAATTTAATTAAACGTATCACTTAATTTTTTTATACTTTTGAAACAGGGACATATTAAAACACATTCCAAAAAACAACTTTTTTAGGTTTTTCCACACGAAAAACTATCAGCATGATTCAAACGAGAACGCAGAGCGCAATCATTCCCCATCAGTTCGCTGTCATGTTGTGGGTCAAGAAACACCAAAGTACGCATTTAAAACACGCTACCATATCAATATTTCATTTGGCACTTGCGTTCTACTCTAGGGCAGTTTCTCACAGACAAACTAGAACGTAAACAACACATCTCGCGCTGTGTGTGTATTCCTTGGCCCTCCCGTAGGAATGCCAAGCTGATTGGTACTTCTCTTGCCGCTGTTTGGCCCATCGGCGAGGGACTGAAATGTCAGGGAAGGGGTGAGAGATAACGGGGGGAGAGTTCTCCAGACGACTGGGGGAGTGGGGAGGGTGGGGGGGAGGGGGGGGGAGGGTTCAGTAGTCATCAGCTGCAGGAGAGAGAGAGAGAGCTTCGGTTATCCTACTCCTCCTTGTAAGGAGCAGCAAAAAGCCACTCCGTACAGAGACACCACGTAACCCCAAGCATGTTGGGTCTGGGCAGACTGGAAGTGGAGGACATGCAGACAGGAAATGGAGGTTGTGCAGATAGGAAGTGGAAGTTGTGCAGACCGGAAGTGTGGTCATGCAGGCAGGAAGTGGAAGTCATGAAGAAAGAAAGTGTAGGCTGTGCAGAACAGAACTGTTAGTCATGCAGGCAGGAAGTAGAGGCCATGCAAACCGGAAGTTGATGTCATGCAAACAGGAAATGGACATCATGCAGACAGGAAATGGAGGCAATGCAAACAGGAAGTTGGCATCATGCCGACAGGAAGTGGAGGCAATGCAAACAGGAATTCGACGTCACACAGACAGAACGTCGAGGTCACTCAGACAGGAAGTGTACGTCATGTAGACAGGAAGAAGTCGTCACGCTGACAGGGAAGTGGACGCCACGCAGAAAGGAAGTGGATATCACGCAGATGGAACGAGTCGAGGTCATGCAGACGGGCGTGCGCTCACACCAGCGTGCTCTTACTTTCTATCGTGAGGATGCAGGTGCTGGCGGCCGTGCCCCGGCTGTTCACCGCCTTGCACATGTACTCCCCCTCGTCTTCGGGGAAGGTCTCGGGCAGGTAGAGGCAGAAGGTCTCGCCCCGCTCGATGTACTGATAGTCCTCGCAGTCCTGCAGCGTCTCGCCCTCGAACCACCAGGTCACCTCCGGCTTGGGCTCGCCCGTGATCTTGACGGTGAAGCGCACCGGCTCCGAGTCCACCACTGACTGGTTCTTCAGGGGCTTCTTGAACCAGGGCGCCCCGGAGCGCTCCTGGTCCTCCTCATCTTCGTAGGCCGCCGAGCCGTTGACGATGCTGCCGTCCTCCGCCTCCGTCTCGTCGTCCTTCTTCTGCACGAACAGAAGTGAATGGATGAATGAATGAATGAATGATCTTTACAATATATAAACAATATAAACAGTATAATAAAAAGAAAACTAGGGGAAAAGAACATAAGAAAAGAACAAGGGAGGGGCATGATGGAACCGAGACAGCAACACACGCCCTGAGCTAGCGATGAGGTCACTGAGGTCCGCAACCTCGGTGTACAAAATTGAGAGGTTGAGAACTTTTCTGAGATGAGAAAAAGCGCGAGCCAAGCAGCTCTCGATCAAGAAGGACATCTTTTACAGACTGGATACATACATCGAAAAATGGGGGGAAATATATTGGTTTTGTCGGTTAGATTAGAATGATGGAAGATTATTTTACAAGGTCATGAGAAATACATTCTTGTTTTTGGGTTTTTATATTCCTTTCTTGCATTGTCTTTTTTTGTCGAATTCTTCTTTTTCTTTTCATTTCCATTTAGGGCATTAGCAGATGCTTTCACCCAAGAATGACGGGGATCAAGAAGAGACGCAGCGAGGGCTTTACCTTCTGGAGCGCGGCGTCGATCTCCTGCTGCTCAAACTGCATCCTCTGCAGCTTCTGCTCCTCCACCCTCCTCTTCTCCTCTTCCTCCCGGGCCTTGGCCATCTGCTGGAATCGCGCGCGCATGTCCACCTTCTGCTTGAACGGGGACCCGTCGGCCTTCGGTGCGTTCACGTCCACCTCCTCTTCCCCCTTGGAGAAAAAAAATAAACGTCAGGTCATGACCCCACCGAGGGCTGATTTATTGATCGGCAGAATTCGGAATTTTAATTCGCCTGACGGCACGTAAGCTCTTAAGGCCCGTGGCCGTTTCTGCACGACGAGAATTTGAAAAGATTGCGGATGACGTTGCGTTCAGACATGGTATCTTCCAAAACCAAATGAAAGGGATAAATCATGTGCAGCCCTAGATATAAACATGTGTTTCAGGAAGTTAAGTAGTAAATCACTTTTAGTATTTTTATTTATAGCTATTGCTGTTTCTGAGATACATATTTCCGATCGATGCCTCCTCACCTCCTGGAACCTTTCGGTCTCCCTCTCCTTGATCTCCTCGTCCACCGCCTTCCTCCGAGCGCGCTCCTCCTCAATCTTCTTCTGGATCTCCGCGTCGGTGTGCTGCTTGATCTTCTCAAACTTGGACTTGAGGTTCTTGGCCTGGATGGAGCCGGTCCTCTTGAGTTTGACCAGCTCCTCGTACTCCTTGCTCATCGCGTCGGAGCTCTCATTCACCTCGTCCTGGGGAAGAGCGAGTGAGAGGGTCTCGTTAGTAAGGAGCCCCGTGCTCCCCCCCCCCCCCCCCCCCCCCCCACCCACACACACACACACACACACCACACACACACACACACACACACACACACACACACACACACACACACACACACACACACACACACACACACACACACACACACACACACACACACACACACACACACACGCACACACACACACACACACACACGCACTGAGGAGACGGTTGCAGGGAGCCCTTGATGTGTTGCTACACTGTTCAGGTTACTCAAGACCACAGGGGTATCGTTTAGAACAGTGGTTCTCAAATGGGGGTACGCGTACCTCTAGGGGTACTTTGGAGTACTGCAGGGGGTACTCAGAAATCTAGAAAATAAATAAATACCCCGAGCAAGTTTCAATTCTGAAAGCTAGAATAGAAAATCGAGAAAATGGACAACGGGTTGAAATGTTTATCAGGGTTAGTTGATGTTTTGAGTACCCCCTGCAGTACTCCAAAGTGCCCCTAGGGGTACGCGTGACCCCATTTCAGAACCACTGAACCAGAAGAAAAGGTTTGAGAACCACTGATTGATCTAACGCCAGTTCGAGGTTGTTCTCACGCCTCACCACGCCCATCTCCTGGCGGAGCTGCTCGTACTCCTGCTTCTCCTGCTCCATCTTCTTCTTGCGCTCCTCCACCTTGCGTTTCCGCTCCGCTTCCTGCTTCAGCTTGAGCCGCGCCTCGAAGTTGATCTCCAGTTTTCCCGGCTGCAGAGCCTCCTGGGACTCGCTCCGCACCATGCCGTCCGGCTCGCCCTCGTCCTGACACACGGAGACGAGGTGTCAATCAACCCGGGGTGTCAATCAACCCGAGGTGTCAATCAACCCGGGGTGTAAATCAACCCGGGGTGTCAATCAACCCGGGGTGAAAATCAACCCGGGGTGTCAATCAACCCGGGGTGTGATGATAATTAAAAAATACAAAATAAAATAAAATAAAGTTAAATAAGGCTAAATTAAATATATTTAAGTTAAATAAATACAATTAAGTTAATTTAAGTATAGGTTCAATTAAGTTAAAATAGTTACATTTAATTCAAATGCAATTCAATTAAAATTGTACATCCCTTAATCACAGTTCGCAGTCTCAAAGGGCTTATATTTATAGCAACTGTTTTGTATTGATTTAACTTCCCAATTTCTACAATTATTTTATCGATATGTTTTCTAAAAGTTACTTCAAAGCAAATCAGTTGAAGACACACACATTAAATCATCACATAATCATCTAAATGTATTTATATTGATCAACATTAGTTATTAAAAAAGTGGTTGAAGCAGCTATTGCTGAGCATGCCAAGTGTCAAATGCAAGCAAAATGGCCAATGATGAATGGATGAATAGTCATAAAAGCAGCATACTGAGGATTGTTATTATTAGGGAGTTAGTTACTTTGCATTGAGAGTATCTTACATTGTCGTCTCCATAGGCGGACATATCCTGATCCAGCCCAGTGCTCTTGAAGAAATCATTTAGAAGAGGGCATAGCAATTTGAGCCATCATAAGAATATAAAATGCATTAAAAAACAAATTAAATTCCAATTAGATCGTAACCAATAGCTACTGTTAATTTGAGGTCAATTAACGTACCCTTATTGTGAAGTGTGACCCTCGATTGAACATAAAAAAAAATCCTACAAAATAAAAGCGTATTTCCAAATTCTCTTTTCCTGTTCTAAAATCCCTGTGGCCTCTGAAACGTCGAGCGGGTAAAGCAGGTGAGGTGACAGGATGAGGACAGCCAGAGTGGGGTTTACCGCCATGCCAGTGCCACACCCCTAAACTAACAGAACCATGAACCAGCCGTCGGTTTGCCCTGCTCCGCAGAACCCCACCATGTTCTTGCGGGCCTCGGCGAAGAGTCTCTTCTCCTCCTCCAGCCTCTTCTTGGCCTCCTCCTCCGCCTTCCTCTGCTCCTCCTCCCGTCTCTGGCGCTCCTTCTCCTCGAAGCTCACGCAGATCTTCCCGGGCTCGCTGCCCTCCAGGTTCAGCAGGGCCATCAGCACCTCGTCGTCGTCGTCCACCAGCTGGGGATGGATTGGTTGATTGATTGATTGCATTTTAATAATTCCCAAGGGAGACATTATTTTGCCACCAAGCCACCACACGCAACAACATGCATCAACAGGGACAGTAGATGAATCAAGACGGGGCACAGTACAACATACACGACAGCTACAAATGAAGAGGTCTGCAGCGCATAGACACTGAACGGACACAATAATCACAGCAATACCAACAAAATATAGCAACACATCATATAAAGTCAACAGCTGTTATTACAGAGTCTGATCGCTGTGGGAACAGCGATCAGACTCTGTAATAAGTGCTGCTGACTTTATATGATGATCTCCTTGGAGAGAGACAGACACACACACACACACACACACACACACACACACACACACACACACACACACACACACACACACACACACACACACACACACACACACACACACACACACACACACACACACACACACTCTCTCTCCTCTCTCTCTCTCTGAACCACACAGCAGCCACAGATGCTCTCTGAGGAGCCTCGCTTTGGACCCCTCAAACCTGGAGGTCCAGCTCTTCTGGTGCAGGTTGGCATGACAACCGCATCCCCGAGTTGTGGATCCAACACATGTTATGATTGGATCGCTGGGATAGCTTCCCGTTTTCTTCCTTTCTTTGGAGGATTTATGAATATGGCAATATATCTATATGCAAGTTGTAGATTTATGATTGAATGAGCTTTATCTTTTGTTAAGCTCGTTCAATGTATCTTGTGATTTATGAATATTATCTTGCGCAGAGCCGGGCCCTGCCGCAGACCGGCCCCTGGGATTTGAGTGTATGTTTGCGGTGCTTAGTGGCGCGGGACTAATCCTTCACGTGGTGGACGGCCGTGGTTACCATGCTCTTCCTGGCCTCGGCGAAGGCTCTCCTCTCCTCCTCCATCCTCTTCTTGGCCTCGCCCTCTGCCTTCTTCCTCTCCCCCTCCACGCGCTGCCGCTCCAGCTCCTCGAAGCTCAGCCTCAGCCGGCCGGGTCGTAACTCCTCCTTATCCCCCGTCGCCCCGGAGGCGTCATCCTCCGCCTCGTCCTCGCCCTGAGGGGAGAGGTGGGGGAGAAGACGAGATCTCTCAGCGAGCCGAACCCGCGGAGACTAACACCGGGCGGTTCAGAACTCAGGGCTGGATCCCGTGAGGATGACAACGATAATAGATGAGAGCAAGACAAGCGCTGTTCCAAGACTCCTAACTCAGAGGAAATCCGCTGCTAATCTTTTTTTAAATTCTGAAAAGTAAGGTGGTTTTTGAATTGGCGTTGGATTCACATTTCATAAGATGTGATTAATCGGTTTCAGCCCTGCGTGTTTTTATCGTTGCTGTGTTTGGAAAGCAAATACATGAATGTGTATCGCTGAAAACGCTGTTTCTTCAGGATTCAGAGATAGTAATATGTCTTGCCGTCGTGCAGTCTAGCAAACAGACTGTTCTGCAGGTGTATGGTTTATGCAGACTGTAATGCTACTATGCATCTAATAAAAATGTAGGTTGATTCTTTTTGACTATGGCAACTATGGCAACAATGCAACCCCTTAACACGGCTTTTAAAGAGAGAGGCTTTATCGAGGGGGGGGGTCTTAATGAGGGGGCTGTTAACTAGGAGGCTATTAATGAGGGGACTTCTCAAAAATTAGCCTTCTAACAAGGGGACTTTTAACAATCTGACTTTTTACAATCTGACTTTTGATTGATGGGACTCTAAACGAGGGGAGATTGAACGAGGGGGGCCCTCACCATCTCCAGCTTGGCCTCCTCAAAGGCCTTCTTCTCGTCCAGCAGGCGGCGTTTGGCGCCCTCCTCCGCCTGCCTCCTCCGCTGCTCCTGCCGCTCCTTCTCCAGCTCCTCGAAGGACAGCTTCAGCCTCCCCGGGGTCACCGCCGGCTCCCGCTCGGCCGGCCGCAGCTCCTCCTCCTGTGGGGGGGGGGAGGGAGAGGGGAGCACTGAGTCCCGGAGGTGAGCCTCAGAGGCTCTCTCTCTCTCTCTCTCTCTCTCTCTCTCTCTCTCTCTCTCTCTCTCTCTCTCTCTCTCTCTCTCTCTCTCTCTCTCTCTCTCTCTCTCTCTCTCTCTCTCTCTCTCTCTCTCTCTCTCTCTCTCTCTCTCTCTCTCTCTCTCTCTCTCTCTCTCTCTCTCTCTCTCTCTCTCTCTCGAGGAGCACGCGATGGGGACGACCAACAGGGTGAATGGGTGAAGAATGGGGTTTGAATATTAATAACAAGAAACGCATCTCTGGTAGAAGGGACAGATACGTAGAAAAATTAGGCAAAACATATTGGCCAGTCGGTTAGATTAGCATAATATACTATTTTAAGGTTAGGAGAAACGTTTGTTCTTTTTATTAGGACCCATTTTGGGGCTTTTGTCTTCTTTTTGTCTTTTTCTTCTTTATTTTTCTCCTCAAAATACTATACTGCATCTCGACTGCTTTCTCACTCTCGACCCTCCTTATGTACTATCTTGTGCTTTTTTTCGACTGCCGAACTTTACTTTAATGGTAAATGGACTGCATTTATACAGCGCTTTTCTAACCAGTTGCCACTCAAAACGCTTAACAATATTACACATTCAACCAACATTCACACACTCACGGCGGAGTCAACCACGCAGGGCGACAGCCAGCTCGTCGGGAGCACTCAGGGTGAGGTGTCTCGCGCAGAGACACCTCGACACTCGACCCGCTAGGAGGAGCCGGGGTTCGAACTAGCAACCTTCTGGTACCCAGCCAACCCGCTCTACCTCCTGAGCCCACATGCCGCCCAACGTGGCACGTGGCTGTGCAACGATCTGTGAGTCCCACACAATAAGAGCGTCCTGGTTCCACCCACCGCCGGAGCGAGCGAGCTCCTCTTAGCCTCTCTGAAGGAGCGGCGGTTCTCGTCGTACAGCTTCTTCTTCTCCTCCTCCGCCCTCTTCCTCAGGTCCTCCTCGCGGTTCTTCTCGATGTCCTCGAAGTTCATCTTGATACGGCCGGGGGGGCGGCAGGCCTTGGCCGGGACCACCCGCACCAGGATGCTGTCGTCTCCGTCCTGGGGGAGAAAGGGAATACGTAAGGGATAATGTATAGTTCGGAGGTTGTTATGGAGAAATAAACCCCGACAGGTTGTATGGAACCCTCCGCCGAACTAACTATACATTATCCCGCTTATTACACGGCTTTACGAGTGAAATAAATAATAAACAATAGATAATAACCCACAATGATTCAGCAGCGACAAGGATTCGTCGGTAAAGTAAAGTAAAGTAGCGCGGTAAAGAGCGCTGTCCCTAGCAACGGTCTGTTATACATGACGACGGTCCGTTATACAGAAATAACAGACCGCAGAACGCAGCGCTGGACCAATCAGAGAGCAGCATTCAATAGAACCGTGTAATAAGGATAGTTAAGATACATGTATGAAGGTAAGTATGTCAAATATAAAGTGAGAATCAAACAGGAAGTTTGAAAGAGTCAAACAAAGTTGGCTCTTTTTCTTTGAAAGATATTGGTACAAAAATGTTTAAGTTTGTAAATGGTCTGGGGAAAGAATCATTGCTTAAACATTTTGCACCATTATCTTTCAAAATGTGTTTGTAAGATAACTTTAAAACTCTGCTACAAATTGTGTTCGAAAGATATTGGTACAAAATGTTTACGAAATATGTTGTGGTTTGAACAGCCTACATTGCGTTCTGTTGAGAGAGGCATATTGGGGGGAACCTCAATAAAAGTAGGTTGTTCGCTCAGACTCAATAACCACAGGAGGTAAAGGTGTATCATCGAGGGGAGAGGGGCCCCCCCAAACAACATAAAGGTGACCGACCGCAGTAGGTATGTCTGCTAGCGTCTGTCCAGATAGCAGAGTTCTAATTTGGTCCAAGTGTTGAGGAGGGCAGCGGCTAATTCAGTCTCTGACTGGTGTGGGAAACAGTTGCCAGTCACATGGCTGTCTACACCTGGCAGAGGCCTTGTGGTTCAGGCAGAAGCCGACTGTGCTGGTGTTGACCCAGTTGTTTCTAGTTCAGCTCGTTTGTGCATTCCTCACGTACGGCCTATTACAAAACCAGCGTTTCCTCTCAGACAACTTGAAGATCTGTTCAGGTTTTAAGCTCAGACATTGAGCCAAAAGGTAATGGCAGTATAACTCAAAATGGACACTAGATGGATTCATTCACAAAACCTTCAAGCGACTATAAACAACGATTTAAGCCCCTAGGGGATGGAACCAAGCAGCCAATATTCGGTAGTTCGAGGTTCTATAAATTAAACGTCTTCATATGCGACAGGTAAATCCTTACATTCACCAAGTTGTATTATTTGAAGAAAATGACTTAAAGACTGGAAGTAGAATAACAGCTAAGGAAGTAGCTGGTCATTTATCGCATTCCTCCATCTGGTAGAAGCATCTGGAAACAAACATCTCCCCGATCCTGGATCCTATCAAACGGGTATTATGTCCGTGTTTCCCAGGCAACGTAAAACATTGCAGCCCTCGCTTTGGCTCTCAGAGACCAGCACTCAGGATAACTCTTTAGTGGCAGCTCAGGATTACCTTAATGATTACGATACACGGACGCCAGCAGGTGGACCGTGGCTCAGCCATCATGATATATACTACCTCCCCCGTTCGCCCTGATCACCCCCCCCCCCCCCCATCATAGCACATGTAGACCCCTGCAGCGCTACAAACCATCTGCTTGCGCTTTCTTTGGCCAGCTCCTTCGCTGAATCTGGCTTTCTCCATGATGTCCTGGTCGCTTCTCGTCTGCGTTTCCTCTCCTCCTCCATGTCTTCTTTCCTCCTCCCCTTCTGCGTCTTGTTCTCCCATCTCATCGAACTTCCCCTTGACGCTAACCTT